>LD688973.1:1203662-1225879 GCA_003118335.3 Papilio memnon | reverse complement strand
TCTAAATTATGTTTTCACAAGTTGTAAATTTAACATCGACCTGAGATATATCGCGTCATTAGAAAGGAATCCAAATAAAAGCCAACCTTATCAGTGTTGACAGAGCAACGGTAATCAACATTTTTCTTTACTATTTTAATATTAGATGGAATTTTTTTAAGTCAAGATAACCAAGTGGCTAACTGATTGTAATTTCGTTTGAATATTTCGAGAATTTTTAATCAACTATCTAAACTGACTCTAATTAAATATGACTAAGGTCCACCATACATGTAGACTATGAAGCAGTCGACGTGCCGGCACTCGCCACTAAAATGCCGTGTATAGCGGCCTAACATATAACATTTATATGTCTTACGTTTAAAGAGAATATCGATACTTCTAGACATTTGTCGTTAAAGACCCATCTCTAGGGATTTTATTGTATTCTATCTCATTCCGCTCTTTCTCGATATTCTTATAGCTGAATTCTGAAACGAATTTAAATCATTTCGCTTAGTAAGCGCCGTTTAAAATATAACAGACATTAATGGAATTTGGAATTTACATGTGGCTTAATCATTTAAGAGACTGTTTTACACTTAAATGTAGTTTCAATATTCGACCGTATCTCCGTGAACTGTTTTATTAAAATTAAATTAAAAGAACAACATGGTTTTTATGTTTTAATTTTCAATAGAATAGTATAAGAGGATAGTAGACATTGGATAGTAGAAACTGGTAATAAACATGTCATCGTTTGTAAAGATTTGCCCACCCATCAAATGCAAAATAAAGTTGTCCATACTAGTCTCCGGTTGGTATTTATAGCATTACCTTAATGATAACATGGTTTCCTCACAAGACTCTGGATGAGTCCTTTAATTGGCACCTATAAACTATACGCCATAATCTCTGAACAAATGAGAGGAATCAACTATCTTACCCCTTCATCTTTATAAAGGAAGCATAATCAATGATTTCCATAGATATAATTAATCTAAAGTGCTTTTAAAATTGAACATAAAACAATTCTATAGACAACTTTAACTTTAATAGGAGTTGTAGAAAATCTTGCCAGTACAACTAACTAGAGCGACGGTGGATCAGTGGTTTAAGCACTTGACTTGTAATGTACAGGTCTTGGGTTCGAATCCCGCCATGTACCAATGTGATTTTCGATTTTTCATATGTACATAATTTACCCGACGTTCTTACGGTGAAGGAAAACATCGTGATGCAACCTGCACATATCGGCGAAGAAATTCAAAGATGTGTGTGAAGTCAACCAACCCACACTGGGCCAGCGTGGTTGACTATGGCCTAGTTATCTTAACTTTAGGGTAGGCTCCGAGCCCCTCGGTGGGAACGTATAGTGAGCTGGTGATGATGATGACAACTAACTAGTAAATTTTACAAGATGTGTAATACATGGTAACCCTCATTTACATACATATTCATTCAGAATCTTTTATGGCATTTTCCTTTATGTAAAATTATTTTTTAAAGTGGCAGAATATAGTTCTTATAAATCTACATTTTTGGAAGATTTTTTCCTCTATATTTTATTAATATGACAAAATTAAGTCATTACATTAGATGGAATATCGATTCATAAGCAAACGATAAATTTTATAGCCGTTATGGTTAACAAATTAAGAAGCGCATTCATAAATTTAATTTATAAATAAATCTTGGCGTCGTCGATCGAGACCACACCTATCACGCCGATCTTATATGACTTATATCTAACCATCGACACGGCCAATTAACATGCCTGAACTTGTTTTTTTGTTTAAACTTTTAAATATGGAACGTATTGTGTCTAACCAGTTTCAATATATATTTAAAAAATATAATGCCAGAATAGTATTGATTATTATCCAAATAGGCGATTTTAAAAACCTTGAAAAATTTACTAACGATGTCCTAATTTGTGTAAGTGTTAAGTTTATTGGTAAAATGATTAATTGACTAATTTAACTACAAAATAATAAGATTAGTCTATGATGTGTTCTTCCAGACAGTGTATATCTATACCAAATTTGTTATGTATGTACATTCTATCAAAAATCCATACAAATTTTCGCATTTATAATATTAGTAAGATATTGTATTTCATATAAAAAACTACAGAAAAGTACGAGTATTTTAAAATGTTCAAGTCGTTGACGACATACGTATAATAAAATAATTCAAATCAAACTTAAATATCCAATATTAATTTAATAAATTCAAACAATATGGAATATAAATTGTAAATCTGGCATCCAATAAAGAAGTCTTTACATTAAAATAATGATTGCATTAGCCGCAAATCGACCGCAGGCTTGCGAAACAAATTCGCCAATGACGAGCTGATTTATGGATTCACGGAAGAATTCGGATATACGAAAAAACAACGTAATAGCGTAGTAAAATGTTGCGAGAACAAAGCGATCGACGGTGTTGGAGATATGCCAGAACTTTTTGCCTAAACACTCTCATTCAGATCCCTCATTCATACCCACTAAACTATTGCAAATAGTTTACCAGTAGTATTGAAGAAAAATACTTATCCATTGACGGATTTGTTAAACAAAATTCCTTTTAAATGCACATCAAACACGCATGTAAACCGTACATCTAGTTCATACCATGAGAAAATGATATTAAATCGGAAGTAAGCGGTTGTCCCTTATTAATAAGTTCTCTAAAATCCTCATCCATTAACGTCCCTATTAGCTTATGCTATTTTAATAACTATGTCAAACACGCAATGAATGTATCTTTCCCTTTAACAATCACTTCGTACAATTATTATGTTCTAAATCTTATCGTTTAATTAAACTGCGCCATCCGGCGTCGAGCCGTTTTGTACTAATTCAAATTAAACGTAACGAACTGATGTGTCATAATTCGGAGTTGGTATGCATTAAATTTGGCTCCTTTGGCTCCTGTGGCTCCTGCTGCACAGGGAAACCTAGTGCAGGAGCCAAGGCTCTCATGAAATGTATATTTTCAAAAGTGGAATAATAAAGCATTTAAAGCATTAAAGCATTAATAATTTAACATTTTTTAATTCTAAAAATAAACCCCGTAACACACGTCGGTGTTGAATAAAAATGTAATCGATACACAGTCTATTTGCAGACGGTAGTACAAAATATTTTTACACAGTTATAAAAGTTGTTTGGTTTACTGCGACTCGTCCTTGAATAGGCTCACACGCTGACTTACAATTTTCCAGCGGTAAAGTAGTTGTATGTCTATAAATACAGCTTCAAAAATACTATAATCTGATTTATGATTAATAAAAACTGTACTCTGATTGATCGTAGCTACATATTTCATGGTTAAAGGTATTATCGAATCTCGTATAATCTACTATCTTATGGTATTATAGACGTGTTATTTGCTATCAAAGAAAGTACTACTAGTACAGTAGTAGTCTATACAAGTAGTATAATAGAAATCAACGATAGTTACTCTATCGTGATTAACAATTCGTAAAATGTTTTACTAACAAGAAAAGTGATGGACAGATAGGTAATATCGTGTTACATGACCTTGTATAGGAAAGTTAAAAAATTAATCGATACTAACTTTCGTGGAATAGAGAACGGACTTGTAAGATAGATAGAGGTGAGAAAAAGTAAGACATTTCTAGAAGGTAAAAGAAACAGCAGAATCTGCAAACCGACATTCTGTAAAGTCCAAGTACTTCTGTTAAGGTCCATTCTTGCCTCTGCTTGCTATAAGCTTGTTTTGGGGTTAGCATATTTTTAAGCGTCGGAATGCGTCTATTATATGCAAGGACTATAGACATTCATGTTCAAAAATATTTTGTTTGTTAAGACGGTGCGTAAAGTCGCGGTTTCAAATGGCGGTATCTCACTCCTAACTATCTCGTTTCGCTTGTTTGTTCGGGCTCAATGTTTTATTAACACACAGTCTATCTGTACACGAGAGATGCGAGAGCGTAAAAAATTACGAAACATCAAATCGTTTCCAAGGGAAAAAGTACTTTTCATTTAGAATTTTGTTTGACGATAGAGGTCGCATATCTTTGCCTACCTCTTTGGTTTATGGTTGTTAGTATTATATCTACAAGACAATAGAATACGGATGTACTATTATAAGAAAAATGCAATGAATGCAGGGTTATGTATCTTTATTTATTGTAAACATTTACAGCGGATTGTGGGACATTGATCCAAGTTATAGGAACTTCCTTCTTATTTACTTAATTCTTTAAATGATAAATTAAAAGAATGTTTTTAATAACACGCAAAAGTATATCTCGAAAGCTTTCTATCTATATATCCAAACATACGACGCATTCTTTCTCCAAAACGCACGTTGTTTGATAATGGTAACTCGATTTCAATCCGTCCGGCTTTACGTGATCAGAGCACGAATAGAGTCGAGAATTACAAATTAACACATTTAATTCACGTACAATCGAGTTATTTAATGTGTCCCTTAGCTTGTTATCTGAATATCAAAGTTTACGTAATCCTATATATGTTAGGGCTCGCTACCTTAATAAAACTCAACGATTCTAAGATCGTACGTAACAATTAACGGGTTGCTATGATAATTAACACTTATAACGCTTGTCAAATTCCGTATGTCACGTCAACAAGGGAGATGATGTTGTTACTCAAATATAAAATACTAGCTGTTGCTCGCGACGTCGTCCGCGTGAAATTAAAAAATATAGCCTATATTACTCACAGATAAATTACCTTTCTAACGGTGAAAGAATTTTTGAAATCGGCCCAGTAATTTTTGAGTTATTTCAATACATACAAAAATACAGAAACACAAACCTTTCGTCTTTATAATATTAGTAGAGATAAACTTACTTAAATTACTATCTTTCAGGGATCATACTGAACACCTCACTCTTTAGTTACAGCTTCTGAAATTATAGTTAAACGCATTTTTTTTAATGTTCATAGGTTTTATCAGTTATAAGCTGCATTCAATTATTAACTACATTTAACGATGAGCAACATAGGCTATATTTTTAAATTTCACGTGGACAAAGTTGCGAGCAACAGCTAGTTATATTAGGTGCGCAACTAATAAAATAAATTAAAACTTCAGCAACCGGGCATAAGGTATACAGTCTTAACATTAAAAAAATAAGTTTTTACGAACAATGCTATAATCACTCTTAGTATTATAAAAATAACAAAAAAAATCTATTCAGTAAACATGATCATGTCAGAAAACATAACATTATCAGCTAACCTCAATGCTAATCAATCCTCGTCCATAAACAATACAGTTTAATAACATTTCATGGTCACGGACTGTAACTGAAGAAGACAATCTAATGAATTAGAACATTCGCAGTTTTCAATTAACTACTTCATACTAAATGCCTAAAACTTGCTTATTGATGCTAATTTTTGGCTAATCTAGATTATCATGAAAGCTGTTAATTCTATTAAGTTATGTAGTCATTTGTTTCCCGTTCTGAATGGAACTCCAAAGAGCTCAACTTAAAGATAGAGGCATCGCTATTGTGTTGCCACGTTAAAGTTTTCACAGACAAACAACCTACTACAATACACGTATAGTTTGAAAGATTTTTGCTTTTTTTTCTATTTCTATACGGTTTCGAAATAATATAGTTGTTTCGACTAAGTTATTAGAGCGGTATTTAAGTAGTAATACAACTAGGTTTCAAATAAGGGGGAAATTGGCACATCAAGTAAAAAATATCCGAGTTCATTAATTTTATTATATCCCACGGTAAATAATTAAATAAAATTTATGTGCAAACAGGAAACATTCAGATAATCTATCGACTTATGAATAAAAGATTTCGTGAAAATACGAATTATTCTTACCCGACAAATAGACGTTTGTCCTGATAAAGAAGTGAACCTTGTTAAACGCAAAGGATCAAGATGACGAGTATCGCAACGATATTTCTCCTGATATTTGTGACGGTAAGTAATTATTATCATAAAACTGTAGAGCACTAATACTTCTTTTTTTTATATCATAAGGCAAACAAGCAAATCGACCACTGCGTAAATATCCGCTATAACATTGCCTACGTTTAATCGATGAAAAAGTTGCACAAAAGATGTTCCCCTTCCTATACCTTCCCTCCTATCAACTCCACTTCCATAAGAATAAAGTGAGAAGGGAAATGGGACTAAAATGAGGCACCCGCATTCATCAGACGAAACGCAAAATCGATTCTACATCACGCCTGTTTTCTGTGTGGTCGTGGTATTGCACCAGGAGAGCCGACCAATTCGTGCAATTCAATTGTTGAAAGCATACAGTCATAACTTACATTCACTTTGATAAAAGAGACTGCAATAGCAATAGAAGCAAAGCAAGTGTTTCTATGATTAGTAATTTTAGTAACTATTAAGGTAATTTACTTTTAATATCAGGTCAAATGGAACGTACAAAATCATTGGCAACGTGTTAATGATTGTAAATTGCCAGGCTGTCTAGACGCTCAATTTTCAATGATTGTGGTCACCTAGCGTTGATTAGGAAATTTGTGAACGCGGTGACACTTGTTATAGTTACGTACCCTCAATTTAGGTCACACGCCTAACCATTTATTGTAATTCACATATCGATATTTTTAATCAATCATATGTTGTTATTTAGATATACCGGAGCAATCTGTTCGATTTGACCTGATAAATTTGAAACAATTTTTTTATAATCAGTTATGATACGTTAGATTGTAATACATTATTAATTTGCAATATCTGAAATGTTTTGGTTCCACCAAGATAGTAGACATTTTGTGTCCGGATGTACTTCGTATCTATTCTCATATTCGTTTGTAATGTCTGTTGTTAAATTGCATTTCTACTGATGACGTTTAATTCGAGTGAGATAACATAATTTTAAAATTCAAGATTCTTGTGAGAAAAACCAAGAATAAATTTACGTGCGTTGCCTCATTTGCTGATCGTAAAGTTTGACATTGAGATTGTTGGTTCATTTTTAGTACCAGGAAATCAGCATTAGCGTGTCGTCGGTTAGGCGGTGGTTGCGGGCATTATTCAGCGATCGTTTTACGAGCGATGTGTCCCTTGTTTTAACTATAATGCCCGCTTATGTTTAATAAAGCGTGCTGGCGCCGACCCGGCGTAGGATTTGTTTGATTTTCACTAACGGATTATGCCGACTCCAGTCTAACAATTGTATTGTCACGGATTTTTCACTTGAACGCAACATTGTGTTTCGTATAAATATTTATTCAAGAAATGGAAAACTGCCTATGATATTAAATTACCTTGTAGCAGTTTAAACAAGTGTCGCAAAGCATGCAATATTTTATATGCTGTTTCTACATATTCTTTAGAAATATCGTGTGAATGTAAAAATTATTATATTTGAGCAAATTAATGTTTCTTTTTTTCATTTATTAGAGTTGTTTTAAAGATGGTTTATTAACACGTTAGTATTTGTCTTTATATGCGGAAAAATCATACTAACATTCTATTTACAAAATACGTCTTTGAATAATAGCACTTATGTATATCTAGATTATTTTTAATTACTTATTCAATGCATTACTTCTCACTTTATACATAGTTGCTTTATATTTACATTGGCAATAAGTATTATTGTCCCGCACGATGCGACCCAGTTGGAGTATTTGTATAGTCGCTTCAGCCAGACACCTTTGTCTCACCCAACTGAGACTCAATGGCTAATTTAGAATTCCACTTATCTGATTCAGTTGTTCAGTCGACCTGGATATTCGGTCATATAATATGCCCGTGTCATTGGATGGAATTCCATTGTTTCTGTACCAGGCGTTATCAACAGCCGCCATATATTTGATTCTTACGATACAATGATTCAGCGGTAACCCCATTTAATGCTTCTAGCAAGTCCTAGCTAGAAAATTGAATGTTCTGATTAAATCATTATGTTAATTATTTTAGCAGACAAATTGAGAGAAGAAGAAAAATCAGGAATTAATTGTGTCAAATGACATGAGTAAGAAAGGAGAGAACTAAGATAGGTTATGAGAAAATATACTAACTCTGCCGACCGTCTAAGGAAGAGGGCTTAAAGATGTTGATGTAAGCCAACAATGGTGTGCCTTAATGAATATTTTGGCACAGATAAACTAAACTATCTATAATAGTAATTATATCACGTCTATTACAAAACTCCTTAAATTCCTCGTGTATTAATGAAAAATGTTCCAATGAACATTTTTATCGGTGTTGTTTGATACCATATAAGTGTGCGACCTTGTGAGCTTTATCTGTTGACACTCATGACACATTCTACGTATTCGAGTGCAATAAATTGCATTCCCTAAACGTTTCGGCCTTGCCTGTGTTTGTAAACTTTGTACCGCACCAAACAATTGACAACTAGCGATGTGACATAAATGTATCTAATTCTCAAGCGCCGAATTTAGAAGCACCGATAGTTACGAGATCAATTAATTCTTATTCTTAAGGCAGACTTTATTGTATTCAATTTTACTTATGTTCATGATGACAGATGAGATTATAATCTTAAAAAATGTTAGCTGATATTCGGTAGCTATAATAATTTCGTCGTTAAAGTCATAAAAAGCTTTATACATTACTAGATTTCGCCTGCGACTCCGTCCGCGTGGAATTACTAAAACAATAATAAGTAGCCTATGTGTTCTTCCAGACTATCCACTACATTTTTTTCAAATGTCATTGAGATGTGTTCAGTAGTTTAGGCTACAAACTCTAACAAACATCCATCCATCTAAACTTTCGCATTCATATCAGTAAGATGTGAAAACTTAGTTTAAAACATCGTCTGAATATATTTCGAGCAAAAATCATACTTCGCTTGTTTCCTGCGAGTTTTACGAGCTGTTAAATTATACTGTCAACGTTCAAGTTCAGATCGTTAAACTACAAGACCGAATTTGGTTGTATCTAACAATAATTGGTCTTTATGTGGGCGTATGATATGTTTATACTTTGTTTTGTTCTTGCTCCGATCTTAGATAAACTATCACTGATTTTGTATTAACCGTTTCTAACTTCTCACTACGGCTAAATTTTCTTGTTTCAATTCAACTTTCGCTTGTTTTTCATTCATGGTTCGTGTGTTAATCCGCATTCTTGTTTTAACTAATCATGACATTAGCAAGCGCTGATTTAAACTTTCTGTACAAATAATATGTAAAACAACAATTACACAATAAGTAAACAAAACATTGATCAATCTGGACTTTCCTTTTGTTATCTTTTTCTTTTCCCTTCCTCTCTTTCTATTACATTATTAAATCTATACTAATATTATAAAGAGGAATAATTTGTATTTTTGTATGTATTGAAATAACTCAAAAACTACTGAGCCGATTTTAAAAATTCTTTCACAGTTAGAAAGGTAATTTACCTGTGAGTAACATAGGCTATATTTTTTTTAAATTCACGCGGGCGAAGTCGCCAGCAACAGCTAGTGTTAGATATATAGCTAGGGTATGTGCGGATTTAATTTTTTAATTACTTTCTAATTAAATAGTTAAGAAGATTTTCATTACGCATTTTGATATAAGTCAAAGTAATTAAAAATTATAAGATACAAATGTTACTATTTTCTACCACATTTGAATCTACAATAGAAGAACGATAATGGCATTAGCTAAAAGCCAGATTCGTATGAATCATGGCGCTCTTAAAAAATACAACAGAGTTCCCTAGCGATTGGCGATTGAGGCAACTCCTGTGACCAATGTGAGATTTAGATGTCGTAATCTCGGAGTCGGCTCATAAAATTGACATTACTATACGCTAATGTTCTACACGCATTAGTGTCACATTTAATATTACGAAATGATGTAACCGTGCATTATGGCTAAATGCATTTTTGTATTGAACTCGTATCTTTTTTTTTATTGAAAAGCTTTTAACATCTTGATATTTTTAATACGAACAAATTACCACCGCTCGAGGCACAGAAATTATAATCCTAACGCCGCAAGAATGTAAACATGACTAATAAAAGTCGTAAAAAAATCACTTAACTAAATGAACTAGTTTTCGCGACATTCAGAATTAAGAGATGTATTTTTAGAACTTTATTAGTAACATTTTAGTTCCCCTTGTTGAAACGTCTTGATATTTACAATTACATCTTCATCATGTCATACTGTTTCCAATATTCGTTATGCTGGTACTGGTATAAATTATCAATTAGTCAGACTTATGATAGAAATATTAATCATTAGTTAAACGGATGTTACGTTTGTCACACGTCTTCTCTCGATGATAAATTTGTTTTGGACTACTGCAAGTTTTACTAAATACCTATTAATTATGTAGTAAATGTTTCGACGACATACATAAGTTTACGAAAGAATGATAGAACTTGTTTATATATATTGTCGCGATGTCATCTAACGCGAGTAGCGAAAATGACGTTCGCGAAAATTGAATTTGAATATTCGAAAATGTTCCATTATGAAGTTCGGACTATCGCGAAAGTTTTGGAATAAAATTACAAATGAATAACGAAAAGAAGAACGAAATGCGGGGTATATAAGGGGAGTCAGTCGTGACTCGGGGCAGTCTTACGGCGGGAAGTGAACTGTGAAGAAGAAGTCCTGAGCGAATTGCGAAGAAGATTAAGTGACCACAGAGTGATAGTGCAAGTGTTAGTGCAAGTGATAGTGCAAGTGTTGAAGTGCCAGTAAAGTACTCAGTGTTAGTGACTCTGTGTTTTGTGTGTCGTTAGGCGTCAAGGGCGATTTGTGAGTGCCGTGAATCCCTGTTACTGTAAATCGCGAATAAATTAATACAAGAACTTCCAAGGTGTTTTACTCTATCCCCCACGCTCGTAACAATATGTTTACCTAATAAGTTGCAACTAAATCGTACAAAATTTAAACAACTGCCTATCATGAGCATTATAATTATATTTTTAAATATAATGTAGAGAACTTGGTTAATAAATTAGTCACTGAACACAAAGGCTTTATGTTTACCCATTTCGCTTTTGCCCTCGACTACGTCCGCGTGGAATTAAAAAAAAACAAAAGTAAGTAGCCTATGTGTTCTTCCAGACTACGTTCTACATCTATGCCAAATTTCATCCAGATTCGTTCAGCCGTTTAGGCTACAAACTCTAACAAACATCCATCCGTCATTCCGTCTAAACTTTCGCATTTATAATATTAGTAAGAAGTAAGATTAATAATATAGAGTTTCACATATTTTACTTTGAAAGATCAAAAATAGTTCACAGAGCAAACAGCAGACATCAAATGGAATATCTAAATTATTCCATAGTTAATACTTTAACCATTACGTTTAGATAATTCCTACGATTCGAATGAATGGACAGGGCATTTTAACTGGATTACATAGATGTTAGAAGTATAGACACGGCACAGAGTGTTCCTGTTTGGCTCACCTACCACAGAGTAGCAATTTCTCAGACTATCCATTATAATCAAGGAATACGTGACCCTTATCTTACACCGTCTGCGCTACAGCAAATTACATAACCGATTCATTAATTTTACCGCATTCAATATAAAACCGAAGATGTACTGTGACATGAGATACATATTACTTCTATAGTCTAAGAAAATTAATTTCCAAAAAAGTTTCAGACAATTAATAATTTTTATTGTGTTTTAAATTACTTATTATAAAAATCTCACATTCAGTATTATCTAAAATTTCGTAATTCAAAAATGCAATCAAGTAATCTTCAACAGAAATCTTTTATTGTATGAACATGGAATGGAATTTATACATTGTGCTGTTGCAAAATACATATATTTCTTGTTACCACACATATTTGAATTGACTTATAGAAATAAAATATAAGGAATCTTATCCACATACATATATAAATACCACGTGAGAAGCACAAGAACGAGGAAGGTCTGCTCTATTTCCTAATCCTACATGATTGACCGCTCGATTGCTACGTGACGTGGTCTTTGATACTATAAGTACGACATGAAACGAAATTTCTCGAAGAGTTAGTAGGAATTACGCTCCATTCTAATCCTGTTCGATTGTAGTGACACTTCCAGTAATTCATTCCGAAATACAAATATCTATGGTGTTAACAGATGTTTTGTTGCAAATGTACGCTTATCAATCTATGGTTCTAAGAGCGGGCGCACACCATTGACTAAACAACCGCACAACTGTTGTGCGATTGTTTCGCAGCCCATTCAACTCTCCATATAGGCTCATAGGAATCAAAGCGAGACTAAACAGTTGTGCGATAGTGTAGTCAAAGGTGTGCGCCTGCTCTAAATCTTCAATACTAGTATGTAGTAATTTGTTATAAGATCAAATTTTGTTGCAAATGGAGATATGATATTCAAATATTTTAGATCTAACCACCTATGATTGCTTTAAGTTTGGGCCTTTGCCAATGTTCTATCATTGATCAGGTACAGTCTGGCTATGTCTCTGGTTCATTCGATCACAAGATCGCATAAGGATATTTGTGTTTATGAGTTTTTTACACACGTCACGTCGTCTACTTTAGGTCTTTTGGTCTACTAACTCTGGTATTTACCATACTTAAATAGATCGTTTCACATTTGATGAAATCTTTTAAAAATGTTTATTAAATTTAATTATAGCATTCCGTCCGTATAGCAATTAATATCAAATTCATTAAGAGCGCAGAAACGGTAAGGTTTCATTAGGCGCTGTGCTGACTCTTCAGTTGGAATCCAATTAACGCAGTCATTAACATGCCAGATAACATCAGACTCTATAAATAAACAAAAGCAATTGAACTCTTAACACAAATACTTCCCGTGCGGTGCGCTATGAATCGACATTTGTATCCAAATTGTAATGATCTAAAATCTAAACAGTTTATATGAACAGATGGTGTTTAGATTTGTTATTACAAATTTAGTAAAATTATTTACGGTTAAATGCAACTAGTACATTAGACCTAGAAAGTGACATGATCAAGAAGGGAGTGATGCCTGAGATGTCGTACGATAGACAACTGGAGGGCGAAAACCTATTGCGCCGACTCTACGGAAGTATTATAGAACAAAGGGGGAGATGGTGATGATGAAGAAGATGAAGATGATGACGATGATGAATTATCATTATAGCAGCCATGGATAGCAGATATACACGGCAGTAAAGGATGCATAAAGATCCATTATTAAAAAGACATTAATTCAAAACATCATTGTCGTGCTAATCCCAGCAAAGCTCAAGCTCAATTAATCAGATTATTTAATATGCTGTCTTCTAAAATTAAATTTGCATTAAAATTAATAAACTAAATTACGTAAGTCGTTTCGAGCTATGGATTTAGTTAATGTAATTACGAAAGTATATCCGCCCACTTTTCCACGTCGAAAGCGCGACATCCGTGAAGTATCCTGACAGATTAAACTGTACAATACCATCCCTGACATAAATCAACTGGAGAGCTCGTGTGAATTTGCATGACTAATCTAATATTGCGTGTTGTATGAATGTAAGTTTTTCGAAAGTCGTGAGAGGCGTAGCGAATCGATTTGTCGTTTGAAAAAGTTGTTGTAGGTGGGTGATATTTTATTTGTTTAATAAAATTTAAACTACATCAATATCTTTATGTTCGATTGCGAAATGTTTTACTACGCACCTTTACCTTTATTTTGTATGTAACCTGTACTTTCTATGATTATATGATTTCTAAGTTTACATTACATTTTAAGTTTTATTTTTCCTGTTACATTTAAATTATATTTGTTGAGAATTTCTAATTAAGATTAGCTAGCTAATCAAAATCATAGCGAGCAAACTTTTCTATCCGATGAAATTTACCGGAGAACCCTGAATTGGTCATGATCGTTTATATAAGAATTTAAGAAACTAGTTGTGACATAATAATTTAAAGTTAATTATCGGTTTAGGTGGTGGGCCGCGAAACTGTCCTCGCGTCGACGGCCAACCGCGAGCTGCGGTGCGGCCGGCGGCTGGTGTCTGGCCTGTTCACGCGGCCGCGGCTGCCGCTGGGCTACTCGCACGTCGCCACCGTGCCGCGCGGAGCCTGTCGCCTCAACGTCTCCGAGATACTGCCCAGTGACAATTATATTGGTACATATATGACACAGTTTACTAGGTTCTGCACGACTACTCAGAGTTTTTCTTATTTCACAAGGTTTTTTCTCACACTGTTTTGATTTCCTTTCTAGAAGCAAATAAATATACTAGACTATTATTTTATTATTAAAGTGATTTAGTCGATACATAGTAGGTCACGAGAGATCTTAATAGAGAGATGAAGTGCCCGCCAGAGCAAAGATCGATGTCGAATCGATTAATCGGAATTGCAGGCTCGCACCGGCCGAGCGCGCATCTCCTCAATAGAGGCGCCTACGCCGCAAATTGTGAGATAAATGGAGATAGCCGCTTTTGCAATTGGTGTTTAATTATTTGCATGACGCAGATCGTAACAACTTCGTTCGAAACGTCAGTTTACTGTACGCTAGATTGTACAATACAATAACATGTTGTTTAATTGTTTTAGCGTTGAGGGTGACGAATGGGTCATACATCGTGAATGGCGACTTCGCGGTGAGCGCGCCGGGGACATACGAGGCGGCTGGCGCGAGGTTTCTCTACTCACGTAACGCTGGTCTCGACAACGTCTTTGCTATGGGACCTGTACATCAACCAATCGATATAATGGTAAATCCCTTTAATGTTTCTATACATGATGAATCATGTGCGTAACAGATCTCCAAATAGTAATTTTATTTCTTTTAAAAATATCACTAACAATATAAGTAAAAGTTTAGCACAGATGTTCTTTTTTCCTATAGGTGTTATATACGCAACCGAATCCAAATATAAAGTACGAATACCTAACTGATTCACCACCGGACGATACCTCGAACGACATCCCGACTACGAGCGTGCACCATCAGACGGCGCGGCATCATCGCCACCACGCTGAATCACATACCAGAGCTCTGGATAAATCTGAACCATCTCTAGCGAAGCAACCAGAGTTCTCCTCGGCTGAGAGCCAATACCAAATAGACAGCAACGTTATAGGAGACAGAAAGTTTATCTGGAAAGTGGTATCGTTTACACAATGTACCCGAACTTGCGGCGGAGGTCTACAGATCGGTAAATACAAGTGTGTGGAAGTAGGCGATAAAGACAGGGAAGTGTCGCCTGCACATTGTTCAGGTAGCTCGCCCCCCGCCCGGCGCAGGCGCTGCGGTACTGCGCCCTGCCCGCCAAGATGGAGGGCTGCTGCCTGGGGGCCTTGCCCTGTCTGTGGGCCCGCTCATCGCACTAGAATTGTTGGTTGTGTACAAGATCATGCTAGAGGAATTACTAAGGTGACCACATTTACTTTTTACATGGTTATGTTAGAAAATAACTTAAATTTTTGTAGCGGCTGCAGAATAAAATATCGTTAGTAATATAGTTAATGTAATTTCTGTAATATCTTGGTTTTACAGATAAGCGATCAAAAATGTCCCCTGCCGATGCCACCGAGCAGTGAGTCTTGTGACATTCCGAACTGTGATGGCACGGCTGTCACTACGAATACGGAGGCGCGTCTCGATTCGAGGCGTCAGGTGCGCCCCAAGGACCGCACGGACACCTTCCGAGAGGGACCGGTCGTATCCCTCGCTACGAACGTGACGGAGAACGAAGTCACACCCACTATGGAGTCCTCGGCATTTAGTTACAGCGCACCTGGAGGATGGCTTTACACTGAATGGTCTGAGGTAAACACAAGCTTATATAAAGTTTTCTAAACATATACCTAAGAACTTTATTTTTGTCATCAAACGATAGTATGATTGTAATGTTTGAAGGCTCTCAATGAGAGACCAAAGCTTCCTTAGGGTTGATGCGCTACTCTAGTTATTTTGGAGATTCTCATCCTTTTATTCCATTATATCTATCCATCACTCTGTACCTGACGTGATTTATCTTTGTAGTGCGTGGGGTGGTGCGTGGGCGGCGGTGTGCAGTCCCGCGGCGTGCGCTGCGCGGACCCCACCGGCTGCTCCTCGCACAGAGCGCCGCACGCCTCGCAAGCCTGCACTCCAAGAAAGCAGTGCGACGCACAGTGGTTCACTGGTAATTTATTTTGGTCCAGATACTATTCATAGTTTCAACTTCATACATCCAGTAGGCATCGTTAGATATGATGTGTTAGCAAAAATCTGAGTATAAAGTACAAAGCAATTTATCTGTTATAAACAATATGTACTAAATAAACGTTGCTACAGCTTTCTTTTCTCTTAATACATATTTCTTCAACTTAAAAAATGTATTCTGAATGCGACTATAAAATGGTGCAGGCGACTGGTCACCCTGCTCCGCGGCTTGCGGCGGCCGGCAGGTGCGCGGCGTGATCTGTGTGGGCGGCAACGGTAGGAGACTGCGCGACGGCTCCTGCCGCACGCCGCGCCCTGAAGCCGAGCGAGCCTGCGGAGGGACCTGCGCACCATCTTGGTACCTCAGTGATTGGGGAGAGGTGAGCAACATTGTACCGATGATCAATATTACTCATATATCTCGAGTATAAATTACGTTCACTGCTAAACAGTAAGTCTCATAGAACGCCATAAACTTTTTTTTGCTTTTAATTCTAGTCCCACCTTCATTTTCTCTAGACTAAAACCGTAGCTCTTCCTTGTTTGAATTACTTATTATTTACTAGCTTTCGCCCGCGACTCCGTCCGCTTGGAAATAAAAAAAACAAAAGTGAATAGCCCATGTGTTCTTCCAGACTATCATCTACGTCTATACCAAATTTAATCGAGATCCGTTCAGCGGTTTAGGCTACGAACTCTAACAAACATCCATCCATCCATCCATCTAAACTTTCTCATTTATAATATTAGTAAGATTATAATATTAGTAAGATTGTACCTATGTTGAAGGCATTGCAAACATATTCTTGGTCTTCTTAACAATTGATCTTTTACAATAACTTGGAAAAAATATGTTGTAAATATAACCATTAAATTATAAACTGCACAATAACTTTTATTGATGGTTTGTTTGAACAAGTTTTCTTAGTGTCAACAACAAAGTTCACTAGGCTGACTATATTTAGTCGTATCTAATAAAATAGACAGCAAATTAGGACTTTTCCTTGACCCAGTTTAATACGCATCGATATAAATTGTCCATTACACGAGGGCGACGAAACCAGGCCCATTAGAACGTTTGTTATACGTCACCGCACTGCACTTAACAATACTTACGAACGAGGCAACGCACCTGTTGCCTATTACATTATTTATTTAAATTTACATTCCAATAGTTTGTTACGTTCACATTCATCTTCTTGTATATTGTTTGGTATTAAATCATATTACAAATTTACAATAAATCGTATGAACCAGTCCTTCTATATCTGCTTTCGGAGGGATACTAATTTAGCTTTATTACTAAACTAGCTGTTCCCATGCGGCTTCATCAGCGTGAAATTATAAAAACTTTATTTCATTGTATATCCTACATTTGTCAAATTATCAATTGACAAACTATGGCAATCTTGCTTCCTTGATGTTGGCAGGAACTTATGGTCTCTTTCCCACTTTAGGGTTTTATCCAAAATATTTACCCCCTAAGTTTAATGGCGTGAAAATAAATAGGCTAAAGCGTGACGTAAGTGTAGGACTTTTTATTAAACAAAGAATTATTCAAAAATATGCTGTAATTGCCGAAATCTTAGGCAACAAAGAAGTGTGTGTTTACGCTTTATTATATTAGTATAGATTTAGCTTTTACTAAACAGTCTCCTATTGTTATTAGTGGTTAAAAATAGTCTTGAAAAAACCGTAATGTATAGGCCTTGTCGTGGGCATCTACTGCACTTCGACTTTTTGTTTTACGAGCCTACAGCGGTACACATCCATCAATCTTCTTCAACATCGTCGTGTTCTATCGACATTTATTGGATTTCGATCGAACCCAGAATTATACATTGGTTAACTTTTAACTTTCTCCGCCAGTATTTTATAATAAGACGAGAAACACATGTTTGCATATTGATGTACCGTGTGTAATTGACATGTAAGAATCTTATAAGAAAAGAGATAGCGCCTAAGTAGGCTCGTTTTACTTCTAGTTATATTCAGGTACTGCCCGTCCGTTACTCCTAACTCACCTTTAACCTGTTAACGCACATTGTAAATTGACGTTTTTGGAAGTACCTATTCCTACCTTTGACTATATATCATCGAAATATGTACACATTGTTTAACTAGTCCCGAACAGATAAAGAGGTAGAGTTAGCGGAACTAATTTTGTTTTAATTGCTTACTTCTTGATGACTAATGATGTGGTCCGTGCGAGGCGGACATCTAGAACCTAACGAGGTACAGTCAGTAGATTTTACTCTTATATTTTTTATTAATTCATCGTTATTTATGTTCAGTGCTCTGGTCCGTGTGAAGCGGGCATTCAGAGCCGCACAGTGTGGTGCTTGCGCGGTGGCGAGGCTGGTGCAAGCGGGGCTGCGCGGGACGCCGCGTGCGCCGGGCTGCGGCCGCCTGCGAGACGCTCTTGCGTACCTCCTCGCTGTACGACCACGCCTGAACTCAAGCCTGCAGTCATCGTGCCTGTATCGGGTAACATACAATCTTTTACACTTCCTACTAAGAGCGTGCTCACACCTTTGACTAAACTATCGCACAACTGTTTAGGCTCGTTTTGATTCCTATAAGTCTATATGGATGTGCGCACAGTAGTAACTAAACAGTTGAATTGGCTGCGAAACAATCGTCAATCGTTCAGTTCAGTTCCTTGCTGCTGCTATCCTTGATTCAAAACTATTTAAGTCAAATCGTAATTATATTAATTTACGAGTATGTTATGTAGAAGACTTCAGTGGTTTATTCTGTTAGTTACAGATCCTCAGAGAGTGACGAGACACCAAAATCATAACACACAAAACTTCAAGGAACGATCGCCAGCGCAAGGTTAGTTCCTCACCAAATCGAATGTAGAATGGAATGGAGTCCATATTAAT
Source organism: Papilio memnon (assembly GCA_003118335.3). NCBI lineage: Eukaryota > Metazoa > Arthropoda > Insecta > Lepidoptera > Papilionidae > Papilio > Papilio memnon. Next base: position 1,206,916 of record LD688973.1, on the reverse strand, counting down.
ACTAGTCTTACTAATATTATAAATTCAAAAATTTTGATAGATGGATGGATGTTTGTTAGAGTTTGTAACCTAAACGGCTGAACGGATGTCGATGAAATTTGGCATAGACATGATAGGCTAGAAGAAAACATACTTTTATTTTTTTTAATTCCACGCGATCACAGTCGCGGGCGATAGCTAGTAATGAATACTATTTACTTTAATTTTGTGTATTCATTCTGTTATGCAGGTACGTGTGCGGACAAGCTGAGTAACTGCATGCTGGCGGTGCAGGCCCGGCTCTGCCACTACCCGTACTATGCTGACTACTGCTGCCGCTCCTGCCACGGACGATAAACATCTACACTGTTATGGTACTTAATATCAAAATCACTCATTAAATGGAGATGTACAAGCGAAACTCTACTTTGTAAATTATAAGATTTGAAAGTTATTTAAAATCTTCATGAGAGCTGTTGCTCGCGACTTCGTCCGCGTTGACTTAAAAAAAATATTTACAAGTCAACATATAGTCTATGTTACTCATAACATAGGTTCTCTCACTGATTCTGTTCTGACACACACAGGTCACTGATAATGTTTTTAATGGTTAATTTTTTAAATTGACCCAGTAGTTTTTGAGTTATTTCAATACATACCAAAATGTAAATCTTTCCTCTTTATAATGTTAGTATAGATTACATATAGCATTTATTGTTATCACTAATATTACGCTGCTTTGTTTTGCGAACAGTTTTAAATGTTTATCCTTATAAGAGAAATACAATGAAATTATTAACACTTTTCTGTTATCAGGTAACGCGTGCGAGTGGAAAGCAAGTAAGGGAGCGATTACACGGGGTTAGACCTATGACTCATAGTATTGTGATATGAAATGGACGCATAGTGAGTTAGATCAGTGGAATACCAGACTTAGGCGTGAACGCACGAGAAGCCACATCTGTCTTTTGGCTCTTTACTAGCTCTATGTGTAAGGTTTTATACAATAGATGCCAAACTTAACAGCCATACTTAATTACAACTTTAACACAACTGTGTAGGGTTCATAATAGCTTACGCATGTTAAATTTTGGGAAGAAATTACATTCAGTTTTTATAAGTATTAGTAATAGTGTCGTGATCTCCAGCGTATACATAGATGAGTTATAATGTAGATCTGTCAAAGTGAACTCTTCGAATCAATTTTGATAGAAAAATATTTTTTTTTAACTATACCTTTTATTAATTAATTTCCATAAAAAATCACGGGGTGTTATATTCACAATTTGCAAGAAAAATATTACAATGTAATAATAAAATTGTTGCAATGAAAAATAAGTTTAATAAGATTCATAGTTATTGTACGCCGCTTTTTATTTAATCTGTAATCAATTAATTCGTATAAGAAAGCTCATTTTGCCACAATTAGCTGAAAAAACATAAATTTCGAATAAACTTGTATTCTAAGAGATTAAAATGTATTATAATTTTATTAGATTTTATAAATATTTCTTTGAGTCTGAAGTTGGCCACCAAATCCCTTTCCCACGAGTGAGCGAGACGCATACACGTGAGTCTAAGTGCGATAGAGACGGATTTCGTTGCTAACTTCAGATGCGATGAACGTAACGCATACTATAAACTGCATGAATATTGTATTTCATAGGCTTAGGTTATGCGATAGAATAGAAAAATAATAGTATTCCTTATTAATGTAAAATTAAAAATGTTTTATTACGGTGTGTATTTCTTAGAAATTATATGTGTTCATTACTATTTATTTACGCTGTTTTCTACACTTTTACTATTATTTTAGAATTTTGTAAATATTTTCATGTATAGTGCATTTATTTACCGGCTGTTGAATATTCATAGCGTATAGTCAACAATAGTCAGTGTTATATCACAATTAGAGCGCGTACACCTTTGACTAAACTATCGCACAACTGTTTGTAATCACACGCTACTCGATTTTTAGTTGTGCAACTAAACAGTTGAATTGGCTGCGAAACAAACGACAATCTCACAATAGTTGTGGGATAGTTTAGTCAAAACTATGCGCCCGTTCTTAAATAAAACAATTTGTAGGATATGAATTTATTTACGGTTTTTTCATTAAATATATCTGTACTAATGCATATAACAACGTACAAAAATAAAAAAAAGCTTTAAACACTGCCTGTTGTTTTATTTCAAGTATAACAGGAACAAGGAAGTTGGAAGACCTTAGAAAGTTCTTAATCATCTTATTTATTTTATGAAAATAATTTACTTAATCTTGATATTAACGAAATCCAGAAATCTATAGAAACTGCTAATGTGAACAGACATGTTAGAGTCATGAGAGATTTGACAGCGTTTTCATTCCCAATCCAGTTCTTGAAGGAATGTGTCTTAAAACCGAAGCACAAGGCTGCTGTCGCACAGAACAATGTGCTAATACTTGTGATGTAATGCATGTATCTGATGGCAGTCACCTTCCCTGATGATTTGAATGAATGAGCTTTATGTAAGAGTGCTCCATTCAAAAGACATAATACGCAAAATAAGAGTGCGCATAATGCTGAAAGTAATTGTACAATTAGTTTTAATATTTTGCCCCCGTTTTTTTTTATAGTAAACGGTAGGTGGTATTATTTATATGTACAGTTGAAGCCCACTATGGCGTAAAGACTAAGTGTTATGCTGTTTTGCATAACATCGTCCATTACAGAGTATTTAATTTTAAAATCAATAAAAATTTCTTACCTAGTATACCATGTGCGGTGTTGAAATTTGTATGCTTTTCTTTAATCATTATAACGCTTCCAGTAATGACCAATATAACGGCCAATAGTTGTAATATCCAATGCAGATGTTTGCGATGCCTTTTAATAAACATAGACCAACTGTTATACTTAGAAAGTACTAAAATGCCTTGGCACAAGAAGAATTGGTACTGAAAGTAACAGCAAGAAACTATTTATTAGCAAATAAGGCCAGAATATGTTTTTATTTAAAGTTTTATTTATAGAGTTGCTTTCGCCCGCGAGTCCCTTCGCATGGATTTAAAAAAGTAGCCTATTTGTTCTTCCAGATGCTCTACATCAATGCCAAATTTCATTGAAATCCGTTCAACCATTCAGGTGCCAAACATCTTCCATCCCTTACATCTAAACTTTCTCATTTATAATCTATATCTATACTAATATAATAAGGCGTAAACACACACTTCTCTGTTGCCTAAGTTGTCAGCAATTACAGCATATTTTTGAATAATTCTTTTTTAATAAAAA
>LD688973.1:1187925-1203625 GCA_003118335.3 Papilio memnon | reverse complement strand
TAATTTGTCAAATGTAGGTAAACAATGACATAGTTTTTTATAATTTCACGCGGATGAAGCCGCACGGGAACAGCTAGTATTATATAAGTACCATCCATACAAATGCTTCAAATAAAATGTTTAACTTCATCAGATTGGAACTAAAAAAACGCTTTTCTAAATGTTTTATCCATATGTTTTACAAAGAACACACTCACCCCCAAAACACACAAAATTATATGTAGATCGAAAACTGTTAATTTTGTTGATCTACATGAAAATAGGAGACACACAAAAACAGTCAAGAAAATTAAAATATTTGTTACAATATTGATTATTACTCTGGTAGTTTTCAAGAAAACACTTTCTGGTATCACTGTTTTCAAATGGATAGAATCAGTAGTCCCTTCCATTGTAACGTCTGTAGTAACGAAATATTGAGCAATAATAGAATTCTACTGGTATTTATAAAATATTTTGGAGAGGTACTTAACTAAAGTACATTCTGTTAGTATAACACTCTAACTGAAATCTTTAGATATATGGTATTTATTTTAAAAACTGACTCAATCGTTGTTGCTTTTTCCTTTCACCGTAGTAGGTTTCCATGGTAATAGCAGGATGCGATTGATTCCATTTTTTTACCAGAGTTAGTTTTATTTGTTCCCTAACAAAATGACACATGAGAGTAATTGATACTATCTAACTTCGGTTCAAACGATAACAGAAATATTGATAACACGAGATATAACCAATAGAAATTTTATCTTGTGTACGATAAACCGTTGAATAGTACAGATTGATTCTTCGGAAGTTTAAATTTTTTTTTAATTAATCATGGCTGTACAAAATGACTCCCGGCAGAATATAAACGTAGCTGAAATTAATGATGAGAAGTCTGCGTTTGTTGTGGTTATGAATGTTGTAATAACATTGACTCATATTTTAATCGGTGCGATTGCTTTTAATGCAATATTTTTCGCTAATATATTTGATTTCCGAAGTTCGTTTAAGCAACATATCTATTTGTGTGTTATTGGGGTAAGTGGTTTTTATATTTACTTCAATGTGTCATCTTTATTTTTAAGTTATAAAGATTTTAATATCAAATATCTTATTGTCGATAGATTGAAAACAATTTTTATTGTTTAAACGTATGACTACTATTACTTGTTCCAGTACATTCTCCTGATGAGCCAAGCTGTCCTCTCTATCAATCCATACGCGAGTTGGGCGAAGGTCCTGAGCTACGAGAACAAGAAGATGATCCATTGGTTGATGCAGATTTTCGGCTCCATTCTAGCAATAGCCGGCAGCATTGTTAAACTGGTCGATGTGGATACCAACTTCCAATCAGCTCACGGCATTCTTGGTTAGTTTTTCGATGTTTTCATAAATATTTATTTATGTATAAAAAAATGATGGCTTTGTTTTAGTTTTGTTTTTTTTGTGTAATTTTATGAATTTCCTTCAGTAGATATAGAATTTTTTAAATTTCTTAGAAAATATACTTAAGTACCTGTTCTAAGAACCAAACGATGTAGTTAGAATCTAAGGAATCTATAAAGGATTTGCTTAGTGAAAGGTTAATTAACCTTCTTGTTTACTTTCAGGTCTCGTGGCGATGCTGTTCACTATAATCAGTCTTATTAGTGGTATTATAAACTTATTTTCTATGAACTTTAGTAATATTAATATGATTAAAATAGGACACTCAGTTGTAGGCGCGTTGGCACTTTCCACTGCTTACTTGAGTCTCTGTTTTGCATACCATGATGTATATAGAATTGTTTATGGAAATAACAATGCTAATCTTTCGATTATTTTTACGGTGGTCACTTTAATAGGGGTTTTGGCATCGACTTGTATAAATACCGTTAGAAGAATTCTTCCTTAATTTTTAAGTTAATTATGAATTGTGATCACACTTTTAGATGTCTTACGGCTCATCACTGAAACGTTTATTAAACGTTTTGCTTAGTATGCGTTTACATCCTGTCAGACGTTAAAATTTTAGAATTTTATTAAACGTGACCTTATCATTGTAGGTGATGTTACATATTTTTTTATATATAATAAGGCGGCAAACGAGCAAGCGACCACCTGAATCCGCCAAAATGGCGAAGCGACCGCTGCCCATAGACATTCGCAATAGCGGATGTCTTGCCTACCCTTAATCGACGGAGGAGGAGACGCACATAAAGAGGATATTTCCCCTTTCTATGCGTCTCCTCCACCGTCAAATCCGCTTTTCCTTTCCATCTTATTCTTATGAGAAAAAGGGTGGGAAGGAAAAGGGACTAAAGTTGGGTCTCCGGCACTACATTCATCAGACGAAACGCGGAATTGCTCCCACTTCACGCCTGTCTTCTGTGAGGTCGTGGTATTTCACCGGACGAGCCGACCATGCACTGTTATTTAAATGCCGTTTCAGTATTCGCCCGTTAGACTTTAGGTTGCGATGAAAGAGAGCGAGATTCAACATCTTAGAATTCTATCACAACCCTGTTTTCGTTTTAGTTTTATTTAGTGTGATTTTAGTGTTTATTTGTTTTCTTACTTATGTATTACTTATATTTGACTTTGCAAACTTTTCTACATCACAAGTATGATTGTTTTGCAATTATATTATTAAGCTTAGTACCAACTTGTTACATCACAAGTGTATTTAAGTGTTTATTTGTGAAAAATTATTTAAAAAATAAAAGTTTTAAAAATCATAGTCATTTTATTTAGTTTATGGCCGCCTATATACATAAGTTAATCAGTACAATGAAACGTTACAATCTTAATATACTAAAAGGATTTTAATATCTTAATTTATAAATTTTATAAAAAAATACTATTATCTCTCAAAAATTCCAATTCTGAGAAATAATTAAATATCACACCAATTTAATAATACAAGTTATAAATGATACTAAGACATAATTGTCAGTAATGTTAAGTTATAAATAGTTTAACTTAAATTGGTTTATGTTACCTTCTTCCTTTGATAAGATGTTAAACCGCTTTTGCACTAAACGGATAAGTTCCATGAGCTCATTCAGTGAAATTTATAATAAAAACTCCACGCGCCAATTTAAGTTAAACTAACTACATCAGTTCGAAGTGTGATGACTTCAATGTAAATCAATAATATTTATACAGGAGTTGCAGCAATTCCTGATGTAATACATATAGTGGCAGAGGCGGGCTTGCACGGCCAGCGCGCAGTTACTCAACCTGTCTATACAATCTGTAAACAAAAAGAAGGTAACAATAAAGTCCGCAACACACGGTATGTTATCTGACAGTTTTATCTGAACAGTCCGATATTCCAGACAAATCGGACGTGTGTAACACTGACAACTATCGGACGTTAGTTTGGACTGTTCAAATAAAACTGAACATGTGTACTGGGATTTAATACTGCGATATATTAACATTGATTTGAGAGTAGCACCAGTGGTTGAGAAAATAAAGAGTAAAAGGTTAGCGTGGTATGGGCATGTTATGAGAAGGGATGAATCGCATGTAACAAGAAGGACGTTAGTTATGAATGTGGAGGTACATCGGTAGAGGTAGACCTAGAAAGAGATGGATGGATTGCGTGAAAGGTGACATGATCAAGAAGGGAGTGATGACTGAGATGACGGATGACAGAGTTATTTGGAGGACGAAAATCGGGTGCGCCGACCCTACTGGAGTAGGATATGATGATGATGATATATTAACATAGATTATTAGGATTATGATAGTTACCTTTGTCGTCGTTCCCATCAATAACGCTTGTTTGAGTTGTAGAGGAAGTCGTAGTCGTAGTATGTTTATTTGTTTTGTGAAACGCTGCAAAAAATGAATTTATTACACTTAATTACTCATCAAGGTTGTAAAAGTGTACCAGAGTCTACAACGGTAATTGGAGATTGATCTTTGCTGTTATGATCTTACTAATACTATATATGCAAAAGTTTGGATGGATGGAAGTTAGTTAGAGTTTGCAGTCTAAACTGTTGAACGAATTTCGACGAAAGGCAATGTAGAGCATAGTCTAGAAGAACACACAGGCTACTATTTAACTTCACGCGGACGGAGTCACTGGCGAAAGATAGTTAATTTATAACTATGCGTAACTTTAGTATGGGAACAAAATAACTGAAGTATACTTACGGCTAGTGAGCACAGCCGGCTCCGTGTCGTCAGTGGGACATGGAGGGAGGCAGGGGCGGTGCGCGGGGGGGCGCGGCGCCGCGCACTCGCCCTCGTTGGCGCCGTTCCTCCCGCGCGCGCACACCACAGACCGGTGTTGGACTCCCGTCTTCAACGAACAGTTTCCTACGCACTGCGATAAATATTTGTACATCAGTAACAAGAAGGAATCGTGAATTGTTGTAAGAGAATTCGAGGTATTATAGAATTCACACTTTATGGCGGCTCGTGGTTAGCTCGAGTTGGTGTAGTATAATAAAAGTAGATAGTATTAATAGCCTATAGGTGTGTCCACTGTAGGTGGGGAAAAATGCAATCAGAAGAAGACCCTGCGCAAGTTTGTATTTCTATTTCGTCCTGTTAATATCTAAAATTGTGTTTAATGCAGACTCTCATGCGATATTACGAACCGTTATACGGTTTGGATAGCACTATACCTAATGTTGAACATACTTTTGATTCACATAAACTTAATATACATTTATATTTAAATTCAGATAAACTTAGTCCCTACAATGTATGGCCTTGACTAGTATTTATATAAACAGGGTTTATAACTAGCTATTAAAATTAATGAGCGTGTTGCATAATTACATGTTCAATTCATCTTAGGCACAAATAACATAGTTGTAATACTCGTTTTTCATGAGTTTTAATATTACAAGACTAATTAAATTAACACTGGTCCCAACTCGTCATACTTTGACGCTTTAGGTACCCTATTTCAAACAAATAAAGGAAACCAGGATGGTAAAAGACAGTAAAATTTACCATAAAAATGTCAAAGTAGAGCAGTTTCTCATCTGTTGGGCCTAACAAGATCGTGAAACAAGCGTAATATTAAAATGTAAAAACAATAATTTTCAAGAATTACGAATTCAAATAATATTCGCATATTTAAAGGAAACATTAAATAATAGTATATAATGATACATGATGAGGATAAACAGCATAATGGTTAGTGACCAGTTTAGAGATCTTGCACCTCCCGTTACCTTATCTACTAATGGACGCTGCATAATGTATCTATTACTTAGTAGACACAAACTTGTTGCCGGCGCTCGCGAGTTCATTGTCTCGTACAAGGTTTCATTATCCGATATAATAAATTCATTGAAACGTTACAACCAATTAAGGATATTAAATTATTATCAGAAATATTAGATTTTTAACCTTTACTTCCACAGCATAAATTGCAATTATCAAGCATCATCACCAGATCACTATACGTTCCCACTGAGGGGCCTACACTAAAGTAAGGGGTGACTAGGCCATAGTCCACCACACTGGTCCAGTGCGGGTTAACTTCAAGCATATATTTTAATATCTTCCCCGATATGTGCAGGTTGCATCACGATGTTTTCCTTCACCGTAAGAACGTCGACTAAATTATGTACATATAAAATTAAAAAACGAAAATAAAAATTGTTACATGGTGCGAAAGAGTAATTAAAACCCTGAGTCACCAACGATCGTAACAAGCATCGACATCACAAAAAAGAATTAGAACCTAACTAAATAAATTATGACCACACAATAACTAAATGCATACAAATGATAAAATACAATGCAGTGAGTATGTACCTTACTCCACTCGCTGTAGTACCAGATGGGTGCGCAGTCGCCGCAGTCGCGCTCACTCGCTGGCTTCGGGTCCTTACAAGCTGAGTCTCTCAGGTGACGGCCAGTTTCACCAATACAGAGCACACCACGGATCTGTTTACCCCCACACGGAGCTGAGCATGACGACCATTCACCTAAAAAGTAAATTACCCCATTAAAAAGTGTTTGATTATCAAGATGCATAGGTGATTGATACAAACATAAAACGAGTTAGCATCAATTAAGCACTGAATAATAATACTGCACCTGTAAACCAATGTCCTTCATGAGGCACACATGTGACTTTAGCAGTACAATTTCTTCTTACGTCTGGTGATATTTGTGGTGAACAACCAGAGGGGTCGCTGCACCGTACGCTGCGGGTTTGTAACCCTCCACCAACGCACCATCCAACACACTGAAACATTTTTGTAATTAGCAAAACTGTTAAATGAGTAAAAGAAAGTAATTATTTTGGCTCCTCTGTCACTGATTACAAGGAACTTTAGGTATAAAATGTAAAGTACCTGTGACCAATCAGACGAAAGCCAGCCAGCAGAAGCACTTAAGCTATACTCGGGTCCGAGATCGGTTTCGGAGTTGTTCACAGAAATCGTATATACGGGACCTTCTCGAAACGTGTCCGTATCCTCGTTCAGCCTTATGACATGTTTCGATTCGAGAGTACTATATTTTGGACAATCTGGTACGTTGCATTTTTCACTCGTAACCGGCTTTTCGGGAGAACATTTATCATCATTGACCTAAAAGAAAATAGAAGTAAGAATATGATAGAAGAATAAAAGTTAAAATTCATCTGCATAAATATGCTTTTATCATAAACCTTTTATATTAACCTTTGTAATTCCTCTCGAATGATCTTGCACGCATCCAACTATTCTGGTCCTATTGGCAGGACCACACGTTGGACACGGAGACCAGGCGGCAGCTCTCCATCTCGGTGGGCAAGCGATCATACCACAACGACGTCTCTTTCCCGACGGGGCAGATCCCGAGCAATGGACCGGTGATATCTCTCTATCCACTCCTTCTGTCGTTTCTTCTACACATCGATATTTGCCAATCTACCAAAAAAACTGTTTAGTTGCACAACTAAAAATTGAGTAGTATGCGCACCTCCACATAAGCTCATAGGAATCAAATCGCGACTCAACAGTTGTGCGATAGTTTAGTCAAAGGTGCGCGCGCTCTTAGATAGCCTTCAAGAGGATAAATTTTAAGTTAAATCACATACGTATAGTTAGTCTAAATCTCACCTGAATTCCGCCTCCACAAGTTCTAGTACAATGTGTATAAGATAGAACCTTCCAGACAAATCTCCTTGTTCCAACTACATTTTCATCTACGCCTTTTTTCGCGATAGTATTTTCTTTCGATAAGCCAATAACATCAGGATGCATGTTATCAACAATGAATTTCGGATAATTATCATAACCGTGATGTCTTCTAGTATGTTTTGCTGTTACTGTGCCTTGTGTATCGATAGAGCTCAGTTTAGTTGTTGGTTCTTCTGTCTTTATATCTCCTGGTAGAGAATCCGTTAGATATTCGTACTTGATATTAGGATTTGGAACTGTATATAAAACCTGAAAATGTTTAATCTAAATAAAACAATATACAAGAAGTTAATAATTTAAATACACATAATTTTAATAAGGTGAATTACAATATAAAATATTTTAATTTCAATTCCAATTTTGTTATTTGTATTATTTTTAAAGAATCGAGCAATTGGCATGTAATTATTTCAACCAATCGATTACCTTTAGGTATATAGCTAAAGTAATCTTACTAATATTATAATATAAATGCGAAAGTTTAGATGGATAGATGGATGTTAGAGTTTGTAGCCTAAACTCTCTCAATGAAATTTGGCATATATGTAGAAGATACGAGTAGTCTGGATGTACACATAGGCTACTTGCTTTTGTTTTTTTTAACTCCACGCAGACGGAGTCGCGGGCAAAAGCTAGTAATATAATATTTAAAGAAATCAACTACAACTCATCAGCACTTGAAACATAATTACACTACCACTTTCTACAATTCCATTTTAGGCATATAATTAGTTCTGCGTTTTTATAAATGTATTATTGATCGAAACGGTGGTATTGAAAGATAAGATACAGATGGCATGAACGAAAATTACAATTTTCGCAATTAACTTTAGAATTGTGTTAGAAATTATTATGACCTACCATAATATCTATAGGATGGTGGATAGGTCCAAGCGTGAAGATGGAGTCGAGACCCCGCACTCTCGAGTATATGAATCGAGCGCCGACGGCGTCGTATGTACCCGGCGTGCTAATGGCGAACTCTCCATTTATTACATACGATCCATTTGTCATTTTCAAAGCTGAAACAATATTAAACAAATACAAATAGCTCATACTCATTTAAGTTGCTAGTGTCTGATACCATGTTTAAACTTTCATACCGAGACTAGGTACAGCATAACGATTAAAGATATGCTTCAGGGACTTCCAGTTAATATGAAAACTAATTCACCACAATTGTATAGAATATATACCATTGAGTGGCAACAGAACAACGTGGGCGCTGCCATTGTAGACGTCGCGGGATGATTTACGATGTCATTCTATCTACGACTGATTGATAAGTACGACTAGCCTCATGTTTGCGGACCATTTGCCTTCATCAAAGGATCATTCAATATCGTGAATTAATGAATGAGCGCTGAGTAAAATGGCTTATGTCAGCAAGGATTCATCGATCCACTTGCAGAGATAATCTTTTGGAACCGGTTCACTACTCTATGAATAGCAGCGATAGTCTAGTTTGCTGCGTTTAACTTACATCCGCGCAGATGTTATTAAGCTTACATACAAATCTTATAGACTTACATACTGACGTCCGTCATAAAATGATAGCTATTAAAAATTACAGATCCATTCCTAGTTTTGAAAGAATTGACAGGAAATTGTTTAAGGGAATCTACTAGTAGTTTTGCACAACATAGTAGTGTGTGTATAGTGTAATAGTGATATATGTACCAATATAATTGTCACTGGGCAGTATCTCGGAGACGTTGAGGCGACAGGCTCCGCGCGGCACGGTGGCGACGTGCGAGTAGCCCAGCGGCAGCCGCGGCCGCGTGAACAGGCCAGACACCAGCCGCCGGCCGCACTGCAGCTCGCGGTTGGCCGCTAGCGCCATCACCGACTCCCGACCCACCGCCTGTACAAAACATACACGACGTAACATATTTTATAGAGTGAACAGGTCCTGGCACAGCGGAAATATACAAACAGTAGCAAAGAGTGACTTCTCATAAAAAGGGCTGGAAGTTTAATCAAAGTTGATACTCCAATGAATACAACAGAAAAGTCTCTTCGTAACAAAGTCCTTATTTTGCGCTTTCTACCGCATACTTTTTATTACATTGAAATAGTGATACAAAATAAGATATTCAAGTATTGAATTATTATGGACAACAAATATAGAAATTCGCATGTAACTGAAATTCATAATGAATAGCTTGACTAAAACCTCATCTAATTCTCTATTTCACTTACAAGTAAATCATAAATATAGCTTAAAGAGTCAAACATATTTGAAAATATGTGTGCCGCTTTCGAAACGGGCTTGACCGAAGTCAAATGGGGACATTTATCAAACGGCAACATAAATAAGATACATAGAAGCGAAGTCACAGCACCAATTAGATAGCAGAGACGTCTTTATGGTGCGGCCGGCGACGCTATTGATGCCAACAGTCGACAACAGAACACAATGCTTCGTATAATGGCTACAGACATTGTTTGGTGGACGCTTCTCAAAACTTATAACTGTTGTCATTTGTAGTACTAGAATTGTTATTTCATTGATTCATAAAACCAAAGTTTATTTTCTGCCATCTGTTTCATAGTGCAGTGCGGCAAAAAAACTCAAGACATTGTCTAAAAAAATTGAAGAGTTACACTAGAGATTATTAATATTTTTGCTTATTCATGCAGGGATTACGCTGCGGCGCCACAGCAATTATCTCAATATGCAATTTACACAGAATCGTGCAGTTGTCAAATTTAATTGAACATTTTTTATCTTCTTCGAATTTCCAATTAAAAATGAAACATAAATAACTAAATATTGTTTCTTTCATATCTGCAAATCCTCTTATTTACATTTTATGATGTTAAAAGTTAAAAGCATCGTTTACATACGTTTCTCTTACTCCCCCGCATTTTTATTGTATCAATAACCATTCCGATATCTCTTAACATGTATTTAGTCGCCGCAGCTTACTGTCGCACACATTTGTTGCTGCTAATAAAATTTTCGATTTTATTGAACACCTATTGACAGGAAATTTTCTTCAACTATCAAAGTATTTTTGAATCAATTCCTTTGCATTCAGATATGCTTGTTGGAAATATTTCGGGAGATGCATGAAATTAAAAAAGGATTCATTTTGTGCCATTTCGTAAATATAAAAGTAAATTATTATCAACATCGTACGCAAAGTTCAGTCGGTCACTTCACACAAATACAAATTTGGTACATGGTAAATAATCAAATTGTAATTTGAAACAAATGTTCAATATGGCGTATGCAAGATGGCGCCCTGCTTGCCAATGAGTTGTTATTTACTCACATTAATGTCTTGCTAATGGTTATAACACATTAAAGGCCCAATTTAATAGCAATTTTATTATCTCGTCTTTGTCTTCACGAACTCTGCGGGCAACTTTGTCATTCTTAAGGACCACCGTAAAAGCTTCGGCGTCTTTTATTAATGTTTAATGACATTATCCAAATGTAAATGACATATGAACATTTCTTAATTGTATTTATATCGTCGGCGTCGTCTCGCTTGCCTTTGCGGCAAATCAGAGGGGCTATCACGATTATTCGTGTGAAAATTTTCGTAACGTCTTCGACAAAATTTATATTAGACAAATCTCATACGTCGGTGACGTTACGATTATGTTCTCGCAACTGTCACACAAATATTCGTGATAGACCCTTTGTTGCTATTAATTTAGTAGGTAGCAATCTTAATGGAATTGATATGTTATTCATGTTTATTGTTTATTTCCCTGTGGGCGTATTTCTTAGTATATTACGATAACATCAAAGCATTTGTAGAGTTGATGTGATTGCTCTAAATGGCTATATTACGCAATATCAATCTTTTATAAAATACTAGCTGTTCCCTTGCGGCTTCATCCGCGTGAAATTACAAAAACTTTATTTCATTGTTTACCTACATTTGTCCAATTATCAATTGCAAATGTCAAAATGACATGACATGATGACAAACCATGGAAATCTTGTTTTCTTGATGTTGACAGCAACTTATGGTCTCTTTTCCACATTAGGGTTTTTATCCAAAATATTTTATTGAAAATATATAGCCTAAAGCGTGACGTAGGTGCAGGGCTTTTTATTAAAAAAAGAATTATTCAAAAATCTGTTGTAATTGCTGACATCTTAGGCAACAAAGAAGTGCGTGTTTACGCTTTATTATATTAGTGATATAAACTACATATACTTTTCGTTCGAACAAGTTGCTAACATGCCTTTGTGCCTCTGCCCCTTTAGACAAACATTCGATTATGGACATCGCTGATTGAAAAGTCAAAAATGTATGGAACGGATAAAACAATCGATAAATAAAGTGCTTGTCACGTATTCATTCCTATACATTTTGACACATTTTGTCGATTCTACAAGCGATATCGCTAATCTAAAGTCTCTTTGTCTAAGGGGGCAGATCTTTAAAAATCTCTACAAATTAAATGTTAAACACTAACCGATTACACTTTAATATCGATAATTACGTTTTACTTTTTCAATGATAGAACGTAACGAAGTAACATCGATATATAAAATCTGATTAAAATAATCTATAAAACGATTAATCAGGAAATTGTTAGCGTTTAGACGAATAAATCAAATTGTATGGTAATTGAAAACGTCTACTAATAGACTATTAATTAGGATTAAGTGCGAGTTAACGAATTACCTGTCCTCGGCTTGGAATTGGGTTTGGGCTATCATTTAGAAGGCGGTGCGCTGATCATTATCTGTGCAACGCCTTATTTAAACATTTAGAATACGTTTGGAAAACTAGAATTATTAATGCTAGTAACAAAGATGTAAAAATGTGTAAAATCAACAATTAACTAATTAATTTGCGAATGTAAGACGGCTAAAAGAGAAGAATTAATTATTTCTCTCAATAAGTAATTAATGATTGGTCTGTATTTTATACTTAATTTAAATAAACAGAAGTAATTTATACGTTTATTTCGTTTAACAGTTTGTTAATTTTATGCAGCGTTAATGGCTGTTGACTAAATTGATCAAAAACTTTTAATTCCTACTAATGTATTTCATTAATCAATTAATTGATTTAGTGTATTTGTTTTATAGTAAAAATTAAAGCCGTTTTATAATGTCTTCTGCATTTAATTATAACTAACGTATGTTACTAATATTATAAATGCGAAAGTTTAGATGGATGTTTGTAGCTTAAACGGCAGAATGGATCTCAATGAAATTTTGGTATAGATGTAGCGGAACATATAGAACATATAAGCTACTTACTTTTTCTTTTTTAATTAAACGCCGACAGAGTCGCGATCAAAAGCTAGTATTATAATATCTAATGAAGTTATTTATAACCGATTAAGTACAGATATAAAGAAATCTTAAATTTTAAATAAAACAACGCAAACAGAAAAGATAGTATTATTGGTTATTCATAACTCGATAAAAAAGGTTTTTCAACATTATCTACTCTGAAGTTATCTACTTATAAATAAATATAATTGAGATACGAAGAAAACAAACAATTGCATTACTTACCCAAATCAAATATATCGCCACAAAGGAGAAACAGGACACCATGTCGGTGACGAATCCAAGGTTAATTATAATAAAAGTTTATATTTTAATAACAACGTTATTATACAAAAATTTTCACTTGAACAAACACTTGCATTTCGTAAACACACATTTTAGTTCATACGTCTCTAGACCAAGGTTTATCGGTTTTTATTTACAAGATATTATTCCAATATAATCGATCCCTTTAAGATGACTGTAAACCTTGACGTTTATGTATGCTTTTAGCTGTACTGATGTAACTGAAGACGGAAATATATTGAGAATGTATTCAATAAAGAATAGTAATAGTTTGAAACATTGTATGTAAAATATTTATATTTAATTGATATAGAATGTAAACAAATTCTTATAATTGTTAGAGTGGTAACACACGGGAGATTTCGCCAACCGTTAACATTGTGCATATGACCAATACAGTAAAACGTAGAGTGCGCAGTTTTTATCTCTTTTTTAAGAAAATTGTACTAACGGATGAACGTAAAAGACTTAGTTAAAATGTTAAAAATATATGTACATAAAGCTATTTTTAATTTGAAAACATCTTTGAATCTCGATGTCGAAATTCGATCATTGTCCTAGTATGTATAAAACTGTCTCAGTGTATTACCACCTTTATTTACTTGGTATTGTAACTATGCTATGCATCGGTGGCTTGCTTTATTGTTCACACTAATCGTAAGTGTTGCCAATTATATCCCTTTGATCTTACGTGAACTCAAATCCCTATTGATATCTTTATAGTAGCGGTCTGGTAGCGAACATTAATATTCCTATTAGTTACGGCTTCGTGATATTTGAATTAGAATTTATCATATCTAAGTTCTCCCTTTTACTATTCTATTGTGTACAACTATGCGCACGTTTTTGCTTGTATCCTATTTCTGTGCAAGGACATTGCTGGCTGATGTAGATTTATATTTGTGAAATTAAAAATGAGTTCAGACAGATTAAATTGTCTCTTTCTTAAATCCCGTATTAATAATATTTCTTAATCATTTGATAGTGTTTTAATTTATCATATTAGTCATCTACATTAATTAAAGACGTCATATTACGTAAACTTTGTCCACAGAGTTATGAAGTAAACACGCGTTGTGTAAATCAGAATAAGACGTAGATAAATCGTGATAGTAATCCTGAGATCGCGTTAAATCTGAAGCTTGGCTAACGCTGATTGTCAGAAAGGAATTAAGAAGCAACATAATACCGCATATATCCCGAGTGTTGTGACGGTCTAAGTCTTGTTTATATGACCGTATTCTGGACTCGATTGTTGGCGAAATTTCTCCAAGATCATAAAATAGACGATGGCTTGGCGCCAAGCTGTAACTGCATTTGTTGCGTGATTATAATCTTGAACTGTTTGCAGTTTTAACTGTTCCTCGACATTCTTGTGTCGATAAATTTACATGATCCCTTGACTTTGTTATGCAACCAAGTTCGTTGTAGCTGTATTATAAAAATAAGTAAAAAACCGTCTGGCGATAGTGACACTTTAGAGTTGCAGCCATGTTCTAACCTACAATACGCTACACTTCTCCAACAAAGTCATTACACGAAGTGTATTAAAACATTTTTGATAAGTAGCTAAGATAGCTTTCTTTAACACGAGTTATAAGCATTCATTCTTCGATTATTATCTTGGAAGTCTTATAAAGGCGTTGCATGTGACAACTGCACTTAAATGTCTGGTTTAAAAACAGTCGTAAATTTACGACCTCATGCTCCTGTCCATCCATTAATCTCTCCTAAGCGACGCACAATGGACTGACCTTTATGTATCATAAACGACCGAACATTAAATAGTTAACTTGGCAACTTTGTATGAATGAATTAAAATAATGATAAGAGTATTTATGACCGCTTACATTACAATCTTACTAATTATAAATTATAAATGCAAAAGTTTAGATTGAAGGATGGATGTTTGTTAACGGCTGAACGGATTTCGATGAAATTTGGTATAGATGTAGAGGACAGTCTGGAAGAACACATAGACAATGTTTTTTCCTTAATTCCACGCGAACGGAGTCGCGGGCGATAGCTAGTTGAAATATAAGGTCATAAGCGGTAACGCTCTATAAAAGCTAAACTACGACGTTATTTATTTGATGTCGACAGCCATAACCTAATGTATCCCCTACTTATAAATTACATCTTCAAACATAATTCAGTACTTTGACAGCAATAAATTGTCTAATTTCTTTTTATTATCAGTTTATGACCGCTCTAAGTATCTTTGTGGTATATGATTGAAATTTGGATTGCGGAGATTCATTGTTTTTTAACAACGTGTATTTGATATTCCTTCTCATTTATTAAATATTAATTTGAATAAGTTATGTATTGTAATTTGTATTTATTCACAAATATGGGCCTATGTTATAATTGGTTACGTAGGGAGTTAACTCAGGCGATGGGCTCACTAATTGGAACCACTCAATTTCGGGTAGTGAAAATTGCCGTGAGAGTCCGATATTAGGCGAAAACGGTAGAAAAATTATTTTTATTTTTTTTTAATTATCTGCGTCACTTAATGTATCTGTTGTAGGTAATCTAGTATATAAATAAAATACTATTTTGTGTTAATTATGTTATTTTTGTGTTACTTGATAGGAGGAAGTACCACATGTTAGAGAAACTGTTGTCTAGTCTTTCAATGAGAGTTTCGAAGAACGGGAACGATGATTAATGACTATACGTCGAAATTGAGATGTCGTCTGTACTTAGATATATCGGAACGTACCGTTATTAGGGCTGTCGATAATTTAATCAAATAAATTTCTTTCAAAAAATCCTTTTTAAATATATTCGTATTTTAAACCACCTATGGATATTATATTAATAGTAGTTTAGTGGTTTTTATTAAAATCTTTAACTAAACATTTTTTTTTATTGTTGAGCCGTAGGTATGGAAGTCGGTGACTATTAAAATATAGAATAAGAGCGCCGTAATAACTATCTATCTATACTAATATAATAAAGCGTAAACACACACTTCTTTGTTGCCTAAGATGTCAGCAATTAC
>LD688973.1:1131442-1144147 GCA_003118335.3 Papilio memnon | reverse complement strand
TGTATAATTGTTTCTACTTTGTCTCCAATGTTTAGTAGAAAAATGTATTCTCGCCCGACCTCAAAGACCCTTACGTAGTGATTAACAGCCTTATTAATTTATTTTAAAGACGCCGCACCCTTTTCGTTACCATCCTCGTAGGCATTTATTTTAATAGTTACAACCTTATGAGAGGACAGCACGAATTAATAATACCGAACAACGAAAAGTTACCTTCTCAATTTATACGTTTATTAATGTGTTTCAACAATCAAGGTAATTGTTTTGAGGACTGTTACCGAATATCGATAATCGCCAATCTGGCGCCCAAAAAAATCTTTTAACAAATAAATACTTTTTTGAGATATAGAATGGATTTTAGAACGTATTACCTACATAGTAATTATGTTCCTATCTACTTGGTATGTAATTTTTCTATTTCAAGTAAAAGGACTTTGCTCCATGCAACGCCATCTAGTGTTCAATTTCTAACTTAAAAAGTAAGCAGCAAGTCCCGAACGGTTTTTATGTTTTTTGTTACATATTTAAACAAAATAAGTGCCACCTTAAGTGATTTAAACGAATCGATAATATAATCAAGTTGTATCTGGGTGCGCTGGAGTATACACATCGAGGCGAGCACGGCCAAACACTATTTTTCTCGAATTTGTATTAGTACGTGACGAGAGTAATCTTTACTTAGGCACTGCGCATTTTTAGGTCGCGAAGACAAACAAGAATTTTTCAAACTCCTTCAGAAGCGGATTTCAACATTTTCCCAAAAGAATGATATTGATAAATTTAATCTTGCAAACATACACACTATCGTCTCCCTATATCAGATAGTTACGCAAGTTTCTAATCTCAAAGCTGTCAATCCTAACGATAGCTCAGGTCGAAACCGAATTCTTCATATTATCTGGAATAAGAGTAACTTTATCTTAAAAGAAATTGTGCCGTCTCGAATGTTTAGTCAGTGAGGAGATAGGATTCTATGCGACCGCGTCACGCGACGAAAACTGTTCAGGTTCCGGGGGACTTATAACGTCACCAAGAGGTCAAACATGGATCGACCGAGCACAAGCCGGCAGTCGATTGAGAAGGTGGAAATGTTCGAAGTGCGGGAACACGTTCCGTACCAGGCGGAACTGACCAGAGCTCCGGCGGCTTACGATGCGGAAAGTGGCGAAATGTATAGCTCCTCGTGGAACTCTGCTTGGCAAGCCATCTGTCAATTGTTCAATCTACTCCATCATATGCAGATTGCGATAGTCGTGTTCAGCATGTGGCATTTTGCTTTGACCTCTTCGCCCAATGGATCTATCAGCAACCTTCAGTTGCACATCATCTTTGCTGGAACCGGTGTACGTATTCATTTTATTTGATAAATTCAACAATCAATCACCATCACCTCACTATACGTCCCTACTGGGCTCGGAGTAGGCATTAGGGTAGGCCCTACTTAAGGGTGACTAGGCCTTAATCAACCACGCTGGCCCAGTGCGGATTGGTTGACAACACACATATCTTTGAATTTCTTCGTCGATGTGCCATCAGTACCGTTAATCAAATGTTCTGTTGTGATTGCACTACATCGATTTTTTTAAATTCAATCATGTATTTGAACCCAATCTTGAGTATACAATATACGTTTTATCACACACATCTTACAAATACCTTATCTTTAATCGTATTTACACCGATCTGTGATGATTCATGATAGTATATGAGTAGGACGAGTTGAAATGTGGTTATCCAAAACAAATACCTACTTTAATGGACTAGGAAATCTTCGAGAATCCCTGCTTTAATCCTCTAAATATTGTTTTGCCATACAATTGGATCATTAATTATTCACTATTAGAATGTAAGATACTAAAAACATTTGACTATTGCAGTACCAATTATTTTTGGTGGAAGCAGTACTAACTCTACACAGACATAACGCGTGGTCTGGTCAGTTGTCTGTGGACAGTAAGAGAGTCGTGCACGGATGTCTCCAACTGATTGGCGCCATATTTGTTATTGCTGGAACTTTCCTTGGCTTAGCAGAGGTTGATATGCAGATCAACACTCCTCATGGAATCTGCGGTAAGGAAAACTGACCATAATAACTTTGCCCCAAAAGAATTTGTTGGCAGAGAGCACTATTACTCTCGATCTCAATAAATGGCTTGATCTTTTATTACGGGCGTAATAAGTGCAACAAATAAAAGTCAACAAAATCGTAATTAGTGCTATTCATTTATAGAATGTTAGTTTACTAGTTTATTTTAAGGAGTCTATTGTAAAATTTGATCATCAGAATTTATTATTATTTTTCTAGTAAGGTTTGTAACTAAACAATACAATTTAAATGAATATTTTTGTTGTTTTCAGGTGTCATAGCGTTAGCATTCTCATTGATAAGTTTTATCACTGGTATCATAGCTCTCTTCTCGTCCAAAGTGCGTTTAATGATCAAAACTGGGCCTGTGAAGATACTGCATATTGCTGTCGGCTTATTCGCAATATCAATGGGCCTTATCACAATGGCTATTGGTTTCAACATGGATTACTTTAGTGCGAGTCAGCCAGGCCTCTCGACTGCTCTTATGGTGTTCGTTGTTATGATTCTACTTTACATTATTGTCCAACCCATCGCCGACCTAGTTACCACTACGCGAAAAGTTATGTGACTACAAGATATAGACGGCTCAACTGATGGCCATAGCAATGCCTAAATGTTAATATTTTATATTTAAAACTTTATTTAAGTAATTAGTTTTAAATATATAATTACTTATATATATTTAAATATAATATAAGTAATTATATTCAATTATAAGCGATATTTAGACGCGTCTAAATTTTGTTTTTAGGATAAATTACGTATTATTAGGATATCAATTATGTTTGGCGATGTTTGATTATTTAAATTTTTATTCGTAATTTATAATTACGTTGCAAATAAAAATTTTACTATGTGCTTGTGCGTATTCAGGTTACTGGAAAAGATTGGACAGCATATGATGGAATTTTTAGTTTGTATTTTACGAAATGTTTTATTATTTGTTACTGGTATTGTTATTATAGCATAATAATATTAAGTAGTTTAAGTGACCTAATACGTGTGATTTGAATGATTTTTAATAAAACTACTTTTGATAATATGGGCTTTTTATTTGTTTTAGGGAGATTTCTTAAATAATCATAAATTGTTGAAAAACATCTTATTTAACTGTACGTGTGTTTTAACGATTAGTACAAAGCTAAAATCAATTTAAACGAACTAAAGATTCATTATCATAACTATCACACAGTAACGGACATTGAGTGTGCCTTGCTTTACTTTAAAAATATATTTGTGTTGGAGATATCGATATCAGTTAGGTGCGTATCGAAGTAGAGTGTAAAGAGAGATAAAGATTAATTGATTGCTCTGGGAAGACTTCATCTTCCTGTCCTTATCCCTCTTGGGGTTAGCACTCCAGATTTAATAAACATAATTGTTTCAGCTTGATCTTTATGTCCAACCGCATGCCTGTCGCCGACCCTACTTGAATAGATTTATTATACTTGCGATGCGAAATAAATAATTTAAAATATTATAATACAAATGCCAAGTTAAAATTGTCTAATGAGTTAACAAAGAATTTTAAAAATTAAAATACCCTGCAGAAAGAAAACATTGACTTTGGTCGATCCCTTTTAGTCTATGGTATGTAATATAATCTGCTAAAAAACTATCAAATTGAAAAGTTTGCTGTCATCTTCTTGTCATCCGGCGAAGCTGTTTTTGAACTGTTATTAACTTTAGCTAAAATATCTTTAATTATACATATATTCAAATATCCGTGATAATTATATAAAATGGTAAGAGATTTAAGTAAAAACCTATAATTTGTAATAAAGTTTAAGAACCATTAAAACACAATAAGGTTATCGACATCTTGCTTGGTCATTCTGGTTTGATACATAGCTTTTTCTGTTTTCTTTAGGCTCGCCGTTATGATACTCGCACAACAATATTTTCACCCGAAGGTATGTACAATTCAGACAAACAATTTCAGACAAATTAATAAGAAAATGATCTGTTTTATTTCATTTTTTTCTTGATTATACCAACTTTGTTCAGGACGACTGTATCAAGTCGAATATGCGATGGAAGCTATCAGTCATGCCGGAACATCCCTTGGCATTCTGGCCACAGACGGCATATTACTTGCGGCTGAACGTAGAAACACCAATAAGCTGCTTGATGAAGTTTTTTTCTCTGAGAAAATCTACAAACTGAACGACGACATGGTTTGTTCAGTCGCCGGGATAACATCTGACGCCAACGTTCTGACCAATGAGTTGCGTCTCATCGCCCAGAGGTATCTGTTGCAGTATGGAGAGTCAATCCCTTGTGAACAGCTTGTCTCATGGCTTTGTGATGTCAAACAGGCATACACTCAATATGGAGGCAAGTATAAAAAATTATAATCACATTTTGTTTTCAATTTCTTTTATTAAATGTTAAAGTATTGATCAAACAGAAAACTTAAAGGAACAGTTAATTGATTTCTTTCAGGTAAGCGGCCATTTGGTGTATCCATTTTATACATGGGTTGGGACAAACATTATGGCTACCAATTATATCAGTCTGATCCCAGCGGTAACTACGGAGGATGGAAAGCCACATGTATTGGCAATAATAGTGCTGTGAGTTAAATACATTGATTGAAATATATGTCTCATCTTACTATCTAAATGCATAAGATTGGATGGATGGATGTATGTTAGCGTTTGTAGCGTAAACTGCACAATAGATCTGAATGAAAGTTGGCATAGATGTAGAAGATAATCAGGAACAACACATAAGCTACTTACTTTTGTTTTTTTTTTATAATCCCATGTAGACAAAAGCAAGTTTTATCATAAAATACAGACAACACAACCTTATGAGTTCTTTATTTCATTTGTTCATCAATTTATGAATGTAATTCTAATAGAGTCAGTAGTGTTAATGCATTCAATGTTCTCAATTTCTTTATCTTTACTACCATAATGTGAAACTGACATTGTCATTAAAATGTAACACAACCTAATAAATATTATTTCAGGCTGCAGTATCCAGCCTCAAACAGGAATACAAAGAGAATGAAACTACTCTGGCCGAAGCCCAAGCTTTAGCGATCAAGGTCCTCAGTAAAACTCTTGATATGACTAAACTTACACCAGAGAAAGGTAAATATCAGAAAATGTTACAATAAAATAGAGTGTCATATTTTAAATTTTATTTAATTAAATTAATATTTTTGCAGTTGAGATGGCAACACTAACAAGAAAGGATAACAAAACTATCATCAGAATCTTGACAAGCACAGAAGTGGAAAAACTTATTGCTGCATTTGAGAAGAGTGAGGCTGAGGCAGAGGCCGCCAAGAAGCAACCACCCAAATCATAATTTTTGTACTATAATTAAGTATTCTTTTTCAATCTAATAAACAGTTGCAAGGTTTAACGATATTTCTATGTTTAATCGAGTTTTATTTATCTCTTTGGAAGAATTATGTCTAGTGGCAGGCTTGGTAAAATACAGGATTTATTAATTTATGTTATTTCTTGTACAAAAAATAGTATGGTACAAAAAAATGCAAACAAAAAATATACTTAGCATGAAAAATAGCAACAACATTTTTAAGAACCTTAATCTTATGAAATCTTATTTTTTTAAACCGCTAAACCCCCGAGGTAGCAACCAAAGAGTATATAAAGTAGCAACCAGCACCAATATAGAAATTATGACGTTTTGTCAACTTGTCATTGTCAAAACAAATAAACTCCAGCTGTCATTCGGTTGGAGGAATTTCGTATTGATTGTGGCGAATCTTTGCATGTCTTAAAAATTTATTCTGATATTGGTGGCCTTAAACAATTACAGATACAATTATATCGCATCAAGTTATTACAATTTATAGATCGAGATGAAAATGAGTACGGCAACTATACCTAAAATAGGCAAAGAAGAGATGAATGTAAGACTGCTGCTTAATAAATGTGAATTAATTGCTAAACAAGAACCCGTCGAAGGGAACTGGAGACTGAAGCAATACGTGGAAGCGTTGGATGAAATGATAGCTGAGTTAAAAACTTTACCTGAGTGAGTTCATTCATAAACAGTATAAAACTCTATATACCCCCTTGATGGATGTTTAAAAAGCGAAACTAATAACCTTATTATAAATAAAAAATGCATACTATTATTTTTAATTTTGTGTTACAGTAAAATGTCAAAAGATTTAATTGCCGAATATTCAAAACGCGCAACATTTTTGAAAGGACTTATTCAAACTGCAAATTTAAATAGCCCTATAGAAAAGGTAAGTTAATTTTTCCTTCATTAATCACTCGATAGTTTCAACCCAATGTATGGTAGTGTGAAATACAATTTACTGTTATAAAATACTGCTATATATAAAAGAAGTGTTCTGAATTTCCAGTTGGAGGCAGTTCAGCTCCTGCCCCATGGTGCTGCAACTTTGACCACTGATGATGCAGCACAAGAAATACACCAAAAAACTGTTGCTAAATATGGTGTTGAATTGCGAACTGAATTGTTTGGTTTAGGTAAGCATTGATAGTATAATAGAAACTACTTAATACATTGGTTATGTAAACAGGATGTCTCAACTTACTTCCTTATAAATTATATTATATTTATAGATATTTCGATTCCAAATGATTTAAAAAAATACAGATGGTTGGCCATATTAACAGCACTTGTTAATTACTTTAAAACCAATACAAAGGCTACTAAATAAAGATATTGAACATTCCATGGTGATGACTAGAAATGTACTAAGCGACTGACTGAGCACTACTGAGTATGACTAAGTACAACTGATGACTGCCAGAATGAGCTACGCCACTGCTTGCAAGTGTTTTATATAAAACTACCCCCACTTTTCCTTCTGTTTCCTACTATTTCCTAACAGTATTGTTATAGACCAGGTGTAGACAATCTCCATGACTACAAGCCACAATTATTATATGTATAGAAATAGAGATATTTGTTACAATTTACACTTTTGTTTTTCACATTTGCTGTAATTTAAGCTGTGAAGAATGCAAGGGATTAGTAATTTTTATATGGAACAGTAATAATTTTATAAATTGTAATACTAAAATGAAACTGGAATTTGGATATATTTATTGAGAGCCATTAATGATCTTTCAAAGAGTTACATGTGGATTGCAATCACAGTTTGGCAACCTCTGTTATAGACTATCATTGAAAGTAAATGTTTTGATTCCTTCATTGTTATAATAAACAGTTTTGATTGTATATCACTAAACAGAAAGAGCTTGTTTTTACAATTAGCTGGTGCTCATGAATTCGTCCCCGTGACATTGAAAAAAAATTAATAAATATAGCCTAAGTTAGTCAAAGATAAATTACCTTTCTAATGGCAAAAGAATTTTTTAAATCTGCCCAGTAGTTTTTACATAAATCCAATACATATAAAAATACAAATCATTCCTCTTTATAATTTTAGTATACTAGTTTACAATATATATATAACATGTTATATTTCTTCCTTTTGCAGAAGACAGTGATGATACATTACGTAAAAGGAATATAATAAAAGCACCAAATTTCACCAGCAACAGTACAAGTCAAGAAGATATTGACTCTTTGCTCAAATATCACCAGAATATGCAGGAAAAGGTGGCAGAAAATATGGTGTTGCTTACTAAAAGTTTGAAAGAACAATCACAAATTGCCAGCACTATTATTAAAGGTGATACTGAGGTAAGTAAATTACTTAGAATTTTATATGTATTTCACTACACTCTAATCTATACTAATATTATAAAGAGGAAAGATTTGTATTTTTGTATGTATTGAAATAACTCAAAAACGACTGGGCCGATTTCAAAAATTCTTTCAACATTAGAAAGGTACGTTATCTGTGAGTAACATAGGCTATATTTTTTTCATTTCACGCGAGCGAAGTCGCGAGGAACAGCTATATATAATAAAATTGGAGAGTCTGTAACATCAAAAGAAAATTTCCAAATTTCGGGAAGATGATGTATTCCCGTTGCTAATAACGAAAATCGCATTTATTGTTTTTTCTGTCTGTCTTTCCGCAAGCCGCGTTTGCTCCGGGTAATCTCCAAAACGGCTGGGCCGATTTCACTAAGTTTATACAATTCTCATGAGATCAGTGCATCCTGATATCAATGCGAAAATTTAGATAGGTGTTTGTTAGTATGAATCATTAGAACATATCTGAATTCACTCCCTTGAGCATATCCTCTTTCACACAATCCATCCATACTTTGGTCATCTACCTAAGATGTTTTAATTTGTAAGTTAGTTTATAGTTAAAATAATATTTTTCAAGTAAATTGTATTTACAGGCATTGAAGAAGTCATCGGATCTGACGGACCGCAACATGTTGTCGCTGAAGGTGGAGTCAGAGCGGCTGCAAGTGCACAGCCGCAGCGCCTGGAAATGCTGGCTGTGGATCATGCTTGCTGTCGTCATGGTGATATTTATAAGTAAGTTTTATAGATTTGAACATATTTACATGTTTGTTTATGTTTTACTAGCTTTCGCCCTCGACTCCGCGTGGAATTAAAAAATCAAAAATAAGTAGCCAAAGTTCTTTCAGAGTAGAAGTTTAAGCTGCAAACTCTAACGAACATCCTTCCATCTAAACTTTCGCATTTATAATATTAATGAGATTACATTATGTTTTACTTTGTTCCAGATATGGTCCTGTTCATGAAAGTAATGAAGAAAAGAAAATATGAAAGTTAGGTAGGTAGTTTGACATTTGATAACATTTTGTAACTATGTAATGGAATAAATATCTGTGAATTTATAATTATAACTATATTAAATATTTATTGGCAAATAGTGTGGAATATTTTTAATCCCTTTGAGTTCTTTTTTTTGTTGTTCATATATCTGAGAGTTTAAATTACTAATATTTATTAAAAATATATAAAAAGAAGCCACTTTTATAGATCAACATTTAAGATTGATTCCAAATTATTGATTACTAGCTGTTGCTCGCGACTTCGCCCGCGTGAAATTAAAAAATATAGCCTGTGTTACTCACACATAAATTACCTTTTTGACTGTGAAAGTATTTTTAAAATTGGCCCAGTAGTTTTTGAGTTATTTCAATACATACAAAAATACAAATCTTTCCTCTTTATAATATTAGTATAGATTAGTATAGAAGAAAAAATGATTCATTAAAAGGTATTTGGATAAATAAAACAATCATTTATACCTTTAATATATTGTAATATATAGTTTTTGAATATACTCTAAGATAGATTTTTCTACGTATTTGTCTTTTTGAACAATTTTCGCCAAATATTTGGTCCATACATAATAATGTATCTACTAATGTTGTTGAATTATATTTGGATTTTAACGCTTTCAATGCCACTACAATTATCACAAAGACATATGGCATTGAATGTGTTAAAAAATACAGATAATGTAGCAGAAGTTTTTTCTCAACATAGATAAAATAATATAACCTTTAAAAAGATACATAATTAAAAATAATATATAGGATCTCGCAGACCATAGACTTTCAAATCTCTTAAACAACATAGACCATTTTATTCCTGTGCGTGATTATTTTGGACCTTGGTCCTTGTATATTTTTTGGGAAAGCATATCTCTATATTTCTAAAATACTTTTAACAATACTGTTTCAAAAATAAATCTACAAGAACATTATTTCTTAACTATCTAAGCAATTGTATTACAATTATGTTTTAATGCAATTATAATTATTAATAATACTTTTTGTTAATCGATTTTTTTATTATTTACCACAGAGTTATGAATAAATTAAGTATACATTTCGATTAAATGTAACAAAACATTGTTCTCATAGGAGGCAATTCTATTTTTGTCATAGTACATAATGTTTTGCTGACGGTCCTTGAAATGTTCTTTTCAATTCTTTGTTTCGTTATTTATTCTTTGACCCTACTTTACATTTCTTATTTAATTAGAATGAAAAAGGTCGTTAATGTAGATTACAAATGTATACTCACAAGGTATAGTTTTATTTTTAACTAGACAGTGGGTATGGTCAACAAATATAAAATAACGACGGTTAAAGTATGCAAACGGCATTGTTAGAAATAACAGTACAAATAAAGTGGAAAAAGTGGCTTTTGAACTGCTTTTGAATGTCGCCTCTATTTTAAAACACGTTTTCAAGTGTTTTACTTAGTTGAAATATTTTACACTTGAGACAATAGATGTTAGCATTTTAAACATAAGAATGTTGTGTAACTTATGTTACATTATAGAATCAGTTTAAGATTATAACTTTTGGGAACTATGGTCTATAAAGGAGACTAAGCCGGTTTTAGCTGTACTAGCGCCCTGGGCTTTTCGACGCTTTTATCTCGTTATTGGTGGGATTTAAGAGTGTTAATTGATAGTAATTCATAGACTAATGTTTTTTTTTTAATAATAAAAGGGGGAAACGGGCGGCGGGAACACAGAGGTCGTCAACGACGACCCCCCTTTTCTGTCAGGCGTACTGGGCGATCGTAACTGACGTTTGTCTTAGCTACTTTTACAATATAAACAAAACGTTATAATAATCGACTTATAACAACATTTGCATAGATATATGACAATAGAATATACAGATAGTATTTCAAACATATAAATTGTAATATTGTATTAAGCGTGAATAGTAGCAGAGTTTATCGTATTTTTTAACATTATATTTGACTATAGAATTTTTGTTAGGTTAAATGCGAATTTTATCCGCCATCGCAACGAAGCGATATTTTATAAAGCTTATTAATAAATTAATCTATAGGTATTATTAGGTATTCGTTGTCTTCTACTTTCGGTCGTAAACATCGGTCAACTCAAACTTCCAGATCTTATTTGGTCCGATTTCTGTCACGTATAAATGAGATCCGTTCCTCGTTACGGCCAAGGAATGTGGATTGGTGAAACCCTGAAACAAGAGAAATACTATATTGTACAATTCGTAATAAATGGTTACTGTTCCCACGAAAAAACAACATTTATGTAACTGGCTAAGACTTGGCAAATGCGTTTATTGGAAAAACGATTAAAAACAACTACTTACAGTGGCAGGTTCCCAAGTGTCCAAAATATTGCCATAAATAGCATTGACGGTAAACCCTCTGACTGCTATGTTTTGTGACGTCGGTCCATTCACAGCGTATATAATGTCACCATGAGAAGCAACAGCGAACACTCGGCCTAACGTAGGGTCTTCAATGATAGTCGCCGGTTCCATTATATCTATGTAACTCTTAAGACCAGCTTTCGGGCATACGATCCTCATATTCTCTCTATCAGCAACGCACACCACATCCAGGTGTTCTAGTAATGTGACACTATGTGGCAGATTGAGTGTTAACGTGTCAGAGAATGCAGGAATTGTTAACAAAAGGATACCAGCTGCGTTGAACTTTAAGATCTGATTGTTGCAGTAACCGTCGGCGACAAAGATTTCGCCGGTCGTTGCTATGGCTACTGAAGTCGGCATGCACAACAATACGCGGCGTCTGTACGGATAGCCCGCTATAAACGCTTCTCCAATAGTCAGGCTAGGGTATTGGTGGTTGCTAGGTGTATACTGAAAAGGAATAAGAATAATTATTGGAAACAAGTAATAATCTATCTTAATATAATAAAGCGTAAACACAAACTTCTTTGTTGTCTAAGATGTCAGAAATTACAGCATATTTTTGAATAATTCTTTTTTTAATAAAAAGTCCTACACTTGCGTCACGCTTTAGGCTATATATATTCACAGCATTAAACTTAGGGGGTAAATATTTTGGATAAAAACCCTAATGTGGGAAAGAGACCATAAGTTGCTCCCAACATCAAGGAAGCATGATTGCCATGGTTTGTCATCATGTCAAGTCATTTTGATATTTGCAATTGTTAATTTGACAAATGTAGGTAAACAATGAAATAAAGTTTTTATAATCTCACGCGGATGAGCCGCATGGGAACAGCTAGTGATAGCATAATATTGAGACATATGTCCATGTTATGGTTATTGTTTTCTTTTTCGAATTCGAACCCTCGACCGCAAGATCGGTGGTCCGTACCCCAAACCATTAGGCTATTATCTAGATTCGTCAGTATTTTGTATAAATATCATTGATGGTCTTCGTAACAATCTAAACGTTACTTTATGTATTGTAACGTAGAATGACAATTTGTTTTCGTACAGGTTTTTTAGTGGATTCTCCAAGTGAAATATGAAAATGTTACCTTAAAGACTTGATGTTTTGCGACGTCGGTTACCCAAACATTATCATGATGGTCGACAGTTAATCCATGGGGCATGTAGAATGCGTAAGCCCCCCAGCTGTGCAGAACTGACCCGGTATGAGAATCCAGCACTAGAATGGTGTCTTCTATGATAGGTCCTTTGTCTAAGTTCTGATAGACGTTTGATTCGTTAAAGGTGCTGTAAGAAATTTTATTATGTTGGAATATTTCTTTACGTTGTATATTTTGTTTCATTGAAAATAAATTAAAATTTTACCTTTCATCCCAAACTCTCTCTGCTCTGTGGAAGATAACCGGTTGTCCCAATGAATTTATAGAGACTGCGGTGATCTGGCCAACGTTGAGAGACTGTTGGGGCCAGTCTTTAACTTCTTGTGGTCTGAGTACAATCTCATCTTTAGGCTGGAATTTT
>LD688973.1:1103073-1116684 GCA_003118335.3 Papilio memnon | reverse complement strand
ATGGCCTAGTCACCCTAACTTTAGGGTAGGCTCCGCGCCCCTCGGTGGGGACGTATAGTGAGCTGGTGATGAGTAAACAAAAATAGAATCAAAATAAAGATAATTTAGTATACCGTTATATGTTAGCAAAGTCAAACCGAACAGGAGAGAAAATATAGGTAATTATATAATTACCGTGAAACGTATGGTAATCTTTCTAGTTAAACGTTAAATACTATTATATGATTTGAAATACCGTTACAGCGTTGCTGAAGTTGACTAACAAAGATGCATTGATTCAGTGCATTATTCATTGAAATCAGCATAGAAACCTTATACTTAACTCATGCACAGCCTATGTGATCAAGTTAATTTGAATAATGTATATTTAACGACAGCATTGTTGTGATAATGAACTATTTAACCCACTAACCACGGGGTGGAAAGCGTCACGAGATTTACAACTCGCTTAAACGTGTCTTATACAGAGTCCTATACAGTGTAAACACACTAGCACACATTGCCTACGAAGTTTATAGAAATACGACCATTTTAGTAACAACGAAATGTGACGTTTCCGTTAAAATGACCTCCCAGAGAACATTATGCATGCTATTGTCTTAGACGAGCTTTTGCGAAACGCCATAAACAACAAGGATTTCAAAGAGCTTTCTATACAAGAAATATTTTTCTTAATATTTCTACATAGCAGAGGTCGATTGCGTATGCTTCACAAGTGAGCATATTCTATTAAACGTTCGCAATTTCGCTTAAATGGTCATCATAAAGTCAGAACACGTCTATTTAATCACATAGATGTGATGGTACGACCAGATTGAGGTGGCCAATTTAAGGTAAACGTAATGTGTTATTGTAGGTACATGGTTCAATTACGCATTTGTTGATGTCACTTGAAGAAAAATAAAAGATACTATGTAAAAGGTTAGCAAAAGGTAAAATAAATAATGACGACACTCAAAACAAGTATAGAATTTAAACAGGCTACAATAGATGTTTTTAAAGGAAAGATATTTATATTAGACGAAGACATATTTTTTAGATACCCTTTATCTTGTTGCAGAAGCGACAGTTGTTTCCCCAAGTCAGTTGTGCGTTGTGCGAGACATTAAATCACGTGGAAAGCGTACAGTTACGAAATGACAAACGAGGTGGTGTGGGAAGAATTCGAAGGATCGCGATAAATGACAGCGAAATTATCACAAACATTACATACTGTTGCTCCACTACACAAGCGGTAAATAACAAAAAAACGATAAACTGCATATCCCACATTACTTTTACTTATGTTGCTTATAAGGTAGTCCTTAATATCATTGAGGCCTCCATGTTTCCACCTCGGTCATTCCATCATCATAACATACAAGCACCATACAAGTGTAATTCCACTGTGTGAAGTCAGTTTACGCAGCTTGTAAATAAGCGATAGAAGACCAGAATTATAATAAAAAAAAACAGAAGCCTAATAGTGGATTTCCTTGTTGTCTGATGGGATATGAAGTCAGCAACTTTAGTAGGTCTAACTTTCTTTTCAATATGTAGACCTATAAAATCGATCATTGCTAAATACAAGCGTAAATCAAGCATTAAAGCATGTTGACTCAAAGAAATTGATGTGTGGAAAGTACGAACAGATATATTTTAATTAGACATTCGCAATATAAATGGATTTGAAACCGTTTGTGGTCTAATAAAACTGGACAGTGTTATTGACCATGATTTGCATAGCTAATTAGATGTCACGCAAGTCAACGACCACATTTAAACTGGAATGTAATTACTAGAAAAAAATCTGCTAACTTTTACAAGTAAATTGACCGCATTTGAAGATTTATAGATTGATGGAGTAGGTGTACAATGTATAATAGATAAAAAATGTTTTCTTTGGCTTAAATTGTCACGGAGTTACGATAATTATGAAGTTAAAAGTCTCTTCAATTTACAAGACCATATTGCAGATTAATCACAATATTTACATTAATTAAAGCCATTCGAAATGTGATGGTTGTCAATTTTAGTAGGATTATAAATAGTTCGCTAAGATAGATCGGGAATAAAACAAATGAATTAGTTTAAACGACCATATATAGGCTTTTGGAACAGTAGGCCGGGATAATCGTAAGACGGAAACATGCGTACAAATATTGCTATCGCAGAACGAGATAATGTTCTATCAATTTTGCACATTAGAAATGTCGTAAACCCAGGAATAGGTTTGGCCAATTTACAATCCATTCGCCATATATCAGTGCAACATTCTATGATATATTATATATTTTCGTTTTTTTTCTTGTAAAAACGGGCATGTAACAGTTGAGTTTACTTTTAATCAATACTTACATTTTTAATAGAAAATAGGAAACCTTTGCCTGTTGTTCGCATATGTTTATTTAAATGGTCAGTTATTAACATCAATAAATACCCAAAATAAAATCAGAATATTACAGCGAGATTTTTTTCTATGACAAAAATCTGTGCACTATCTATCAGCGTGTATGCTATATCATGCGCACTCTTATAAGGATTTAATTGGCAGCGTGAAGTGCCTTGCAAAGTTGTTTAGCCTGATCTTCTAGACAGTATTCACTTGACACGGTTACGGAACACCCTAACGATATATTAAATCCACATTCAATACTCTGGACCGGTAGAGGTAGACCTAGAGATGGATGGATTGCGTGAAAGGTGACATGATCAAGAAGGGGGTGATGACTGAGATGACGGATGACAGAGTTATTTGGAGGACCCTATGGGAGTAGGATAGGGAGGAGGTGATGATGATGATTCAATACTTTGGACCAACCACACAATCTTAAGATTAAAATTGGAAAGAAACAAGACGATAGCTCTTTTTTCATCCCTTGTCTCAGTTCTCTTTACTACGTATTCTTTTTCTCAAATTTATTGGTTACATTTTATTCTGTAAATGGTGATATAAAAGTGATCCAAATGCAAAGTGATATTTTTACTTTCAATTTTAACTCTTCTCTGAGATGCAAGTTCACATATAAAGGGTTTATACTAAACTAGCTTTCGCCCGCGACTCCCTCCGCGTGGGATTAAAAAAAAACAAAAATGAGTAGCCTTTGTGTTCTTCCAGACTATCCTACACATCTATACCAAATTTAATCGAAATCCGTTCATCCGTTTAAGTTACAAACTCTAACAAACATCCATCCATCCATCGCTGTCGAACGGAATAATTAGTATCCTATGTCCGTCTCCTGGCTCTAAGCTACCTTCTCACCAATTTTCAGCCATATCGGTAAAGCTGTTCTTGAGTTATAAATGGTGTAACTAACACGACTTGCTTTTATATATATAAGATTTTTCACTCCAAAAGGATATGAAATTATCACCTTCATAAATAAATAACGTTAAGGGGAAATGTTTATCGGCGATATACACTAAATTTATCGTAAGGATGTCGCGGTCAACCTCGAAACAATGTAGGCTTCGAGGTTGCAATATTTTAGGGGGTTATTGTTGAATAACGGTCCGTGAAGATGCGCTCCGTGTACAGCAAGGATACGGCAATTATTTAGACACTTGAGTGGGTGGTTTGCAATATTCAAGATATTTACAACGCCACAGTACCACTCGATTAAGCAGAACCAATGATTGGAGCATTAAAGCGTTCAAAACATCATATGAATCTTATATTCTTTTCAATACTACCATAGAATATACAATTTCGTTATTTATACAGGACATGTCAAAAGACAATACCACGTCTCCTGTGTCTAAAAGCACTACGTTAATATCTTCAGAGATTAAGAATAGATAGCCTCCACAGACTACCTTATAGATGCTTTGGTAGATTTTGTATCCTAATTTAGTCGTTTACAAATATAGAAGAATATCGTTCGGTTACATCAACATAATCGTTATTGGTTAATGACTTAATCTTATCGTTTTATTCTAATCTGATACTCATGACATGAAATCGTCAATTTATTATCAACGGTTGATTACGACAAACGTATTTTTAGTTTTAATTATAACTGTGATAGTGAAATGGCGGAAAAAGTGAGGAAGAAGCCGCCATTCTTTACTTTAAAGAGATGGAACAGTCAGAAACAGAGCGAGGAACACAATGGTCGGACACCTACGCCACAGATACAAAATTCAACGCAATTTTTCAAGCCAAACCCTGCACAAACACGTACGCCCAGTACTCCTGCTATGGATGCTAAGCCTAGAAAGTGAGTTATTGCTACCCATTTAGTTATTTCCGGTGTTTAATTTGGACACTACTCGCGCCTAGTTAATGTCTGTGTAAATTTTAATATAGTTCTTTAAAAATTATAGTCTGCATTATAGGTAGTGCGTAACGTTCGTGTAATGATATAATAAAATTAGTATAAATTTTATTTGAATTTACTTATTGTCTCTGCTTTTTTTATACAATAAGGTGGCAAACAAGCAAGGGGCCACCTAAAAAGCGACCGCTGCCCATAGACATCCGCAATTGCAGATGCGTTGCCTACCCTAGATCGACGGAGGAGGAGACATAAAGAGGATATTTTCCTTCCTATACGTCTCCTCCACCGTCAAATCCACTTTCCCATCCAATCCTTTCCTTATGAGAAAAGGGGGAAGGCAGGAAAGGGACTAAAATTGGGCCTCCAGCACCACACTCATCAGACGAAACGCAGAATTGCTCCCGCTTCACGCCTGTCTTCTGTATGGTCGTGGTATAGCACCGGGCGAGGCGACTCATTCGTGCTAAGATGTTAAAGCGGGCTCTACCACTGTTAAACACTGTTTCTAACTTAAAATACACAAATCGTTGTTTTCTTTTGGTTGCAACGTTGATTTTTGTGACTAATAATTTTGTTTCTGTTATTTTTTTATGAGTATTAATTTGATTGGCTCGATTAAACGCAATCGTTAGTATATTTTGTTATCCGCAACACTACATTGCATTTTGGTGTTACTTTAATATGATAATGATATCTTTAATAATCTGTATCCTGATATCGTTTTCAAATAGATATAACGAGAATTGAAAATAACATTTCATTTGTATAATTCATTTCAATAAGGAAAATACATTAAAGGAAAAGTAGTACGTGGTCAGGTCATAACCTACAAATCTTTACATGAATAAAACCAAATATTCAATTTAAAAAATATGAACAACAAAAGACATGATTATTCGAGACACGGCTACACAAAACCAAGACCATGTCTTTCCTTATAATAATTAACCTACATCTAAGAAATACTAGAGGAAAATAGAGAGAAATCTTTTAAAAAGTACATTTTGTTCATACTAAACGGAAAATCCCATCAGTTGTGTTTATAGCACTGAACATAACATTATCTAGAACAGTCGGTAAATTAAGTGACTACTGAAATAATTTAAACTTCTCAGTTGATGACATAGTAATAAATTTTGCAATTAAAAGGCTTGCCAAAGTTTGTTGCTCACTTAATACTCTAAGTAATATATTTAGTAGATGTCACTACTTATGTAAAGAAACGTCTCCTAGTTGGTTTCCAATGTGGAACAATAAAGATTAGTGAAGAAGATAAACGACTACAAACATACGTGCCTTGAAATATAAACGTACGAAATATTTATCTAGGTTATATTATAGTTAAAAGTTTCGCCACATACTTTGCATTATTATTTTATTGTTACTGCGACGGTTAGTCGGTTTCCCTACCCTGGTTTCCATCATGGGTGTCGCCCGGGTGAGAGATCAGCTGCCCCCTAGAGACTCGAAAAATGTAAAATAAATGTTATCAGAACTACGAATAAGACCATATTAATGATAGCAGCACCCTTCAACTCCTAGACCTAGCCTAAATCATCAGCAGTTACTATATAGTAAGGGTAGATACCGATGCGAAGCTTGGGCATAATGTTTTGTATTGTTCTGTCTGAATCTATCTACGTACATTTAAGATTTTGAGGTACTTTAAGCGTTGGGAATGCTTTTGTCGTTGTCTTCATATATATGTACCGAAGTGCTTGAGTTTATTCCATATTAGGTATGACTATGCCGTAGTCAATCACACTCAAATCTATGCTTGTAGGTTTAAAATCATTAGCAGTTGTCATTTTATTACACAGAATATCAGCAGGAGGGATCAAGGAGCTAGTACAATGTCCGCTTTGCTTAGAAGTGCTGCACAACCCCAAGATGTTGCCGTGCCAGCATACATTTTGCCAGGCCTGTCTCACTGTGTATGTAGATGGTAAGATATAAACTTCTAGGACTTACTACCACACTAATATCTTGTAATTTGATTACTTTAAATATGAAACCAGTTAAATAACAGAAATATTTGTTTACAAAACGATATTCCGGTATTTATGACGAAACATAATTTTGTGATTTTTTGCTTGGTTATCTTACTATCAATGATTCTCAAAAAAAAAACTTTAACTGGTCTACAGAGAATGCTACTCCTGCAGCAAGAGTTTCCTTTAGTGACTAATTAACGACTCTAAGTGAGGCAGTTTCACAACGTAACACAATTTCAGCGGAACCGGTAATCGACTGTCCGATATGTTGCACGAGAATCCAAGTGCAAGGAACAAATTTCGTGGACGAGCTACCGTCAAACCTATACATCGATACACTACTGCAAATGGTCGGCATTAGTAATACAAAGTCTAAGCAGCCGGTGACGCCGCCGTCTACACCGGCTGGTCTGCAGACAGTGGACTTGTTTGCTGGAGGAAGTCGCTGCAGTCACTGCCGTTCTATGTGTGATACTGCTGACGTCACCACCTGCGAACATTGCAAATTGGTGTGTATTTAACACTTTAAATGACACTAGGATTCTGTGACCGTATCTGCTAGTCTGTAGAATATGTTAATGGTTAACTTTTAGTAGTAGGTTTCCAAACACAAGATCGATAAATGTTTGCTAACTTAAGGTTTGTTTAGATTATTAATGGATCTACCTTGCGGAATAAAAAAATCTGTCACTTAGAAGGCGATTAATTGATTTGTTTATTTCCTCTCAGAGCATTGTAACTAATCTATCATAATTAATTCTAATCTAGAGATTGTAATATTTATTTATTTATCTTTGATTTACTGTAATCACTTCTCCATTTACGTCAATATTTTCAGAAATTCTGCAAAGTATGCTGGTCTCAACATATGGAGGATATGCGGACACAAATAGGCTCCATCTTGAAGCAACTTGATTCTGCCGCTAATAGACTTGAACATAAGATTGAATATTACAAGGTACGTAACATTATTCACTATTGCTATCGTAAAAACAATGTGTCATGAACTGCCATCATTATATCTAATATCAATAAGGATAAGATAGAGGTAAAAAATAACAAACTAAAATCGATATAATATATGGTTATAAAAGTGGTAGAACCAGATATAACATCTTTTAGACGAATGGACTTGCTCGGTGTAGATGAGGGACGCATAGATAGCGGAATTGTCCCCTTTCTGTGCATCCCCTCCTTTGAGGATTTTTACTAGGCAACGTATCTACAAAAGCAGTTGTCAAAAGGCAGTCACTACTATTTTGGCGAATTTCAGTGGTCGCTTATCTATTTATCCCCTTTAAAATAAAAAAATAAGTCAATTCTATTTCTTATAAACTAAGAATCGGAATTTTAATAGAATAACAAAACATAATATGTTACAGTAACACTAGATCTTATATCACAAGTGCAGTGTATATTTCCAGGATCGTTGCGAGCGTATCATGGAACAAATAAATATTGTAACTGAAGAAAAAATTAATGCAATACTTGATACTAAAGAGAATTTACTGCAAGAAGCTGGCGAGCTGACGAAGGCTGGCGACATGTCTGCGCTCGCGCTGCAATCCTCTTTGCAAGAAGCGAAAGAAGTCGCCACTAAAGCGATGACTGCTATAGAACCAGTTGACGACAATGATAAGGTTAAACCATGATTATTTTATACTAACTGTTGCGCCTGTTACTCACTGATGACGTAGCTTTTTTATAGTGAAAGATTTTTTGATATAGGCCCAGTAGTTTTTAGTTATTTCAATACATACAAAAATACATATCTTTCCTCTTTATAATATTGATATAGATAACTTTAAAGACTTTGAATCTTGTAAATTTCGTTTTTCAAAGACC
This sequence comes from Papilio memnon, assembly GCA_003118335.3. NCBI lineage: Eukaryota > Metazoa > Arthropoda > Insecta > Lepidoptera > Papilionidae > Papilio > Papilio memnon. Next base: position 1,108,583 of record LD688973.1, on the reverse strand, counting down.
AAAACCGACAATCGAAAACGAACAATTTTCCAACAACAACCAGGTTTTTCAAATACTATTGCAATTCCTGAATCGATTTAGTTGGCTTATAACAAAAATCTTGTATAGGCAAAAATGGAACGAGATATTGTATTTGGTCAAGATAAATCGCTAGAGACAAAGTGGTGAAAACTTAGAATTATCGAATTTTTTAAGATTTTCGTCACCATATTTTTAATTAAAGTATCAAGCTGTACCTAGTTCACACTTGGTCAGTATAGTTAGACAACGGGCCAGGTTTGTATAGACTTACTGGCGCTATTATGCCAGTTAAATACCAGTACATTCTTTAAGCTTTAGTGTCCAACTGTATCAACCGTGAATCAGGTTTTAATCGTGTCTTTAAAACATCTGAACTGATCTAACTTAACCCAGGTGACAACATTTATAAACCTCCATCAAAATGCACTGCAACTGCTAACAGAGGTATCGAAATGGGGTGTGAGTCGGTTTGTGTTCGACAAGGAGAACCTGTGTATAGAGTGTGATGCCGCGACGCCGCTCGATGCGGAGTCTGATGACCCGCTGCCACAAGACGACAGGCACAACAACCCGCTGGAGAGTGAAGACACTTTGATACTTTACTACAGGTTAGTTATCAAATGTAACACATCCGGTAATAATGTAACAGCCCGAGCCGAGGCTCCTAAGGGAACCCTCAAGGTTTTTTTTTTAATAGGGCGGCGTTTTTACCGCCCTCGTCGTCATTCCCCTGACATTTAACACCTCAGGGACCTGGGGTGCGGGTGTATTATTTTTTTAAGTTTGTTTTTATTAACAGAGTTTCTAAACTAATTATACAAATTTTACCACTAATCTTATTCCTATATCACAGCCCTAATCACGTTTTCTAGCCTAGTTTAAAATTTCCTAATGTAGAACCCTCAAGGTTAGTTACTCTTAACTACGTAGGCTAAGCACCATATGTGCTCGGCCACCTCAAGAATAGTGAATCTCTAAATGCCTCTTCAAGGCAGTGACTTTAAACTCGAAACATTTGTATGAATAGGTCTTGACATCTCTTGAATTCTATTTGACAAAATAGAGACCACAATAATATGTACTGCACTGTAATCGATTCCCATAGTTACGCTCACGGGCGTACAATACCAATACTCTGTAGGATCCCAATCCCGTGGGATCCATCGGATCTGACAAGGTAGTCTGTCGTGCAAGGTCTCGTAACTTCACGCCGCACTACGTGTGGCGGCGCAGCGCGCGGCCGTGCGGCGTGGGCATGGCGCCGTGGAGCGACAACCTGTACATCTGCGGCGCGGACAGCCGCAGCGTGCTGGTGGTGGAGCGCGCGCAAGCCCGCTCCGTCGCGCGCCTCGCCGCCGACGACATGCTGTGTCCTGTGCACATCGCCTTCCTCAAGAACTTAGGCGAGATATACGTCACAGGTGATATCTTACTTACTATTACAGATCTATAGCCCGCGAACTTCGTTAGCTCGGATTAAAAAATGGTCTTCTATTCCCTCGTGTACATAGTCCTACCAAAGTCCCGTCAAAATTGGCCCAACCATTTCGGAACGGATTTCGATGAAATTTGGCACAGATACAGACAGTCTAGAACATATAGGCTACTTACTTTTTTTTTAATTCCACGTGGACGGAGTCGCGGGCGAAAGCTAGTACATATATTCATTACCGATAGCGCTAGCTAAACGACAAACGAGTATCATAAGGCGACCAAACTGGGTAAAATCACTAGAAACAGATGTCTGTCACTTAGAATAATTGCTCCTCTCTTTCACTCTGCGCTAGCACAGTGCCCCAAGAGGCCTTGGTGTCTCGCGTGAGATCACTTAAGATCGTACCTTTTTAGCAAGTGGTGTATATATATGTATGTAATACGCTATATTTTCCATGGCTATTTATTTAATATTGTCTATTCCTCACTGTAAACTACCAGGTGAACATAAATTTCAAGAGATCTCGAACTACACTTATTACTGATCTTAAGAATTTGTGATATTTTCTAGATAAATGGAAGCACTGTATCCACGTGTTTTCAAAGGAGGGCGAGCACTTACGGTCGTTAGGGCAGAAGGGCAGCCGCGAGGGACAGTTCCGCTCTCCCGAGGGTATCGCTGCCGACCCAGCGCGACAACTCCTGTACGTAGTAGATACTGGCAACGACAGAGTACAGGTAAATACATACGTTCAGAGCGTACGCACACTTTTGACTAAACTATCGCACAACTTTTTAGTCTCGCTTTGATTCCTAAAAGCTTACATGAAGGTTACAGTTACATTAGCTGCGAAACAATCGACAATCGCACAATTGTTGTGCGATAGTTTAGTCAAAGGTATTAAACTATCGCTTAGTGTACATTACTCATATAAATACAAAACTTAGTCTTGAGAGAGAACATTGACTGATTTTCCCATTCCACTAAAGTACCCGGTAATGGAAGAATTGTTACAGCTTTGTCAAGTTATTTCATAGTATACGGTTGATTGGCATACTTCTCAATCCACCCAAAGGGAAAATATATCTTTATGTCGATACTCGACGGGAAACACTCGTTTGATTCTCGCTTTTTTCCATATTTTATTTTATTTTAAAAATAGCCTTCTCTACGAGAATTTGAAAGAGACCTTTTATTTCTAGATTCTCCAACCTGACGGTAAATTTGTCGATCAAATAGGGGTAGCTACAAAACAGCAATCATCTAATACAGCGAGCGTTTGGGATACTAAGGAAATTGTATGCACGGAACTTAACGCGCCAACTGCCGTCGCTCTCACAGACGAGCGAGTGATAATACTTGACAGCGGTAACCGACGCGTTAAAATATACAATAAACAGGATAAAAGCAAAATATTGGAATTCGGTTCTTTAGGACAAAGGAAAGGACAATTCAGGCAACCGGAGGTCCTAGCTGTTGACCCTTTAGGTTTCATTCTGGTTGGAGATTCTGGTAATTGTAGAGTACAGGTTTTCAAACCAAATGGTCAATTGGTCCGTGTTTTCGGCAGATTGGGAACCGAAGCGGGGAAATTTGGATGGATATCAGGTATCCATGTTACAAAACAACTGGATATTATAGTCAGCGATACTAAAAATCATAGCGTAAATTTCTTTTAAATGAAACCACAATGTAACGTTATTTTTATTAAATAAAATGTTATTGGAAAACAAAACATCACTGGTTTTATTGAGTGCAAATGTTATGTGAAAATATATATTTTTTAATTTTACATTTTTATATCACAAAGACAGACTTAACGTAATATTTGATAATGTTTACATAATTAAATACGCAATAGTAAAAGTAATGAAGGTTGTTAAATTCATAAAATCATAGATTATCGAATAGAATGGAAATCAGAAATTATGTCACAGGCTTACAATATCATTGTCTATGTCCATTTATTTTTTGGATAATAAAAAATATTTTTAATAAATATAATTATTGCCTTATAGAATTATTTAAATAGGTTTGTTATAACTTCTCATTTACATTAAATTCGTCTATAATCTATGTAAGTTTTTGTAAGTCTTTTATGTAAGTTTATAGCAAAATTAAACCCTTTACTCTCTTGCTTATTCTATGGAATTTAATTGAGGTTATAAAAAATCTAAAAGCTTTTGTATAAAATTTAATTCATAAGATTCATAACAGACCCGTTTTTAGATATATTTTAGTAAAGCTGTTCCTAAAACTTAATACTATGTGATGGGAGTATTATATAGGCCTATATTATAGCAATACAAATAAAAAAAATGTTATATTAATAAACGACTTAAATTCCATAAATGAAAACATCGATTACACCACGTATATTAAAATACGAAGTATTTTAACATTGAAGAAATCTGTTATCTCTCAACAAAAAATGTATTATATAAAAAATATTGCATAATAATATATTTAATGACAGTTTTATTATCCAATAAAGTGCTAAAATATACAGAAAAATCAAGTATAATATAAAAAAAAACTAATTTAAATAACAAATGTGATGTAATTGACTTTATCCATAATATTAAAGCAAGAAAAATATTTCGTTTTAATAAAACTATATCAACCATTTCAATTTACAGTATTAAAATCCATGCCTGGTGTCAATAATATAAATTATTAAAATAGATCATACAAGAAACGCCAATAACTCATAAAATTATGTTAATGGCATTAATAATGACTAAATGAGAAAAAAAATCTTTAATAACTTATCTCTGAATTTCTGAATCTAATTAAAACATAATAATCTCGAATTAAATAAAACGAGAAAATTAAATTACAACCATCTAGATTTGTTGTGGCACTATTATTTATAACTTTGTGACTTGACAAAAATAATATCTGAATCAAATTCATTGAAATTTTTCTTACTATTGGAAGTTTTGTTTTATTATATGGCTTAAATCAGTCTCGATTGGATAGTTTTAACAAAATATTTACAATTATATACAAAAATGAAATTAAAAACAAGAATTTGTGATGAATAAAGGAATTGAAATAAGCCAAAACAATAATATTACTATTTTTTTTTTACAATTCTTATTAATTTAAATTCTCATTAATAGTAATAACTTTTAATACTTTTAAATTATTTTCTAAATTGCTTTTTTAAAAGGCAACAAGGATGTCCAAAGTTATTTTTGTAACCTTGAGTAACCAAATATACATACAAACTATCTGTTTAACATTGTTCTCAAAATTACAGAATAATTTCCCTACTTTTATATTTACCACAAAAAGCTGTTTTTTTTTCTGTCTTTTTTTTTGTACAGTCGCGGAAATCCGCAGTGTTCAACTTATAACTTCCCTTATAAATAAACAATTAGTAGGAGTTACTTAAAAAAACAACAAGGTCATAATAAAAAGCAGTTAGCCGTGTACCACTGACAGACCTCTTTGGTACACTTTAAAAGGCTGCATTATATTTCTTTTTGTTTCGTCTCAATCCAAAATGTTCAAGTGTATGGCTTTTAAGTTGGAATACAGGCAGATTCCGCGACTGTACCTCAATTAAATAATTACCATGACATTTGTCAAGATAGTGGTTTGAAAACCCTTGCTGATTTTTTACATGTATTTTTCACAATGGCAAGACAACATAATATCAAAACTTGGTAGTATTTTTTACTAAATATATTCATTTTTAATTTAAGAGAGATCTTGATGACAATGAGACTCAAAATAAAGTGCAGAGATAATTAAAGGCCCAATGGTGACAACTTTCTAAAAGTACCATAATATACAATTCACTATTTTGTATATTTGACTACTTCTATTATTTTCACTCAAAAACACTTCTGAAAATTTTTATACTCATAAACATTTAATAATGTGCAAAAACTGAAGATGCCATCTCTGTGTAAATTTGTGTCATTCAACAAGAATATCATTTCTAACTTTACTATGTTCACCTAACTATATAAAAACTTAATCAATGATAAAGCTTTTGACTTGTGACCGTTGTAACTATATACATAGCCGAGGAAAAATCACT
>LD688973.1:1083204-1103045 GCA_003118335.3 Papilio memnon | reverse complement strand
TGAACGACAAGGTTGACACCTGCTGATGGAATGGCTTTCACCAAGAACTACCGAGTCCTGATCTGGAGGTGGCCCTTCACTCTTATCATGTTGTCTCTGGAAAAAATGTCTATGGTTTTAAAAATTCAATAAAACACCAACATGGAGTATTAGTGCCTGAGGAGTTTAAGCACTTGACTTGTAATCTACAGATCCTGCTTCCAAATCCCAGCATACCAATGTGATATTTTCGTATGTAGATCATTTACCCAACATTCTTACAGTCTAGGAAAACATTGTGATGCATGCACATATTGACAAATAAATTCAAAGATATATGTGAAGTCAATCCGCAGTGGGCTAGTGTGGACTATTGCCTAGTCTCTCCTAACTTAAGGTAGGCTCCAAGCCTCTCAGTAGGGCTACTGAGCTGGTGAAGATGATTATAGTAACACTGAGTAAGTAAACTAGCGCTTTTACTTAGTTTCCTGGGTTTTCCAAAGTATGCTACAAATAAGTTAATGTAAAAAAAAAAGGGTTAAACATAGATAATGTATGTTATAAATAGTAATAAAGATATACTATCAGTTAAAACATTAACAACTAGAATTTATTGTTATGAGTCATAACACTGACTCATGTGACAGACAGATTAGGCATAACATACATAAAGGCTAATATTTCAGTAAATTATTAAAGCAATTAAAATCAATGCAGTTTTGTTTCCCATATACTTCTAATTTACTGACTAAATTTTGATAAAAATTTGATACATTCATAGGATGTAATAAAAATAATTAGAACTTTTAAAGTTTAGATAAATGGATGGATATTTGTTAGAAGGTTTATCTGGAACAATTCAACAGGGCTCAGTAAAATTTGTCACAGATTTAAAAGGTTACTTCAGTTTTTTCATAATTCCACATGAAGTTGTGGGACAAAACTAGTTAGATAATACTTTAAAAAAATCACCTTTAACTCCGTAGCCAAGCTACGGAATGTGTCTTCAACATTAGTATTGTCTTTAGCAGATGTCTCCATTACAAACATAATCTCTGGTACATAGCGACAGAAGGATTTAGGTTCATCGGCTTCCACTTCGCGTTGGTCTGTTAGATCACATTTGTTGCCAATCAGAGAGACAATAACATTAGATGAGGTATACCTTCTCACTTCTTCAATCCATTTTTGTAATGACAAAAAAGTGGACCTCTTTGTTATGTCGTACACTGAAAAAATAATGTATTGTGAGTACAATTTTAATTGATTGAATATTATATTAAAAATATTTATGAAACAATGTGAAGATGTAGATCATTTCATTGCAAAACCAAATATTTTACCTATATAATAATCATTATTGAAATGTGGACAGTTTCTCTTTAATCTATTTAGCGAGGAATATAAACGATAATTGCTTTAGGTAACTGCGTAATATTGACCGCAGTAGAGCGTATGTATTTGCTAACATAAGGGTGTACCTTCAAGCCCCAGTAGTTTTATATATTAGAGAAATATTTAACTTAACATACCTATAATAACTCCATTTGCTGAGCGATAATAACTTTGCGTAATTGTCCGGAAACGCTCTTGTCCCGCCGTATCCCATATTTGAAGCTGTTAACAAATTTTACATTTAATTATAACACTCCGGATATTCTAAATAATATAAACGGTTAGTTCACACAAACCTTGACCCTCTTTCCGTCGACAATTAAAGTTTTCATAGAAAAGTCTACGCCTATTGTATTTCCGTGCCTTTCAATAAAATTTCCGGATTTCAATCGTTGCACAATACATGTTTTTCCTGTACCACAATCACCGATGAGAACAATTTTAAATAAGTAATCAAATTGTTCGTCTGGAACACTCATTAATGTATTTGGATTTCGGTTACTCATGACTGTAATTTGATTATTTTTTTTAAATAGTTCTGTTTACGTTGTTAGCCTGACAACCATTTTTGATTTTTGACACAATATTTTCTGCAGACAAAAAGATTATAACCCGCGAAAACTTACAGCCATTAAACCGATTTTTTTGAAATAATTCATACATAACTGTTTCTATGCTTTGAAAATAGGATAATTATAGTTGATATGGGAACAGTTCATTTATTTTAAATTAAATTGACCTAAAACAATGAAAGAACAGAGGTAATAAAAGAAAAAAGTAATATTGTCTATCAATTTCAGTTAGACAGATGACATTTCGTCAATTGACAATTAACAATTGATAATGAAAATTGTTATCTTTTTAATTCAAAACTGTTTAAAGTTTTCCATTAAATAAATAATAACAAATAGACTGCAATATTCACAATGAATATATTATTTCTTCTTCTTTCCTTCAAATTATTGATATATTTTAGTAATGCAGTAGAGGTAATACAAAAGTTAAACGAATTCTCTTCTGTGAATGTTTAGTGTAAAAGAAAATAATTTATTTCAGATACCTGAAGGATTTCAAAAATCAAATCATACGAATAACTGGGCAGTTTTAGTGGACACATCTCGTTTTTGGTTTAATTACCGGCATGTAGCGAATGTTTTATCAATTTATCGCAGCGTGAAACGTCTCGGTATACCGGACAGTCAGATTATTTTGATGATATCCGATGATATGGCTTGCAATCCTCGTAATCCGCGTCCAGCGACCATCTTCAACAACGCTCATGGTCAGATCAGTGTATATGGAGATGATGTAGAAGTAGACTATCGAGGTTACGAAGTAAGTACATGTTTACTGCCGAAAGATTCACTTCGAAATTTAAATTGTAACCGGTGATTTCCAGAGATGTGACTTATCTAGATACATTATATTTTAAATATAGATACAAGGTACAAATACGTATTTTGTATTCAAATACTTTGTCCAAGGTATTTTGTACATCTCTGGTGATTTCTTACTTAACCCTTTAGTTCTGTGTGATTTTGTACCACTCAGAGTTTTAATTTTCACCTTTGTTTAGAGTTAATATGAGAAAACTATAATGAGGGTCTCCCTTAGAGACCACTCAACTGATTTTGAATGTAGTTGCAATCTTTACAGGTCTAGGTCATGTTTTACCTTTGTCGCTTCAGGTTACCGTAGAAAACTTTATTAGATTGCTCACTGGTCGAGTTCAGCATGACACACCTCGATCAAAGAGGTTGCTCACCGATGAGGGCAGTAATATACTTATTTATTTAACTGGTCATGGAGGTGATGGATTTCTCAAATTCCAAGACTCGGAAGAAGTCACCAGTCAAGAACTGGCTGATGCATTAGAACAAATGTATCAGAAAAAAAGGTAAGTTTTGTGCTAAGTAATATGTTTTAATTATTTTTTTGGATCTTTCGCCCACGACTCCATCTGCATAGAATAAAAAATTAAAGTTATCTATAGTTTGTCTAAATAAAAATGATTAATTTTACAATTTAGTAAGGATGGGTTGTGTAAATTCAATTATGAATCTTTTCGATTTGCGTTTTTTCTTATAGATTCATAGTTACACCTTATGGATAAAAATAAAAAACACTGCTTTTTTTTTTCATTTATTCAAAGTCAAATCAAAAATGAGAAATACATAGCAAATACAAAGAATGAGAGTAATAGATATTTATTACTAATATCTTTGAGTATAATCTAAGTGGATTTCGTTAATATTATTGTCATCACTATCATTTCATTCACTACTAGCTGTTGCTCACGACTTCGCCTGTCCAAAATAAAGAATATTATAAAAGCCTGTTACTAATAACAGCTTTTTATTGTTGAAAACATTTTTGAAATTAGCCCAGTTGTTTTTGTGTTATTTCGATACATAGAAAAATATTAATCTTTCCTCTTTAATATTAGTATAGATATAGTTTAGAATTGTCCTTTAATTTAATTAACAATTAATTAATGCCGCAAAAGGAGAGAAAAAGACTCATCTGCAAGAGAAACAAAGTCTTTGTAAGTCCCTTAGAAGAAAAAGGGATAATGGACAGGTTAATTACAAACAAATAATAAAAGATATGTTTAAATTTAAATAATTTTACAGATATAATGAAATATTCTTCATAATAGATACATGTCAGGCATCGTCAATGTATGAAAAGTTTTATTCACCTAATATTCTGGCTACTGCTAGTAGTTTAGTGGGAGAAGACTCTTTATCTGTAAGTAGAAAAAAAAATGGAAGTACAAAAAAAAATTTTTTTTAATTTTTTAAAAATTTTTTTTCCATTTTTCCAGCATCATGTGGACTATTTAATTGGTGTGTACATAATAGATAGATATACATATTTTGTACTGGAGTTTCTCGAAAATGTACATCCCAATAGTAAGAATACTATGTCGGAGTTTGTGAGTATGAATTGTCCCTTTTTATTACCCGACTAACAAAGAGTTTTTGCTCGTATTTACCATTATATTTATGTAAAATGTTTTGTTTCAAGTATAATTATGTTTTCTAGTATATTCTAAAACGATTAAAATACTACAGTATATTTGCTAATTTTTTTTTAAATCTTTGAATTGAAACACAGCCAATAGATTCTTCTTCACACATTGCGCACGTTTTTTTTTTTATAACACAAATTAAAAAATATTTTGCAAAACTTTTCAGTTAGCGGTTTGTCCACGAAGTGCCTGTCTGTCTACGGTTGGGGTCAGAAAAGATCTTTTTAACCGCGACCCGAGCAAAGTGCCCATAACAGATTTCTTTGGGTCAGTGAGGCCTGTTGTTATCACAAGAAAGCCAATAGAAATATTAGAAACACCAAAGAGAAAGAAACAAGTCACAACAGAGTAAGTTTTTTTTTGTTTAAGAGTATTTTTTAGCTTGCAAAATACCTTGAAAAAGTTTTAAGTTTCATATTTCGTTTAAAAAAAAACATTATTTCATTGTTTTTCTCTCTTTTTACTACATAATTTCTAATTTTTCAGAAACAAAACCAAAATAGCGGAGAAAATGAGTTATCGACCTCAATTTCCAGTACATTTAGTTCAAACCACATAATGTTTAAAGTATGAATAAATTTTAATTTATTAATATTTTGTTTTCTTTCTTACCTTTAGACAGTTTGCGAATAAAAAAACAATGCAGTAACATTTTTTTTTAAATCTTAAAGTCAATTCATTTTTTTAAATATCGAAAATATTTTAAAATAGCGAAAACCAGGTGTGCAATAAAGTAATGAGACACATTTCCACAGTATTAAACTTTTTATTTCTCTATAAGTACTAAGAATAAAATTTTCTTTAACATTACCAACACAACCGATCCTTACAGTTGCTTGCAACACAATAATGCCTGGTACACACTTGGCCACAGCACAAGCGAAGCATTGATTGTATGGTTCAATGGCGTTAGTGTTCCGATTGACGGCCAGTCTAGTGATTGACCGCTACTGGCCTAGTGTGAACCAGGCATAAATATCGCAACAAGACAAGTCGCTGCGTTCATGTCCCACTTTCTGATATGAGATCACATTCTACTGGACTATAGCACCATCTCAGTTACTGTCATAGGCCATCACTTTTTGGTCTAGTATTCGATTCATAATAACTATCATATTTAGCATGGCCACCGCTTCTAGGGGTGAGGTTCAGCTACCATTATGGTCTTATTTAGTTTTTATGTCAATTAAAAAAATCGATTGTCTATTCTCGGGGGATGGCGACGCCCATGCCTAACTTTCGTATTCTAAATATTCGATTTATTAGCGATTTCGTACGATTGGAATAAACCATGAATTAATGATTTTTCTTACGTAATTTACAAATTGGAAAAAAATAATTGTAATCGAATACAGTGCAATCAAAACTTTATGACGACTTCAAATGCTCGATACTACACAGAACAATTTTTGGTATCAATGTAAAGGGTTGCAGTTGCGAAATTACGAGTCGCCATAACGCTTTAATATCATTATACTTTCTTTCATACAACGTTGCCTTTATATAAATGGTTTGATCACAATATATTTATAGAGGTGACTTATTCTAGAAAACGTATTTAAATTAGAATAACTTGATTTAAAACTACGACTAGTTCATAGAACAGTACTAACTTTTGTCTTTTTTAACAACTAACCAGCTATAAATTAATAACATTTAACATGAATCATAACATTTAACGCGTATTAAAGATTTTCACCAGTTAATTCAACCTACTCTCATACATCTAACGCATAAAGTTCATTCGTTCGATAAAATGAACAATTTCTTTTTAATTTTTGGTAAACCCTTGCAACACTGAAATACTATAAATATCTTCCAACACCAAATAAAACGCCATATTGGCGTCTTGCTATATTACTCTAAAAAATAACTTTCTAGACGCATATAATAATTAATTTGCATTTTACAACACGCATATGTATACCAATTCGTTACAATTTTGTGCGATACTTTGACTTAAACATTCATTTACTCGTAGAAATATATATTATATACTTTGTTTTTACCTATTTTTATTTTGTACTTATGATTAATTGTTTATATCATGCATTTGAGAAGCCTCATACGTAATTTTTTTTTAATACAGATGACAAGTTTTTTTCCATGAAAATATTGCGATTTTTTTGCCGTCCATTTCACGGTTTATGATGATTCAGTTTCAAGCATTTCTATGTGAAATATTTTATAGATGCTCTGTAAAATCTTTGTACATATATATAATTACGGAAGCACTTTCAATGTTTTTTAAAAAAAGCATTTTTGTAGTTTATATTAAATCTTAGTGCCATATTTGAAGTCAATTATTTTGAAGAAAAAGTAAAACGTAAGAATATGAAAGGTAACAAACTAGATTATCAATCTGATATTACGAACATTATAACTTAGACTTACTAAATCTATAAAATATGCATTAATTTATCACAAAAACAATGCATAAAACTATCAAATTTTGTCTATTTAAAAAATTGCACTATTTCGTAGAATAACAAATTATTAACTTCGTAAAATTACATTTCAAAATTTAAAATAATGTAATAATTAAATATTTTTAGAATTTGCTATGTCACACGTTTCAATAATCAAGTTGAAAAATTCTAAATAACCGGCTAATAAAATCCACACACAATGCCTAAATGCAAGACAAGTAAGATAAAAAACGAGCAAATTTTTACGTAAAGAATGTACATAGCAAAGCAACTCACGCGGACTTGAATTAACACCTTCAGTACCAAGCCTTGATTGGCAAGGCTTATATACGTGGCATGGAATGTGTTAACCGTATCACAAAAAACTAGGCATTACGAAATATTCTAAATTGACGTATGAGTATCCAAGCTTCGCGACAGCTCAATGTCCTTCGCCGTATCAATCATTTTCTATCAGTCTTTACTTCTTTGCGTCGCGGCCGATGTTTAATGTTCAATGAAATGTTCATATAGTGCGGAGTTCACTTTCATCCGTGACTGCTGTTGTCGTCAGGTCGAACGATCTCGTAGTACTTGTCTATGGTGTAGTTGAAAAGCTGGAAGTCATATCTGAAAACATATTCATCAGTTACGAATAGATCAAATAGGTTATAGGCTCCGTTCCATATAATTCTAGTTCAAGTATAAGCCGTCAGTGGCCAATTGCAGGGTTTATCCCAAATATTTATTTATATCAATTGTTAAAAAAGTGTCTATAGTATGTTTGTGTTAGTCTAAATGATGACTTGTTAAGGAAATAGTTTACGAAATTTCATAAAAACAGGGGTGCCAATGAGAGTAATCTAAATATCGTAAATCTCAGTCGAAATGATTAGTGTATGGAATAAAAGAAGCTATACTTGTAAAGGTTATAAAGTGCGTCGAGCTGCGACTTCTTCAGCCTGGAGTACAGATGGTTGATGATGTGCAACGTTTGCGAGCCCTTGCCGCTGTTTCGCCACTCCGGCTTCACCACCTCGTGCAGCCGCGCCATCTGTATCAGGAACCTTTGGTCTTCCTGTAAAAATATTGCATACAATGATGGTTAAAGTAACTGTTAATTTCGCTGCCGAAGTGTAAGCATCGGTGGTTCAGTGGTAGAATGCTCGCCTGCCACGCGGGCGGCCCGGGTTCGATTCCCGGCCGATGCAAGTCTTTTTTTAAATTTTAGTATAATTAAATTAAATTTACAATTGGTGGTATTCTAAGATAACTTTTGTAGTAATTACTACATAAAAATATTTCACAGTAACTTTTGATATGTCTATAAAAATACTGATATACGTGAAGTTACAAATTTTGATTTTTTTTCACTATTTCAAACAATAACGTATTCAAGTGATACCAAGCGAGTTGTATCGATCACATCGCGTGACATAAAAAAATTAGTTCAATGCAGTGAGGTAACAATTACCGATGAGACTTTCTAACAATGAACTATGTAGAAAAATTGGAACGAATAATAAATGATTTACACAATGCAATGTTGTCCAGTCTTTATCGCTAAGAAAATATTGAATAACTTCAAGGCTGTGATCTTATGAATTTATTAGGTTTAAGACACAATTTCTCTTCTTTTCTAAGCAGTTAAGATAAACTATCGCGCAACTGTTGTGCGATTGTCGATTGTTTCGCTGCCAATTCAACTGTTTAGTTGCACAACTAAAAATCGAATAGTGTGCGCATCTACATATAAGCTCATATGAATCAAAGTGCGACTAAATAGTTGTGCGACAGTTTAGTTAAAGGTATGCGCGATCTCTTAATAAAAGCCATCAAAAAATGACTCGAGCCTATCTTCGTAGTGAAGTTGCTATTAATCATACTAAATGATAATACGTACATCGAGAGTTTCAAACTTGAGTATGACATCGAAGTTGAACTTGCAAGGTGTGCAGAATGCAGTGTACGGGGTCCAGTGCATGTCTAACGGTCGTTTGGCGCGCGCTTCGTCCACCACGTACGACACGAACTCCTCGAACATTGGGTACCGCTCTTTAGGCGGCGGCGGATTCTCTCCAGATAGCTATAATACAATAATTATTATTTAAAATATGTGTAAATGTGAAGACTTCAAATAGAAATAAGTAGTGTTAAAAAGAAAATCGCGCAACACTAGGTCAATGTCATTCAGACGTACTAGTGCGGTATTCTGGCGAGAGTTAGTGGTCTTGTTGTTGAAGTTAATTACGTTTGTAACAGTAGGTGAAACTATAATTAATCTATACTTCTATACTAATATTATAAAGAGGAAAGATTTGTATTTTTGTATGTATTTGATTCACGCAAAAACTACTGGGCCGATTTTAAAAATTCTTTCACCATTATAAAGGTAAATTATCTGTGAATAACATAGGCTATATTTGTATTATCCTTTAATTTCACGCGAGCGAAGTCGCGAGCAACAGCTAGTATAATATAATCTTACATTACAAAAAAATTATTACGTTTAAAATGATTAATGGATGTTTTGGCACGTGTTTGTGTATATCTCGAGTGGGTATGTCACGTGAAACATGATTCTTACATTAGAGAAAGGCTGGGTGTTGGGAGGTCACAAGACAGACGTAACGCCCTCTTGCGACATCGACATTATTTTATTGCTCGCACACATGAATGGTGGAAAGCACACATTAAATGAATAATAAAACAAACCGAAACAAACGTTTGTTTATGTAATTTCAATCCAATGGACATAGTAAGTAGATGAACGTCAAGTTTCATGCATGGTGGCCGTAATCCTAATACTTTTTAGTTCATTTTGAGAACATTTTAAGATATCTTGGAAGTTAAGCGCTTTTCGGACCCGCGGTCTTGATGGAACTTTAAGAAAAAGATGTCAAGTGAGAGTTTTATGAAATAAATATATTTAAAATAGTGATAGTTAGTTTTAGCCACAAATATAAAGTGTGGCTTGTTTATGGTGATAATTCTATTTTAGAACGTAACATAGAACGTTGTATAATCTTACCTTTCTATATTTCCGTACGATCCTGTGGCCCATTTTATCGTGGAACGACTTAGGCCACGCGTGAACAATCTTATCATTGTAAGCGGAAGCCAGCCTTTCTAAAGGATGTCGCACTATGAGGAAAGTTATAGAATCCGACTGCGCTTTCTTTAGCATTTCCACTGATGGTCTCACATATTTCTTTCTTGCCAGTTCTAATGGTACTTCTTTCGTCTTATCCAAGAATGCAGCTGAATAATTAGCCATAAGATTGAAGTTGTACATCCACGATGTAGACGCCGCCTTGAATATGTTACACCTGTGAACAAACAGATGTACAATATCGATCAAAGTTGAAAAGCTATTTATTGTCTAGGCCTTAACCCTTAAATGCATGGTTATTATTGCGCCCTGGAAAGTATTTAGGTACATATAACATAGTATAACAAAAAATAGGTATTTATTATGAAAAACACTCAATATATTTATTATCTATGGTCGTCAAAGTGCGTTCGGAAACACATACCACACGACTTAACGTAATACAATAACGTAAAACGTGGTATGTATACATTTGACAACAAGATACATTTAAGGGTTAATTTTCTTCATCGATTTACTACACTATTGCCAAATTTTTGGTCACGATTTTTTGATTTATCTTTTTCTGTGGTTATCTGCTTCAATTATCTGAAAGGAGGTGACCCTATCGTAACATTAAAGCTAACGGTTTTATAAAGTCCCTTATGACTCTTATCTCCCTACGCTTTTCAAATTTTCCTGCCACAGACATGGACAATGTTATCAGTAGATGATGAAATATTTCGGTTCGATAAACTTTGAATTTTTTAAACTAATCATAAAAAACTATTACACAGCTACATAACCTAGGTTTAATATATTTATATTGGTGATTAAAAATATTACTTGTTACATAGAAAGCTTTTAAAATCAAAAGGACACGATTACCATAATTTTATAACCATTAGGGACACGCAATACTGAACTAATCTTACGCAAATCCGAGCACCAAACTAGTATGTAAATGTTATTTATTTGTACTAAATTTAAGTCAAAGGCCATGGCATTATGCAATATGTGTCGAACTAAACATGTTTGTATGTTAAATTGTTAAGTATTAAAATTTGAATAACCTGTTAGAGGTAATGTTATATATTAACATTTTCCTAACATCTACTTGAATAAGTTTTAAGCAATAACATAATTACTCCCGTTACTATAATGTTTCATAATTATATGAAAACAAAGAACATTTTTATTACTTTTAAAAACATTTTGAAGGTAAACTATTATCGTTTAAACCAACCCATTTATGACTTTTCCTTTCATGTCCCTAAAACTTAATAGCCGAATAGCATTTTAAAACGAATCGTTTAATAGACACGATTAAATAACATACCAATTCAAACATCAAAAAGAAAACTTCACAAATATTAAGTCTGAACTATTGTGAACTGTAAATATTTACTTTGTTTGCTGATCCATCAATTGACGATGAGACAATACAAGTGTGTTTAATCATAGTTCAAAATAGAATTAACAATTCTGTACAAACGGTAAATATTGTTACACTAGCTGTTCCCATGCGGCTTCATCCGCGTGGAATTATAAAAACTTTATTTTATTGTTTACATTTGTCAAATTATCAATTGCAAATGTCTAAGTAACATGACATGATGACAAACCATGGCAATCTTGCTTCCTTGATGTTGGCAGCAATTTATGATCTCTTTCCCACATTAGGGTTTTTATCCAAGATATTTACCCCTCAGTTTAATGGCGTGAAAATATATAGCCTAAAGCGTGACGTAAGTGTAGGGCTTTTTATTAAAAAAAGAATTATTCAAAAACATGTTGTAATTGCTGACATCTTCGGAAACAAAGGAGTGTGTGTTTACGATTTATTATATTAGTATAGATAACGTCTCTGTAATTTTGTTAATATATTCTAGGTACATGATTCATTGTCAATTTTAAGTCTTTTCGACAAACAGGATGACAAATAGGTAAACACTTTTGTCAAGCACAAATAAATAAAAGCATGGATGTGTAAACGCTTGTTAGCCATTTGAATAAATTGAAAAAGTTTGATAAAAGTCTAAGATAACAATAGTCTTAAAACTCAGATTTAATTCGCAGAAGAAGTCGCGGACGACAGCTAGTATCTTACCATATAACGTGGTATTGTCTGTTTATGAGGTATTCCCAGGAGTAGGCTTTATAGCTGGAGCTATCCAGACCCAGCTTGGAGCACTGCGCCCTGAGCGCGTCGCGGCGGGCCTCCATCCTCGCGCCCACTTCTAAAAACTTCTCTCTCGATAGCAGCTCATCGTGCGTACCGTTCTCGAAAACGAACTGCAACAAGAAAACATTAGAAAATTGTTAATTTAGTTATAAATCGCCATAAAACAGAAGTCAATTGAGCAACTAGTTTCATTGTATTCAAAACTTTTCGCCATATATTTGTATCATACTTCTTTAAATAAATATGAAATTGAGAAGCAAAAGGTCAGCGTAGTATGAACATGTTATGCGACGAGACGATGGGAACATAAACCAGAAAGTGTTAAGAATGAATGTGGATGGCTACAAAGGAAGAGGAACACCGAAGAAAGTATGGATGGATTGTGTGAAAGAGGATATGCTTAAGAAGGGAGTGGATTCAGATATGACGGCTGATAGAAATGTATGGAAGAGTAGCACATACTGTGCCGACCCTCCGTAAGGGATAAGAGCAAGTTGATGATGACGTACAAATTGAATCCTACTAAATGTTGTTATTTTAAGTATTATTTTCAACTCGTTATGATTTTTTTAATTGCTTATACGAGATGCACTTAGTCGATAGATTCGTCTGGTTTATCCCAAAACAAGATTACAAGTAAGTTTTTACGATTTACAAAGTGAAGGGATTATTTACATCACTAATAAAAAAACGAAAATACTTTATTTTAAGATGTACGGTTGTGAAAGTTATTTAATTAAATGAAATAACCACTCATTATAAAATTGCACATGAATCGTATATCAATTAACGCAAGTTAATTAAGTTAGTTGCAGATTGTTGATGAGACAGCGAGACACCAGAGAAAGTAAACGAAATGTCGAACATCCGCACGTGCCAAGCACTTGAACATATGCGTAGAAAGTCGTATTCTAACCGTGAATTTGACACGTCCTCCTGTGTCAGGCAAGTAAAAATAGTAAAGTTGATATATTAGTTGGGTGAAATATACAGCAATATGTAAAGATTATGCGCGGCATTTTCCTATGTGACCATCTCTCCTTGCGTTGTTTTTTTAACAATAGTTTTTCTTTACATACCTTTACGTACGTAAATCAGAGTTATTTTATTAATTGAAGATAAGGAGCAAAAGTTAATTAATATTAGGGAAACGCTTGTTTTGCATTTTCTGTCACATAAGTACATGAAATAAATAACCATGCAAATGTATCAAACAGTCGCATGTCAGCGATCAATATCGTAAAGCGAAGCACGTAAGGTAATTCCATCAAATGCATTCGCAACACAAAGGCGTTGCAAAGTTCACGCTCCCTTTACGGTGTGGACTTAAATAGTTTTTTTTACAATGAAGTTAATCGTAGAATCATTTTAAGTGTTGTCTACTAATTGCAAAGGTACAAACGAGGAGGTTTGATTGTTAAAGTAGTATGTTAATGAAAATAATTAACTGTGGACCACTAACAATTCGATACAAAATGTCTTAAAAGCATTTTTGCTAAGATAACCTAATAGCTTTAAAGGCACTAAATAGAAAACATATAACTGCCTTCTTACATGGAATATATATAACGTGAAGCTTTCATCAAATATTGCTTGTAAAATATAAGCTGAACATAACTGAATGTTTTCCGACGGTATAGCGTGACTTATATTTGATATAGTTCCTGTCTACAATATCGATCGCCGGGGGAATCGCTTGAACCGTCTCAATTAACTCGAAGCGAGTGAATCGATTTACTTTCAATAGCTTTTTAATGACTACCCACAAAGTTACTGTTTTCAAACATTAATGGGGATCGATCTTTACGTCCCTATGACTTACGTTATAATCACTTCAAGATCTCTCAAATATGATTTATTCATTTGGTAATGTTTTCAACGCCGACGTACAAGTTCTAACAAATATCGTTTGGTAGTTGTATGTTAATATCATATATCAATAGCCTATATTTCTGGCAAGTTCTAAATACACACGAAGGTCCCACATCAATCATAACCCTGACATGACTCGCAGCTCAATACAATGCTATCCAAACTTTATTGTGGCTCGGAATTTTGCACAAAACAGTGAACAAAACCAATTAGGGTTAGGTAAAACGTGAAGGCATGCGGGGTCGGGGAATATCTTTGTGCGTGCTTTCCATCGCCCGGAGATGTTCATACCGTACCATACTCTTGGTGCTAACGACAAGCCGCCATAAAGTTTGAATCGTGTTATACTACTTGTATTATTAGTAGACATACAATACAGCCACGCCTTTGATGTCGACAATATCCTGCGCAAAGAACGAGGGATAAACTATCAATGCTAACATCGTTAGGGCGCGGTTCCACTGTCGAAACCCTCATATAAATGTTCTTACATTTTCTTTAAAGTAATAGAGAAAACAACGTTAAAAGTTTTACTTCGACAAGTAGGAATCAGTTCAAACTGTCATATCGTTGAATTTCACATTTACACTGCGGTATATGATAATTCATAAAATCTCAGGTGAAATCTTCTTTAGCCATCTTCTTGTGTTCTATATTGCACATAATACATAAGAAATCGAGTACATAAGTTTTCCTGGTTATACGACACTTGTAAAAAGGAAAGTGGCCGAGCAACTTTGCGTTGTCAGTACTGAGACGAAAGTTAGAATCTTTAATGATTTCAGATTTCCGTAAGGAAGATTCGATTTTTACGACCTATCTTATACACTTGCATAACCATAAAACATTACTCACGAAGAACTTTCTAAGATTTCCAAAAGATTGTTTCTTGCTACGATTCGCTTGATGGCTTTAGAAGTGTATTAACTGCCGATTGAGACGCATTTTAAACACTTCGTGCCCCTAACAATCTGACAGATGTCAAAAAATTTATAAAACTTGCAGTTTATGGATGGCCTTATCAAAATTTTTACTTCCATAATCCCCTTCTTGATTCACAGATAATGGCAATCCATCTTACTTCTTACTAATATTATGAATGCTAAAATTTTGATGTATGGACATTAATTAGTGTTGACAGCCGTAGAAAATAGTCTGGAAGAACACAGACTACTTAAGTTTTTTAATACCGCGCGGACGGAGTCGCGCGCGATAGCTAGTAAGTCATAGTTTTTTTGTCTTTAATATACAATTGACTTTAAGCCTTAACATTCTAAGCACGAACAATAAATTGAATACTGCAGTACTGTGTAGGGTAGTTAATCTACAACCATGGATCGGTTTGAGATGATATTTGCTTAAGCAAAGCCGCCATGTCTGTGCAGACTTCGTGACCTGAATCTCCAAACACAATGGAAGCATCGATGTCTATCGTACTTGATCTTACGTTTTATGCAGTGCTTGATGAATGTGTTGGTATTTTTTATTACAATGACTAGGTCATTTTATTTTACTAGGCCATAAACAAGCACTCAAACCCTGTTTCGCACGTTTTTTAAACGAATGCGTAAATACCAGCGTAACCTTTCGGGTTAGAAACGAAACTTTCTGTCTACTTTCGCCTAGAGCTTACTATAACGCTCATACATAGACAAAGAATTAAATTCACTTCCCACTTTGAATTAAATATTATAGATAAGAACTATAATTTATTCCGTATGTATGTTGCTTTAAGACTTTATCGATGTAATTGCATTGTCAAATGACATTTCACCGAAATGGATCGGAAGTAAAAGTCCTCCATAGTGCACACGTATTACAAATATCATAACTATTTAAAATTGTCAACATGGTATATTAAAGTTTATGTATACGTGGGAACCGGTCGCACACCGTTAACCGCATTTTATAGCTGCGGTTCGCACATATTTATGCGGTTGCCATTTTGGTGCCTTTTCCAGACATTCGGGTTTTGAATAAGAATAAATTGAAGCAAATCAAAATGATTCTTAGCGTTTTCAATTTTTTATCTCACTTCTGTTTATATTAAACTAATTGATTTTTGCTTGGATTTTGTTTGATAGATACTCAGGCTAGATATTAAAAATGACTAACTTCGGATCTATGAAAAGGTGTTTTGTCATCGCCTGTTAATAATGAAATTTGAATTTCGAACGCAATTATTACTCTAAGGAATAAGGGTTGACAACAAGTCACTAGTCGTTTTCCCCAGGCAGTCTACTTGATAGTAGGCAGCCCTATGTGTAAGATAACCTGAGGGACCTATCGCCTATGACGTAAGCAGTACACCGGATGCGGGCCGCGCCAAACTTCCGAGGCGCACGCTACTTCCGCTCTATTGTCGGCACTCGGCAGCAGTCAATAACGTAAGCACACTGTTTCTGTTGGCTCAACGTAATTGAAACCACACCTTCCCCAATAGCTTCAGCGATACCGTTAGCATAAACGACAATATGTATATGACTGTATGAAAAAATATTTGACATATCTAAAATTATTGTCGGTTCCTTTTCAATAAGCGAAATTAAATCGTAGGTTCTGCCTAGAAGAGGCTAGTTAGAATTTGATGTGACAAAATAAGAATCATCATCATCATCTTCCTCCTTATCCTACTCCCGTAGGGTTGGCGCAACAGGTTTTTGTCCTCCACATAACTATCACACGTCATCTCAGTCAGCACTCCCTTCTTGATCATATCACCTTCCACGCAATCCATCCATCTCTTTCTAGGTCTACCTCTACCGGTATACCTCCACACTCATAACTAACGTTCTCCTTGTTACATGCGATTCATCCAAAATAAGAATCAATACGCTCATAATAATACGCTTTCATTCTTAATGCTAACTGTAATCTTATGAGATTTGTTTCAACTAGATTTTTTTGTACTAATTATACTTACTTTAAATTACATTAGTACACATTCTGCAACAGTAGTACACGTTGTTCCTCAGAGTCCTGTAGCCATGCATGATTATTTTTAATCGGATTGAGTAAATAACATTAGCTACAAATAGGATTTAGAAGGATTGGTCGCAGTAACCTGAGATGAGTTCTTAGTGAGTGAATGAAATACTAAACGTCTAGTGCCGTGTAGTCGTGTTCGATTGTAACAATATCGAGTTAGCAACGTCATTTATCTGTCGGCACGTACGGTGGCGAATTTATCACAAAATGTATCAGAGATAAAAACTATGTGCTTTATACAATTGAAATGTTATATGTAAAACTAGATTTCAACGTAAATAAAAGATTGATGGAAACACTACATGTAGCAATTGAAATAAATGTTTATATTGTAAAAAAAATTAGCAGAGCGTCGGTGGCTCAGTGGTTTAAGCGCTTGACTTGTAATCAACAGGTCTTGGGTTCGAATCCAGCCATGTACCAATGTTTCTATTTTTCATATGTACATAATTTACCCGACGTTCTTACGGTGAAGGAAAACATCGTGATACAACCTGCACATGTCGGCGAACAAATTCAAAGATATGTGTGAATTCAACCAACCCGCAGTGGGCCACCGTGGTTGACTATGGCCTAGTCATCGTAACTTTAGGGTAGGCTCCGAGCCTCTCGGTGGGGAAGTATAGTGTGCTGGTGATGATGATGATGATGATGATTGTAAAACCATTTTGTACATGGACATTTAAATTCGTGATATATTGGCTAAATCCACGAAACTGACATCGGAAATGTAATTTTTTCAATTAATTGTGCGTATCAGAAAAAAATCGAAAATGTTTTGGAGTATCCCGTTACAATTAAAGGCGTTACTTTAAAACAATGTTACTTTATTAAAACTAGCATCAAATAATTTAAAGTTTAATACTTAATTAAGTTATTTATACTCGTATATACCGTCTATATGGAACTACATTCTATGTTCTTTGTTGAAATAAGCAAAAGTAAGTAACAAATAAGTTGTTTACTAAAATTTGCGTCAAGTAACTTTAAAATCAAGTTACTTGAGACGCCGTTAGGCATTTACCGCATGGGAACAGCGTCGGTTCCCAGGTGAATTTTCTTCTTTCCGCGAACATAATGTTTATCTCACAACTTTTATCAAAAGCGATCTTAAACGTGTATAAAAACATCCAGTAAAAAAACACGACACTTAAACGTTTAGTATTTGATTTCTAGATCAATAAATGACACTTAATTTGATTTATGGCCGGTTTCCCAGCTACATTTTACTATTCGTTAATGTTTTTGGTTCGATAACTTCAAGAAATGCGCTTCCGAACTACGTAACTTGAGTTTTACTACTTAAGTTGACCTAAACTTCCACTAATGAATCACTAGGTAACGATAAAATAAATGGAAACTTCAGAAACCTAACATTATTCGTTCAATTTAGTTACTGTGAATTTATTTACCTTACCCCTAGACAAAGTGACTTTCGATTAGCGATATCGCTAGTAGAAATGTGTCAAAATGTATAGGAATGAATGCGTGAAAAGTACATGATTCATCGAATGTGATTGTCAGTACTGTACATTTTTGAGTTTGAGGTTAGCTATATCTATAATCGATTATATTATATTACATTGTCTAATGGGCTTATTCGATTATATCCGACGAAGTTTTAAATTCATTGGCAGTAAAAGTTTAGCTTAAAATATTCTTGTTTTCAGTGCATACGCGTAGGCTCCTTTTAGTGTTTATTTTGGAATGCAAAATTATTATTTTATGTTTGAAAAATAATGTCTGCGGCCAGCTGTGTCAGCGTGTGATATGCAGAATGTGGCGCACTGCGGTAAACTCCAAGCAGGCGGAAATTTCCATCTTAAAGTAGGTTTCCATTACCCAAACACCAATACAACGAAACATGTTATCAGTGTTTTATCAATGAAAATGAAAACAGAAAGTCGTTTATAAAGTTTAATTGACAATATAAACAAAAATGTTCTTTCGCAGACGAGCAAAGGACAGTACGAACGATTAAGTAATCGCTCGATTATATTCAGGCGGTTAGTTTTTTTGGTGTGACGAACTCGTTTACTGTTCGTTGACTGCTTATGTTTTGCAAGATGACCGAAGTTTAGTCGTTTTATAGTTTGTTTATTTTTCACATTATATTTTAGTAAAATATAGTGATGCAATTTTATATGCACGAAAAGATTGTCACGGTCTCAGAAAAAAAGGATAAAAAACTTATGGTCCATCCATGCATAACATACAATTTGGTTTTTTACTTGCTGTAAAATAAGTTAGCTATTATTACATTGTCCTATGGTAATATATAATTCATCTTTCTTAATGCTTTAAAAGTTACGGAAGAAAAAACCAGCCGCGGTATTAAAATACTGATCAAAGTTAGTCGGACAACAAAGTGCATTCTTAGAATAATGACGATATTAATAACTATTCGAAGCCATACAACAGTTAGTTGAGTATAGCACGATCGCAAAAAGCGCGATTGCGCGGAAGAAATCGCGGAGAGTCAAGGCGAGCCGTTATTCATCAGCCCTGTAATAAGGCATCAGAGGCACTGCTTTTAACTTTTTGTCGAGTCATCCGACCCATTGAAGCGGCAATCACCTTTATATCGTAAAAACTAAGCATAAAAAAATTGCAGGGTCTTGAATAAAATATATCTTTTACATTAGGTTTAATTAAACTACAATGCATTGAATATTGAATTAAATTTAAGACATTACATAGACTTTTTTACTTACTTATCTATACTAATATAATAAAGCGTAAACACACACTCCTTTGTTGCCAAAGATGTCAGCAATTACAACATATTTTTGAATAATTCTTTTTTTAATAAAAAGCCCAACGTTTACGTCACGCTTTAGGCTATATATTTTCACGCCATTAAACTTGGGGGTTAATATTTTGGATAAA
>LD688973.1:1059066-1073034 GCA_003118335.3 Papilio memnon | reverse complement strand
AGGCGAAGTCGCGAGCAACAGCTAGTTACAAATAAGGAAGTTAGGATGTATGGGTCTGAAAGAAAACATAGGCTACTTACTCATTTTTAATTCCACGCGGACGTAGTCACGGGAAAATGCTATATGTAAATATTTTTTATTCCTGAGATTTAGCTGTGGTCTCAAAAAGTATTACGAGTTTACGTAAGATCTTATTTATTTTTATGTTTAGAGTTTGGACCTTCGCTTGTATCAATATTATAAACTTCTGCAATGGAATTTGAACGTTATGGTTAAGTAGAAGTAGCTTTAAAATACACTAATATTGTGGCGGGAGCGATCATCACGTGCCTTGGTAGTCTGATTGAAGAGTCTAGCTTATCCGGTGCAACCGGTGACACAAAATTGGCGTGTCAGAGCGGACTTCGCGTCAATCAGTCGTGTGTGAATATCCTTAGGCAGATTTCATAATCCTATTGTTGATTTTAACTTGGTTAAAAATGCTAAATAAAGGCGGAAACATGTTCAATACTTATTCTTAGTTTAAAATTATAGAAGAATTTTAAAATTACATACTTATTTTATGTTTCAAAGATAAAATATAAAATTCTAATTTAACTAATATTATAAATGCGATAGTTTAGATGGATGGATGGATGGATGTTTGTTAGAGTTTGTTGCCTAAACGGCTGAACGGATCTTGATGAAATTTGATATAGATGTAGTCTGGAGGAGGATAGGCTACTTACTTTTGTTTTTTTTATTCCACGCGGACGGAGTCGCGGGCGAAAGCTAGTTGATCATATTAAAGTAACACTTAATAGCAATATGTGCTAAGTGTATTTTGCTTTTGACATTGACCAAAAAATGAGACTTCAATAAAAATTGTCCAACAAAGTGAGATAACCTTTTTCTATATGATAAGAACAAAAAGATACGTAAAAGAAACCGCTGCCAAGATCAGACATTTTACAACACGCAATAGACCGTCTTATATAAGAGAGAAATACACCAGAAAAATATACCTACAATATCTAGTTTAGAAGCATCCTGTATCAAATACTTTAATACTCTGTAAAAAATAATTGAAGCAAATTAATGTTAAATTATTCACTAATTGACCTCGTTTAATATTGTATTTCTAAATATTTAAGAAAGTACGTTTGTAAGTTCAAATATGTTAGATCGTAACTTGGTTTATTTTTTATAGAAATTCTATAAATGCTCTTGTGTTACAAAGCTATACTTATTGTGCTTTCAACTTAACGTAGAACGTATAAGCTCTTATTAGACTAAATTCTGATTAGACTCGATACAATATGATGATGTTAAGACGCAAATCAGAATAATATGGCATTTGATGTTTTAATAAAAAAATATGTGAAAGTATATTAACGCAAACCGAACACAAGTTCGAACATATACATATTACGTTTTTTAACTCCGTAAAATAAAATTGGGTTAATAATAATTAAGTAACAAACAAACTATTAAAAACAATACCTAATAACATAAGTACTGCATGACGTTATGCGATGCGACCTCAGTATTGGGATATAAATCTTAAGGAGGAAAACCAACCTGACCAGAAGCTTTATCAAGGAGACATTTCATATGCCATGCGTGTTTCTATAATCGTTGTTTTATATGTCACTCTAATCATCATATCTATATCTATAGTAATATTATAAAGATGAAAGATTTGTATTTTTGTATGTATTGAAATAACTCAAAAACTACTAGACCGATTTAAAAAATTCTTGCACCATTAAAAAGCTATGTTATCACTGAGTAACATAGGTTTTCTTACTATTAATTTTTACACTGGTGAAGTCGCGAGCAACAACTAGTGGCTTATATACATGAACCTTTTTATATGTTAAAATTCTCTTCCATACCATCAGTTATTGTAGTAGATAAATATCACACGTCAATATATATAGCCTTAGCATATTTGCTAGAAATTAATTCAACTATCAAAATATTCGTAGATACAGAACATTTGCATATATTTACGTAGATTTGCATGTAAGCATTTTTATGTCGTCGCTATTTGTTCTGGAGTTTTTTGCAATGGATTTTAAATTGATCGGGCCGGAGATGTGTTTGACTTATAATCCTAACAGCTACGCAGCGAAAGGTCTATCATAAATAAAAGACAACTTACAGCATTCGAGGCATACTTTTAAAATACACATTAGTAAAGAGTACAATAAAGTCCGACATTTGAATGACCTCAAACTGATGAACGTCCCAATCTTAATGTTAAAAAACCGCAGATGCAAAGTTATTATTACTATCTACCCAAACATCACGTAGGCATCCTCAATTTAATACGTACGTGATGTAACATGACCGATATTGTCACAATTAATGCGCGGAAGTTAATAATAATTAATAATTAGCGTTATTAATGCCACTGCCAACTAAACACTTTTACTTAATAACTTAAAAATGATGTTGTCGTACCTAAGTTTTTAACGACCGGCTAGAACTAGCAGATTTCAAGTTTCTTGGGTTCGTTTTAACGTTTATTTTTATCATTAATGACATTAATCAGCAAAAACAGTGAAATTAAAAAAATTAAACGTTTTGGTAAAAAAAAGGCTAAGGTTTACCTTGCGAAAATCACGCGTGTTTCAGCATCTTTCAGAAAATATCCATTTAAACACTTAAAAATTCACTAACAACTAACAAAAGTAAATTTACTGAATTAAATTTCACGTAGAAATTAAATAAGAAATTAACTAAGACAACACTTGATTTGTTTATAAATATTGACACGATTGCGCAGCCGTATGCTAGCTGCGAACGGAACAGAACGTCCGTCCGATGCGGTGTTCGCGGCGTTACTGTCAGAATGTTAGGTATCGACCTATGGAATGACAATGAATGGAGGGCCAGCCAGCATTCAGATCCGCAGTTTGGCGCTGCAAGCTCTCTACTGCACTGCAGCTTTATTTCTGGCATCGGCAACTGGCATCGCAGTTACCGCACCGAGATACATCTTTCAACACATAGAAACGACATGTCAAAAATTGTGCCAACAATTAAAGTGCGTGTCACGAAGACGTCGACCCGGTTCCCAATTGTCAAATTGTCATTCCCTGAATTAAACCGTAAATAGTTAATATAGTTAACCTATTACAAAATGAGTTCAATTATTTAAAACTAGCTTTCGCCCGCGACTCCGTCCGCGTGGAATTAAAAAAATGAGTAGCCTGTGTGTCAGACTATCCTCTACATCTATACCAAATTTCATTTAAATCCGTTCACTCGTTAAGGCTACAAACTCTAACAAACATCCATCCATCCATCTAAACTTTCGCATTTATAATATTAGTATGAGTATGACTAGTATGATATAGGTACTCTTCATTTAGAAACAACGAAGTTGACATTTGACAGCCCATTCCATAAAGCTTTTTGAAGACTAGCTTCTTTCTCTTTAGGTGTTTTCAAACAAGAAAGCTCTTAAAGCTTTATTTCTTCCTCGTTCAATTGTTATGCTAAATTGTAACCTGCGACATGAAACTTTCCATTCACCATTAAATTAATTTTGCACTCCTCTACCTTATAAGGATTTCATTTAAAAAAAGACCCTGAAAAATGAGAGATATAATAGAAATGCAAATATTGTCTTATAATGGCTAAAGTTTTTGAACATTAATTTTCCGCTTTTGTACCTATGCGCTTTCCTCGCTACTTACAATAACTTCAAAAATGTATAGTTTATGAGTCCCCGTCCTTGTCCCAATTTACTAACGAAGAGTATTATTAATCTAGTATGTAATGAATAAGGATTGTAAAATAAAAAAATATATACAGCGTCTAGTAAATTACATTGTGTGCTCTGCGTAGTTCACAATGAGGGGGACGCATGCGCGAGCGGACTCAGCCGGCCTTGCTCTCACATTTGTCTCCACGGCTTTGTACAGACCTCTAGAGGTTAACAGTCCATGGTCAATCCACACAAATATACTTCAATACTTGTATGCGACTATTTGAGGAAACTTACTTTAGACCAATGTAGAAGGAAGTAAATTGTGTATTTTTACGGTAAACTTAAGTCTGTAGTTTCATGTTTCTAAAATATGAGACATTTTTTGTACAGTTTTCCTTGGTTACCTTCTAATTTTCCTTTTTGCTCTTATGAATAAAGGTTACTGCTGAGCAAGGACTTCCATGGACTCCTTCAAACACACGTTTTCAATCTCCGTTTTTAATTTATGCATAAATGTATTTGAATGTTTTGACAGTATATACCTACGGATAAATAGGTTTTAAAGTGGAATAACATCAAATGGTAAAAGATCGATGTAAATAAACGTGATTGAATTAAAAGTAATGTGGCGGTAAACGTGGACGACCATGACAGCTCCATTCATTGCCAAGGCCAGATTTATTTTTACCGCCGTTAACTGCTGCAGTTATATGAAAACGATACGATCATTTCAATTATTGTTATACGATGTACGTTGGAATGTAATTATATCATTAAAAAGTTTATTTTTTTTACAAAAGTAGATTGTTCTACGGATAAACTACGAGTATTATGATACCAACATATTTTTAAATGTTACAAAAGCCTTTACTTGAAAAGATATTTCCAATTGTGTTATTAACTATTATTAGTAACTTCACATACTAGATACAAATTATTATTACTCGTAGTTTAAACTGAAACGTTTTTCCTAAATAGTTACATTACAAAACAATAATAGATATCTACAGTGGTAGAGCCCGCTTTAACATCTTAGCACGCATGGGTCGGCTCGCCCGGTGCAATACCACGACCACACAGAACACAGACGTGAAGTGGAAGTAATTCCGCGTTTCGTCTGATGAGTGTGGTGCCGGAGGCCCAACTTTAGTCCCTTTCCCGTTCCACCTTCTTCTTATAAGGAAAGGATTGGAGGGGAAAGTGGATTTAACCGTGGAGGAGACGCATAGGAAGGGGAAATATCCTCTTTATGTGCGTCTCCTCCTCCGTCAACTTAGGGTAGGCAACGCATCTGCAATTACGGATGTCTATGGGCAGCGGTCGCTTCACCATTCCGACGGATTTAGGTGGCCGCTTGCTCGTTTGCCACCTTATTGTATAAAAAAAAAAGGAGTTATTTTCGTTTGCCATTAATTTAAATGTAAATAATAATGATCGTGTTGTACTTCAAAGTGTGTTAACAGTAAGTAAAGGTTTTCTAATTATTTCAATTCATTCATTGTGCTTGGCACAAAACCCACCTGTCGAGGCAGGCACGCTCCGGCATACGTGACTAGTTTGGTCCACTATACCCTCATGCGTCATTGCGTGTCCCAACTGAATGATTCTTATTTATTAACCTATTGTTTTATTATTATTCAATTAATATTAAAATTGTAATAACGTTGTTAGATTCTAAACATTAAACAGTTAGAACTTTATAATATTAATAGTTTTCGTCCACAGCGAATTAAAAAAAACGGTAGTAAAAAGGTAAGTAGCCTTTGTGTTCTTCCATACTTTGCTCAACATCTATGTCAAATTTTACCGAGTGTTCAGTTAGGCGGTAAACTCTAACAAACATTCGTCTAAACTTTTGCATTCATAACTTCATTAGTAAGAAATATTACGTTCGTCTATCTATCTATATC
The DNA here is from genome assembly GCA_003118335.3 of Papilio memnon. Classification (NCBI taxonomy): domain Eukaryota; kingdom Metazoa; phylum Arthropoda; class Insecta; order Lepidoptera; family Papilionidae; genus Papilio; species Papilio memnon. The sequence goes on along the minus strand of LD688973.1, from coordinate 1,067,421 downwards.
TATACATATAATAAAATTGGAGTGTCTGTAATATCAAAGGAAAAATCCCAGATTTCGGGAAGATTCGGGAAGCGTTGCTGATAACGATCGCATTTAAAAAATGTTTGTCTGTCTGTCAGTCTGTCTGCTAGTCGCGTTGTCGATTTGGACGGATTTGGATAAAAGGTAAATGCACCCGGGAATGTTATAGACGACCATTTTTTTTTAAATTCCACGCTAACAAAGTTAGCGGGCGACAGCTCGTTGTATAACAAACATTGTCATTATCACATCGTACAACATCAAAGCATCTCATATCAATTGAATTGGTGACTAACTGAAAAATTATGATTGGAGTTGTATATAATGAGAGACTTTGTAATAAAAAGAATCCATTATTCTGGCTACAGGTAAAAAAAAACTATTTTCCGTATTGGTCTTTAAATACTTGAAGTTCTTGTTTACGGAACGAATCGTACCGTTTGTAAAGTAACGATCACTTCCGCTAATATTGTATAAACGGTTTTGTTATATTTTGACTCTTTTCTAGTAAATTGCAGACAATTGTCTATTGCCATGTATATTTCTATTGCTATGACACTCAATTGGTCTTTGTGCCTGAGCCATCGCCATTTCGGTGACAATCAGCGTCCTCGCTAAAGGAAGTATGCCATTTATAGCGACTATTTTAAACTGTCCAACCCACAGGCGACATCTGCGTGGGCCGACAGTGAGCTGTTTTGTATATCTCCCGTTTGCCTATGCTATTCTCGTGACTTTAAAACTTTAACCGACATAAAGTAATTGAAATTGGTATTGTAAAATTGGTATATGCAATAGCATATAGTATAAATAATGAAATTTTTAAAAATGAAAATGAAAAAAATATTTATTTAGAAAAAATTCAACAAACTTAACCTAATTTACATTTTTTTTTTTTTACACAATTAACACAATCAATATTAACACAAACGGTAAAGTATGAAAGCGAAGCTGTAGGCTAGTTTGCTTATTAGCAAATTGTTCAGCTACCCTCCGTACTAGTATAAAACTGTATTACGGCAGGGCAGTGCAATTGTTTTAATATAAGCGAAATAACTATAGAAATCCCCTCTTGGGCTATATTAGGAGTTTACATTTTGCCTATGTCTAAGTAACTTACTGGTATTTTGAAGCATAGTTGTTCACGAGCGTAGGAGTTAAGTATCTATTCATTTCGTCTGATTCATATTTGTCGTAATTACGTATTGCGAAAAGTGGGTCCTTCCTATTGTTACTTCCTGATTACTTTATTAGGCTAATATTGTAATAGGAGTCTAAATTGTGCGAGATGAATTATCGTTAGCGCGCAACTTTGTAATAATGTCTGTTCATCTAAATTGTTTGACATGACTTTACACTATTCTAATTTTCATTGGACCGTAGTTAGCATTACGTAACTTTAATTAATTTAATAAATTTTAGTCTAGTCTTAGTTTTAAATGTGCATAGCTCCAAAGAGAATAATGAAGTAAGTTGACCGCTGTTTATCCTCACGTATAGTTCACGTTTCATTTTACGGGACAGACGGTTTATATAAGGAAAGGGGGAAAGAGTTGAGCTCGTTTCGATTTCAACCCTTTCTGACGACACGCTATACTTATGCCTACAAGCTTGAAATTATCGTGAAATAGTTCATGCATATTATGTAAATTACACAAATGTTTTTTGAAAACGACAGGGTATTTTGCGCTCGCTCGGACGCGCAACTGCTGCATTGTTTTAAACTCACCAGCTCGGCAAAATGCTGTAAAATGAATGTTGCAAAAAACGAGGTCACTCTCAACACTAATAACGAGAAAGTTTTGCGAACTTTGCTAATTACAAAAATGTTACTTTCTGCACAGCGCAGATTAAGTAGTACAGAAACTATTTTTTATATTTTTATTGCAACAATAAGGCGAATGGGCCTCGGCTCACCAGTAGCCTCCTTATGCCATAAACTTGTTAGGTCGTTGTAGTTTCCGTTAAATTGCTTCATTCATAGGGTAACTGCTGAAGTTGTTGGCTGGAACGGTTGTGGTGTAATTAACAAAGTTTTTTTTTTGCCGATTTTGACATTATAAAACAAATAATACCATGTTGTTAATTATTGAATTTAAATTTCTAAGATGTAGTAGGCAAAACATACTTCGCACGTTTTTACGTTTTCAAATCCATAACAAAAACTGATATTATTTCCTGATTAAAAGAAAACATCGGTTAATGAGTAGCTACGTACAATAAAAGCTCTGTGGTCTTTGTTATACCGCACATGTAGACTTACAAAAGTTATGAAAACAACGAAAAATACAATGGCTGTCATTGTTTCAGCTTCTCTTTAACTAAAAGCTGGAAAGTGTTCCCTCTCAGCGGAATGCATGAACAATGCGCAAGCGAAGAGGGCCCTTTGTGTACGTAGGCTTTGATAAAGAAAATGTTCACATACGAGAAAACCTGGCCACGAGTACTTCTCCATATTACACCTTTCAAGCTTTAAGTAATGATTCGTTTGCAATAAAACTGAATACAAAATAAAATACTAAAGTTAATACTATAAAACTTCTGCAATAAAAATAATTCTTTCTCACACTGATAAAAATAGCATTTGAACGGCCAGATCTTATCGATTTTTGAACGATGAGTGTTGATACATAATAATATTTATATTTTGATATAGGTTTTATCAGGAATTTTTTTTAAAAAAGCCTTTATAACTTTGTGTTACTACAAACAAAAAACGATTAGAGTCAAAAGATGGTAATATTTTGAATTGTCAAAGTAAAGATTTGACTGTCACTGTCAACTGTCAAAGTCAAATTAATTGAATGAAATTGAAATAACGAAAATAATAACAAAAGCATTTTTTATAGTTCGTTTGCATATAATCATTATTTGATAATGTATCCTTTGTTTGATATTTCTAACAGTTTATAAAGCTTTAAAAATGATTCAAGAAAATGTTCGTCAGGATCTACTTGTTTTTGTACCAGCATCAATTATAGGAGAAATTAAATGTTTTGTTTTTTATGATAATCATCCAAGAGGTGATAGAAAAATTGATGTTTTAGTTTGTACACATCGGAAAGAAGTGATAGAATTTTACAAGAAGGAACAAATTTCATCGCTACTGTTAAATACGTCACAGAACTTTCGTGAAGTTCGCAGTTATAGGAATGTGAACTGCGAACTTTTTTATTTAGTTGCTACAGACGACGAACTCTTTATACTATCGAGCAAAAATAAATTGGACATTATACGCAGATTAACAGATATCGATAGATTTGAAGTGTTTGACAGTGGCTGCACTGGGAGAGGTTGTTTAAAAGTGATTTGTAAAGATGATGCTGTACCATTATTTTTTGATGATAACTTCAAACTTATCAATGAAACGAGTAATGAATTGAATGCATTACATTCAGATGATTCAGCCCCAGTTATAATGCAGCTAACAAGAAAACTAAAAGAAGTAGAATACAATATTGAATGTAATGAAAATAAATACAATGAATATTTAAATTTACGGAGAATGGCGACATTCCATTTATATCAGAAGATTGCTCCAAATCTAAATGAATCTCTGTTTAACTTAAATTCAAATGAAGTAAGTTATATTTTCAATAAGAAAAAGATCAAAATGTTTTATTCTAATTGCATCCATAGTCTTAGAAAATCAACATTTTCAAGTTTATAAAAATGTTCTACTGTAGCTTGTATAGAATTATTTCATTAAATTAATGAAAATTTTCCATTTCAGGTAGCATCTTCACTTAATTTAAAAACATGGACCCCATGGATTAGATTGTGCAATAAAAAAATTGTAATTGCTTTTAACTTGTTAAATAACAATGATGTGTAAGTCATATTTACTACTCTTACATTTGATATAAAAAAAAATGTATATACATTTTGTTATATCAACGTTCTTTATTTAATTAAATATATATATTTTGCAGATTACTCGAGGATGTCTATGTTCTGTTGAACAGTACAAAAAAATCATTAGTGTATTTAACCAAAATTTTTCACAAAATACAAAATGAATGGATGGAAATTAAAAATCAGCATATAAATGCTAACACATTAGTCACAGTTGTAACATGTATTGATTTAAAAGAATTAAATAATGATATAACTGGTGGACTAGAGTTTGGTATAGTGTTAACTTTTAAAAAGTCTGGAGAAAATTATCTAGTGCCGTTTGAAAAAGTTTCCATTTCTGCGTCAGATGTTATGGGAGAACATTTTGATGTTCTCGCAAATAATAAGGGTAAATATTGTATTAAGATTTACTTGGGATTAAGACAGTTAGTCAAAATAATTTACATTATGAATGAAACCAAAAAAGTCCTCTAATCTCCGACTATCTTTTTACCAACTCAGGAAAAGGAATTCATTCTTATATAAAATTGTTTTTTTATGCAAAACTTTTGATGGACCATAAAGTCATGAACCTTCATCATCATCAACTTGCCCTTATCCCTTACGGAGAGTCGGCACCGTATGTGCTACTCTACCATACATTTCTTTCTTTCTATCAGCCGTCATACCTGCATCCACTCCCTTCTTAAGCATATCCTTTCGCACAATCCATCCATACTTTCTTCGGTCTTCCTCTTTTGTAGCCATCCACATTCATTCTTAACACTTTCTGGTTTATCTCCTCATCGTCTCGTCGCATAACATGTCCATACCACGCTAACCTTTTCATGAACCTTAAGTTAACCATTTCTGATAGAATATTATCTAATATTTCAGATGAAAATCACACCTTTTTATCAATACTGGCAACATCGGAAAAGATGACATTATTGCTCAGACATATCAAAGATCAAGGAGGTGCAATAACACCCACTGACATATTCAGTAAACATTTAAAAATGGAGCAGTTTAGAAGTATAAAAAATGTTTTTATACATAAATCATCACCTTATCATACTCTACATGGCATAATGGTGATGTGTGAAAATGGTGACCATGGTGATCATTTCACCATAGAAGTATATTCAAGGTAATATTTATATTTATTTATTTGATAATGAAATTTTAATCATACTTTTTATTCCTTACTATTCAATATTTTAATTTTATTAATGTGAATTTTTGGATGGATGTTTTTTACTCCATATGTCCAAAACAGCTTAACAGATTATGCTTTAGCACACATGTAGAGTATAGTCTAAAAGAACACTTGGGCTACATATTAAGTTATTTTTTTAATTCTAGCAACAGTTATTTCTTTTGTCGTTCTTTTATTTATTACTGTCTTTCGCTCGCGACTCGGTCCGCGTGGAATTAAAAGAAACAAAACTAAGTAGCGCATGTGTTCTTCCAGACTATCCTCTACATCTATGCCAAATTTCATCGAAATCCGTTCAGCAGTTTAGGCTACAAAATCTAACAAACAACCATCCATCTAAACTTTCGCATTTATATATTTGCTTAACAAAATCACATTAGAAAATAAGCCATTGAATTGAAATTTTCTATTAAATTACTTAATTTCTGATTTAAATTACAGATGTCAGTCGCAAATAGTGTCCTTAATTCATTACATCAATGATCTACCATTTCGAATTATAATAACAACGCCAAATTACAAAATTACGTCCCATACAAAGGAATTGGCTCATTATAATGAGGAAATATCACTCAACAATGAACAAGGCATAAATTATTCACAATTAGGTCCATCTGCTTTGAATCAAACTTCAATGTTACTAGAATATCTTGATATGTGTATGATTAAAATGAATACAAGTGTAAATCAAGATATATTAAATAAAGTTGGCAGTGAAATTGATCTATTTGCTCGTGGTTTGGAAGAATTTAAAGAATTCAGAAAGAAGTTAGTAAATGAAATGTACAATGGTATAAATGAATGTGGAAAATCTAATATTTCACAGATAAGTGAAGATTCAGTAGAAATGATTATAGAATTAGATGATTAAGGGCCTGTCCCACCACTGGCTGATAGAGATACAGATAGCTTAAAATGATTACTGTCAGATAAGGGAACAAATTCCGATACTTCCATTATAGTTACATATTCGATTGTTATCAGATTATTTACAATTTGGGGGGACAGGCCCTTAAAGTAGCATTTATAAGTGTAATAAAGAATTATTTTGATATGTAATGTTTTGATTTCCCACTGATAGATATAATTATCGTATAATTTTGTTGGACTAATACAAATAATGGATAAAACTTTTTAAAATTAAGGTAACCAGAGGATAATAGGAATTCATATGGGTTTTACAAATGAACTTCATACAAAATTTAAACAAAACTTTTATTGTAAATTATCAGATTTATTCAAAAACTAGCTTTCGCCCGCGACTCCGTCCGCGTGGAATTAAAAAAAAACAAAAGCAAGTAGCCTATGTGTTCAGCTACAAACTCTAACAAACATCCATCTATCCATCCATCCATCCATCCATCCATCTAAACTTTCGCATTTATTATATTATATTAGTAAGATTAGTAAGATTAGTAAGATAGTAAGATATATATTTACATATTTAGGAAATTAATTTTTATAAATTAAACTATAACTGTGAGTTTTGACTATGTCATATCTTGTCTTTCCTCACACTTTCATTGACAAAACATACACAATAAAAAAAGTAATAGAAATACAAAAAAATTATAGAGTAGTCAAATCTTAGTTCTTGCTAATATTATAAATGCGAGTTTAGGTGGAACGATGTTCGTTGCTTTACATCTCCAGAACGGCTTAATAGACCTCGATGTGTCTCAGATGTAGAAATTAATCTTTTTTTAATTCCGCGCAGACGGCGTCGCGGGCAAAAGCTAGTGTGTCTAGCTTTATTTTCTTTAACCAGTATGACCCATTTGATTAAAGTTACAATAACAAGGTCCCATAACAGATGTTACTATTTTCTTTGAATAGGTCAATGTATTAAAAAATATTTACTACTTACTTTTTCCCGCGACTCCGTCCGCATGAAATTTAAAAATAATACAGAAATGAAAAAAATATAGCCTATGTTACTCACAGATAAATTACCTTTCTAACGGTGAAAGAATTTTTTAAATCTGCCCAGTAGTTTTTGAGCCTATTCATTACAATCAAACAAAGTTTTCCTCTTTATATTAGAATAGAAAAGTTCTTAATATAAGTTGCATTGACAAATTATTATGGTACAAATATTTTTTAATCTACTAAATACAAATATTTTTTTACTTAATAAATATTAATAGTACTTGAGCAGCACACATTTAAACTAAATGTAACATTATTATAAATATCTTATTAAATAATATAACATACTTCTTAGTATTTTATAGCACCTTATAGTCAGCTTTTATTGTCCTAATTTGTTTTTAATTAACAAGTGAATAAATAATGTTTCTATTAAATTAACCCACAACCAAAATGAACCCGTTTAAGTTGAAAACAAATAATCTGACGTCACAAAGAAATTATATATTTTTTTATTGTATACATATGTCTATGTACTTTGCAAAAATATTTATGTAAAATATCTTATATGCGATTTTAAGGACTTGTCCCACCAAATTGTAAATTGTCTCATGATAATAAATAAAAAAAAAAAAATTTAACAATCGAACATTTAAAATATGTGACGGAAATATCGGATTTTGTTCTCTTATCTGACAATGACCTCATTTTTAAACTATCTGAGCCTCTATCAGCCAGTGTAGGGACAGGCCCTAAACCTCGTAAATGCATTGAATAGATTTATTTATTTATTCGGAACATAAAGATAAAAAAACTAAAATTGCGCCAGACTTTGTGATAATATCTTTCTAAGTTCTCGTTTTCAAACTCTATTAGAAGTAGATTATTTGTTTTCTACATATTTCTTAATTGTAATTAACATGCTCTTAACAAAACAGACAGGATTTGTTTGACAAATTCCTGTCCGGAGCACAAATCATTCGTCAGGTACTAGGAAGCAATTTATTGCCGCCTGACTCTTAATATATTTACAATTTTAAAACTAAAATCCATATAAAAAAAAGACATAAGGTTATCACGCACTTAGTTCGCTGAACTGGCGAAATAGATATAGGTATACCGGTATGAAGTAAGCGCCAAGATACAAATGTCTCGATAGGGAACATTTGTTTTGAACGAGCCTTTTTTTTTTGTTTGTTTGCTATGACATCTGTCAAACATTTAGTCTACATCAGTCATTGAACAGACATCATATTTTTTCATCGTGTTAAAAATTTCGCGTTTTGTACCAGAAAGAGATGATTTGCGGAAAGCATTAATTTTTTGTTTTCATTTGAAGAAAAGTGCTGCAGAGTCGCATCGAATGCTTGTCGAGGCATATGCAAAAGATGGTTTCAACCGTTCAGAAA
>LD688973.1:1042355-1054577 GCA_003118335.3 Papilio memnon | reverse complement strand
TACAAATCTTTCCTCCTTATAATGTGAGAAAACACAGTATAATAAAGACTTGGTTGAACACTTACAGCCATTAAATGTGGTTCAAAGTATGCTGGATTAAAGTATAGTTTTCGTCGTGTGGTTCCGACCGGTCGGGTTATTTCCCTATCCTCGATAGTCTCCACTATAGACACGTGTTCGTCGGGTAGTTTTTCAATTCCTGATTCATCGCGGTGACCAACATCTGTATCATTTTGATGTCTTACTTCACGACTTTGAAGGTGAACGACCGCTGATGTAGTTTGTTTCTAAAAATAAGAAGAAAAGTTTGATTTGGTTCATCATAAATGCTAAATCTTACTAAGATTATAAACTAGCTTACGACCGCGACTCCGTCCGCGTGGAATTAAAAAAATAAAAGCATGTAGCCTATGTGTTCCTCCAGACTATTCTCTACAGCTATGCCAAATTACATGAGATCCGTTCAGCCGTTTAGGCTACAAACTCTAACAAATATCCATCTAAACTTTCCCATTTATAATATTAGTATAAAGAATGATTAGTATGATGTGAAAGTTTGGATGGATGTATGGATGTTTGTTAGAGTTCGTAGCTTAAACAGCTAAACAGATCGCGATAAAATTTCGCACAGATGAAGAGTGTAATCTGGAAGAACACATGCTACTTACTTTTTTTTATTCCACGCGGACGGAGTCGCGTGCGAAAATAGTAATCTTTATATTTCACTTACTTTACATACATTGTCCTCGCTTCGTGAACTACTGCCAGCGAAGTCATCGGAATCGGAAACATTACTCCCAGAGTCACTGGGAAAACCCCCCTTACTATCATGGTACTGTCGACTTAACAAAGGATTTTTCTTAATGACGCCGTCATCTTGTCCAAGAACATTAGGTAATGTTTGCATTCGTTCATTATTAATACGAACTATATCACGTTCAGTTAGGATTTTGCCATCTTTGCTTTTTATGCTTTTGAGTTTTCTTGCTCTGCTTTCGGAGGCTGCTTTTCGACGTTTTCGTATATGTAGATATAAGAAAACGGATGCAACGTAAATGAGACCAAGTAGCAGAGAACTAATTCCTATCACTACGTATTCAGTAACAGTTAGTCCAGAGGAATCAGTGGTTGGCGAAGTTTGTGCGTTCGGTGCGAACTGAACTTCGGTTATATCTGAAAAGGTAAGTAATAACTTATTACAGCGAATATCCCAATAGGTTCAATGCCGTAGCGAAGAGGGGTGCACCAAATGGTCCGCAAATTCAAAAAATGGAGGGGGCGCTAAAAGGAATTGCGCCCTGGTCGCGAGATAAGCTGAACGCCACTGAACAGGTCTAGAGCTGGATTTGCAAGCAATGGGTATTTAGATTGTAGTAGAATAGCAGTTAACATACTGTTAGGTGATCTGGTGGGAGTGCCCTGTACCCTGAAAGCGACACAGGGAGTGAAGACCCCGCGCAAGTCCAGGGGCGATGAGGGCGCAGCGGACACGTCGCGGCACAGCAGACGCACTACCAGCACGCGGCCGGACATACGCGTGCGCAACTCGTCTTCACCGCTCCACTGATGATAAATACACTGTTGGAGTACTACGTACGTCCTGTTCTCTTTTATATTACTAGTCGTTGCTCGCGACTTCTTCTACGTTAAATATAGCCTATGTTACACAGAGATAACGTAGCTTTTCAATGGCGAAACAATTAAAATTGGCCCAGAAGTTATTGAGTTATTTCAATACATACAAAAACACAAATCTTCCCTCTTTATAATAGTAGTATACATAGATAAGGCGGTAAAAGTGCACGCGGCCACATGAATTCGCCAAAATGACGAAGCGAATGTAGATGCCCCTGATCGAAGGAGGAGATGCACATAAAGAGGATATTTCCTCTTCCTAAGTCAAATCCAATAACGGTGGAAAGGGAAATGGACTAAAATTAGGTCTCTTGCACGCACACTTATCAGACGAAACGCGGAATTGCTCCCACTTCACGCCTGTTTCCTTTGAAAAACAAAGGTCGTAATATGTATGAATAAAATTCACTGTGGTAAGAAGTACCTACGTGTGGAATCAGTTATAATTTAACAAACCTGCAAGAACGTACGACCTTCATCGCGGAACAGGCTGAAAGGTACGTCCGCGTCGAGCGAGTTCCGTAGATCTACGAAACCTTTGCGAGTGAGAAATTGTGCACCAGACACCGCACATATCGGCGTTTTCACATCTGAAATGAGTAACAATAAACTTTTAACAACATGTGCTGTACAAACTAGCTTTCGCCCGCGTGGAATTTAAAAAAAAAACAAAAGTGAATAGCCTATGTGTTCTTCCAGACTATCGTATACGTCTATGTCAAATTTTATCGAGATCCATTCAGCCGTTTATTTAAAAACCCTAACAAACATCTAAACTGTCGCATTTATAATATTAGTAAGATTTTACATTTCATATTAATTGCTTAAATAAATTGGAGCAACTATCACCATATACTCACTGTGAAACGTGATCTCCCTGGACGGATGTATAATTTGACCCTTCAAAGGTAAATATACAAATGGTATGCGTTGCACGCCAACGCCGGTACCGAAAGTTGCCAAAGAGCATTCTGTAATCAACAAATTTATGGACGTTACAAGAATAAGAAATACAAACATTTGACAAATTTAATACCGTCGTTTATCCTTCGCAGTCGCCATGTTTGTTAATTTTATTGAACGTCATTTGTAAAGGTATTAAGTCTAATACCGCATTATTTGTATTACGAGCTTATTTTGAAAATCTTGTGCGTTGTTAAACGTGGTACAAAAGCACCAATAAGTACGGTGGCATACGCATTTTGAGTACTGTACCTAATTTGCTGGTATTTCAAAGATATAATGATAATAAGCACCCGAATTTGACATCGGTGTTTTTGAAAAAGTTATGACGGATATTGATTATGATTTTGGGTATTAAAATTACTGTAATACCACCGCAGCGAAATACGGTAATAAGATACAGTTTGGTGCATTCGAGCATTAAATCCCCACAATACATGATAAAAGAGCTTTTACCAATGTGGTACATTCTGGAATTTAGTTAAATTAATGTGGTGCACCATTTTCCTTCTTATATTTGTCCAAGTATTCTGAAAAAGTTCTATAACATGGTCTACGAGTAGTAGTTTACATACACAATCCACTACAGATGTGTTACCTGGTAGGTCATCAACGCATAGTTCCCGGTCCTCCCTGAAGAGCGGCGCGCGCTGGGGACATGCGCAGGCGCACTGCGCGCCCGGCGGCCGGGGAGCTGCGCCCGCGCCGTGCTCTGCGCACTGCGCCGCACCGCACTCGCCCTCTACTAAACATATTGAAAGTGATAGTTAAAGTTTCTCAAATGTGAAGACTAAGATGTTAAGGGGGTAAGACAGCACTGAACACAGAGGAGATACCCTAAGAGAGTTGTCAAGAAAAGACAATAAATCGTTTAATCTTTCGTGAGACATCATCTTAAACGAATTAAAGACAGCTAAACTCACGTTTAATTCCGGTGACGGCACCGACTAGTGTCAAACCCATCCATCGTCAGCGCCTCGCACTGAGGCGCGACGCGATCGCGAAGAAAGCAAACTAAGTACTCGCTATGAAGATAGACCTGCGATGGTTTCTAAACTAGTCGATGCCGTCACAGGAAGATCAAACGTGAGTTGAGCCGGCTATAATTCGTTTAAGAAAAGACATTGTGATTCCTGACACTCGGGAATGACGGAAGGACGTATAAAGAGACGAGAGAAAAGATACCTTTGTTGTCTTACTTATCAGTGTGAAGACGTCGCCGGTGTCGGTGCGCGCAAGGTCGCCCAGCGCGGCGGGCACGGCGGACGCGGCGGACCAGCCCAGCGACAACGCCGCCAGCCAGCCTAGCAGCAGCGCCGCCATGCTAGCCGCCCCCCGCACCGCCGGCTGACCACCGCATCGCGCATCACGCAACTGTAAAGAGATAAATATCGATAAAAATAACGCCGTTACGTGTTAAGATCAAAGTGACAACTATAGATGGAGACATAAAATGCAATGACCAGGCTTTTCTCTCTAGAACTAGTACTAAAGTGATGACAGAAGATTCGTATCAGACTAAGTTAAACATTTTGCGCCATAATAACTTTTATTACCTAAAAGAATTACATTGCATCGCAATGGACAGAGCATGGTTGTGAAATTCATATCTACACATATAAAACGGTTATAGTGACCGCTAAAATACGGTTCCGATCACGTAATTCTAACGTTACGTGTTACATTTACAGCTGCCTGACAACGGTGCTATCACATCTCTATCCTGTTGTCACTTTACACAGGTTTTTCCTAACGTTTCGCGTGCTGCAGTAAAATTTCGAGCTTTCGCATGTTCTGCGTGAAATTGTAAGATTCATGTGAAACTTAATATTTGCATTTTCTGTATAACGCGATAGTCAATAGGTAATCACCTTTAAGGAAAGAAAAAATACTACATACTCGTACTAAGCTACAAGTTAGTTTTTGTATACCATTCTTAACTAATTAGATTGACAACAAGTTAAGGTACAGCCTTGAAGACAAAACAAATTACTGCCTTCAAATTTGGTTATAAAAGAAGTAAAATAGAATAGAGCGGTCTTCTAATAAGTACATTTGACATGTGAATGAAACCACCGAGCAAATTGTAACACGATCCGAGTGAAAGCTCACGAGATATCGCAAAAATTCAACGGCATTGTGTTCACATATAGATTTCACTTAGTTCCCATGCCGAGGAACGAAGATATCTTTTTATAATCAATATAGATTCTTTGCTACTGTTTTATGCTTAAGTCTGAGCGAAATCTATTGATCAAGCCGTGTCACAAAAGTACTTGTGTTTGTTAACCTTAATTATTATCGCATTTGTTAACTTCATCGATGTTTATCTAGTCGGTGCGCCCCAGGGCGTTGTCACTTAAGGCCAGCGCGTGCTATTGACACAATAATGATATTTCGAATCTGTAGCCAGCATCGGTTGAATGTTTGCTGTCACCGGACAAACATCTAGAACACTGTTCAAAATGTAACGACGGTAGAACAAGCGAGTCGCAATGACGTAGACAAACTCACACCGCGGTGGGCCGGACCCCCCGGCCATTCGCATCGCTTTAAGACCACTCACAATCAATCATACGTCGCACCATCGTTAAATGATATACGAACTAATATATTTAAGCGACACTATAACGTATTGCTTCATATTTATTACATTTGTACTTGCGAAAGTTTGCTAAATCGACCACTGTGATGTCAACATTAACCCGCTTCGTAAATTAGTAGTGGGTTTTATTCGCAAAGGTAAGGAAGTAGTAAACATATTTCTAGTACTTAAAGGCCCGGAGGTGCGTGCGATGGGCTATTGTTACGTACGAGACTAGATATTTAGGCCCGAAGAAACAATGACCACAAAGGTTACATTTAAGTTTTACTATTTGTCATTGGCGTACCGTTCACCGGAGTGAAGGTAATTTGTGGCGTAGAATGAATATTTTGAGGGCAAATAGATTTCTAGGCTCAACTATTATAGAACTGCAACGGAACCGCAGAAATAACAACAAGGCTTGACCGTAATTGGAAAACTATTTTTATGTAATTACGTAAATACATTCTTAGGAATAATCTTAAGAAAGATGTTATACAAGTTTAAAATGGATTTGATTTTTGGTTATAAATTTTTTCGCTTTAAAAATATAAATATTACTGATTGATGCGTCTATCGATGTATTACGTTGCAAAAAATACTTGGCACGAGACTAGTTTCAAGAGGGCTTGTGCACATACTACACACTTTTATAGAATAATGTTTGATGTCAAGATTTTCAAAACGGGCGCACTCAAAATTCTCTCTACTCAAAAGTGTAATATGATTTGGCGATTTTCAACTTTAATTCTTTAATTTACTTAACTGTTATCTTGTCTTTAGCCAAATTAAAAAAAATCTTTTATTATAGAACATTTTCTATGAAAAAAATGATTAATTTTTAAAATTACCGTGGGAACAAACTCTTTGTCGAGACATAAATATTTCGCAAAATTATTATGATGACTGTAAACCACTGTTCTTAAGTAACAAGTGCAACTTAAAAGCAGGTTTGAGCTGAATTTTATTCTCGTAATGGAGATGACACAGCGGCTAAGATGTTTCTTAAGTTGGTCCAAGTATAAAATAAGGTAGTTGTTTCAGTTCTTCTTATCGACTCTCTTTAAACCCTTTAGAATTACTGTTCGAAAATGTTGTTTACTTTAAAAACATTAAAAGGTGTTAATGGTGAATTTATTCTCATTTTTGGATCTTTTTTAAAACCTTTTAACTAAGTATTAAGCATGAACATTACATAAATAAATACTTATCTTACTATGTTCTTTGTATATTAGTAAGTTTCTTGAAATAAAACCAATTGATTTTATCTTGTTTTATGAAAGATTTTTTTTAATACTAGCAGATTTTTGTTGCTTTAGTAATATAATATTTTTTGCTCTATTCTAACTAGACTTAAGCTAAGAGTTTACAAGAATAGTCGAATGTGGGTTCCGAACCCTTGATCACTTGATCGGAAATCCGTAACCTTAATCATTAGCCTAAGCACTTTAGTAAGCATTAACTATATATCATCATCACCAGCTCACTATACATCCCCACCGAGGGGCTCGGAGCCTACCCTAAGTTAGGGTGACTAGGCCATAGTGAACCACGCTGGCCAAGTGCGGGTTGGTTGACTTCACACATATCTTTGAATTTGTTCGCCGATATGTGCAGGTTGCATCACGATCTTTTCCTTCACCGTAAGAACGTCGGGTAAATTATGTACATATGAAAATTCGCAAAATCAAAAATCACATTGGTACATGGCGGGATTCGAACTCAAGACCTGTAGATTACAGGTCAAGTGCTTAAAACACTGAGCCACCGACGCTATGTGTTATTATTATAACTATATATGACAGCATACAAATCTACGAAGGTGCCACCAGACAGGAGGGAACGATCTTGTCGAGATGTTTAAAGATAGCTTGGCATTCGAAAGATTATAATTGATGTATCACCAGCCAATGAATAGAACATCCCGATGGATTACAACCACGATAGGAAAGTAAGAGTTTTACTTTGAAATGCAACTAGTTCTACGGGGCCAACTTAGCGGGATCTTCCAGTCTAATTTGAAACTAATGTAACACTTTTAAGGTTTAATTTGTATTTTAATGATACATTTGAAGATTACAGTAGCTTCTATGTATTGCATGAAGCAGCGGGAATTGACACCGGTCCAACTGGTTAATTGTAGTGCATTATTTAGTTCTAATGCAGAGTTTGTACACTTATGAAGATAAATGATTAGTGGGTTAGGGTAACTGGTTTGCTCCGTTTGCCAGAGGCTGTAATTACAGGACGTTCGGTTACTTAATATTCCAGAACGTTCTAGTCCCGTGCGGGTTGTTAAGGATAGTATAAGTTAATTAAATAGGTTACTAAGTGAGCTCTGTCGTGTAAATTGTTTATAGAAGTAACTGGACATGATTAAGTTTCGACTCTGATTTAATCTGTCTTGAAGTTAATAGCTGTAATGTAAAATCGTAAAGTAGATTTATAGCGGTTTCATCGTAAAATAATTTTAATTCCCTTTATAAATATAGTGTAGAAGTATTTAAAATCAATTTCAGGATATAAATATGTATTTACAAAAAAAATAAAGAGTTTTTTCCTGAAGGACGCAAAGTCGTAACTTTTCAAAACAGTCAAATCATTAATTTAATTGATTATTTCAATAATTTGAATAAAAGCGATCCAATAAGAGACCACAATAACAAATGATAACGTCGCAATTATTTAAACATAAAACTAATTGAAGTGTATAGCGGTAGAAAGTATGCGTTATTAGTGAATTTAATCGTCGCATACAAGTGCGTTCGCATTAACGAAACGGGTGGGCAATAAAATAAATCCGTCAATATCGACCGATATCATATTAAGAACGGCTTTGTGATAATTGTTATTTTTATGTTATAGCTTATTAATTTTGATACTTTTTAACTTTTATAGCATGATTCAATATAAACCACTGCAACATTTTTATATGTAAAAAAGCCCACAAGAGAACACTGCAGGAGACGGAAAAGACTAAACGAAGTCCTTAGATTGCATCATTATTTGTAGTATTAAACTCTCCATTTAGCTGCCAATAATATTTGTTATAGTAGAATAATTACATGTTTCCGATCTTTGAATCATAATCTTTTAGTAGTGCAGTTTCATAGCTACAAAAATCTTATTCAATCTGACTTGATACTTGTGGCGTGTACGTGTGTCAATAATTGCTGTACTTTGCTAAAGAAAAGCGTAGTCACAACTTAATATTACCAGTCATTAACGTGGAAACTGAGTCGAGCTTTGTGTAAACAAACTCTCGAATGACAGTATACAGTGAACACTAAACTATACCAGAATGTGTAATATTTGTCTAACCGTGTGTCCCCACTGCTATAATACATGTACAAAAAGATTGGCATCGTTTTCATTATCTTTTAAAAAGCAGAGACATAAGTTCAGTAAATTTAACGGTCATTAAGTAGAGTTTTTGTCGTTATTATGTTACGACTTCATATCCATCGTTCGACCACCTCATCGAAAGCACAAGGAGGCTATCTCCTCTAATCACAATGTAATAGACTGCGCCAGTGTTAGACTTGTCGAGTAATAGCCATTATTTATTACCCGCCTTCCTGATAGGGTTTATTAGGACAGTAACAAATTACGTTGATTTATTCCTTTTCGGTGTGTTCGCTAGTGATGTAAGAATTACTGTAAGTCTACGTTAAGCGGGCTGCATAATCAGTTCTGTTTTTACTGATGAGTCGAACTGTTCATTGTATGGGGCTTACAAAAAGAAATGCGAATTCAGAATAATGAACTATAACTTAATCTATGGTTAAGGTTTAACTAATACTTATAAGTAAATCAATTGTAGTTGCTTTACAAATGGAAGTGTAAATCTGAATAACACAAACTGTTGTCTCTATTTTTTCAATGAGAACGTGTAGGATAGGAATATGTTTTGTACATTTGTTTCAGCAGTGGAAACGTACGGTACATTGGCTACACCTATGGTTGTTAATTAATGTCCTGTCATGATGTACACTCCGTTATTTCATTAACATTGTATTTTATTAGTGTGCTGAATGATATCAAGACATAAATATTAACTATCAACAAGATCCTAGAGTAGTAACGTATAGCGGGAGTTGATAAGGCGTTAAAAGTTCCCGCTTCTTATAATTATATGTGCTAGGAAATTGCTTACAATAAACATAGGATCATCGCATAAATTCCATAGTAATTAAATGAAAATATACTATGACCTGTAGAAGCAACGTTTATCATAGGAATATTTTTTTATTTGTAAATCTTGCAATACATCTGTCAATTTTCTTTTTTTTGTGTCCTCAGAAATGGTAACCTGTCTATTGTCTAAATTGTCTTGCAAACATACACCATTCTGAAAAATATTCATTTATTAGATTTCATACATACTACCGAATTTTGAATCGCCATGTTAGTAACAACGTCTTGAATGATAAACTAAGCTTGAATACCAAATTCCATTAAAATGTAAACGTCTGCCAGACTGTAAATATCGCTTACAAAGCGAAGTTTTTACCGATTCGTTTCAGCCGTTAGTCTACATACGAAATATAGCGGATAACTATAATAATAAAATTTATCTTAAACATAATAAGTAAATATTGTATTGAAAATTATCTCTATTGTGCGTCGATTGAGTATTCTATAAATTTGGAGAACCGGTTAACGGCGCGTGCCATTGACTTATCAGAAGCCATACATCGTGTAGTATTGACCATACATAACGACGGACCACTTGTTGGTCCAAAATCTGAATGCTCGAATGTTCAACTCGAATACAATGAGTCGATAGATTCGAAAAATAATTCATTGTATACAATAAACATTTTAGTTCTACAGTTTTGCGATTTATACATAACTAGCTGTTGCCTGCGACTTCGTCCCCGTGGAATTAAAAAAATAGTAAAAAGTATAGCCTATGTTACTCACAGATAAATTAGCTTTCTAATGGCGAAATAATATTTATAATCGGTCCATTAGTTTTTACGTGAATTCAATACCACGTACGTACATCTCGGAAGGGTAACCGTCTTATATTCGACGCCTCGAGTACTTTACCCTGCCTCCAGATTTTAGACAATTCAATCTATAGCATGTTCACTGCACTTAAATTGCAGATGTAAGTATAAGGTATTTAGGATTTAGTACAATGTATAGCTTCCTCTAACCCGCACCTATACACCGCACCCGCGGACAAACCAATTATATGGTTTTGCGGGGCTATATTTGTTTATATATTTAAATTGTGTTTTTTGTATAATTTTCAATAAATAACATCTCTGTAGAAATAAGAGCTTAAGTCACGCATAAAGCAGATAACTTGAGTAGGTTAGGTCAGTGTCTTGTTATTGTATGCCAGGATTATCTCTCCAATTCTCTCTTCATTTGTTTGTAATATCAAAAGCAAAGGTCCAGATTTCGGGAAGATGATGTATTTGTTTGCTGATAACGAAAATCGCATTCAAAATTTTTTTGTCTGTCTGTCTGTCCGAAAGCCGCGTTTGTTTTGAGTAATCTCCGAAACAGCTGGGCCGATTTCGACCTGACTTTCACTCAAGGGTAGCTGACATAGACGGGCATATTATAGGCTACTTTTTTATCTTAATATTGCGTGAACGAAGTCGCGGGAAACAGCTTGTCTTTACATAGTACCTTTTCATACTACCGCTAGTGCAACCTCTTGTAGTAATTAGTCCTTCCTTGTAATAGGATTACATACAGATTTATATCAGGCGTGGCTAATGAAGTCTGAGCGAAAAGCACCCTGAACACAGTTAGACCGGCTGCCCAGTGCCAGGTGCGCAAACATTTGCCCACACTTGGGCCAACTCCTTGCCCAACGATCCGTATACTTTGTTCAGTACACATCGACGGCTAGTTTACTCCTTGTGGTTTTTTGTTGAATTGTTTATTTATAGCTAATTACTATCAAAAATAAACTTTACTATCAATTTATGGTGTTTGATTCAATTTTAACATTGAACTAACTCCATTGTTTGAGATAACTCCAGACTTATGCCGCATCATATTTTTTGTATTTGAATAAGACGGCCCATGATATAGTCAAAATCCAAAGTAAGAATATTACAGAAGATTTTTTCAAGTTTGTCTCAAAGCAGGTACGAGTATACATTATCATTTAATTTGAAGAAATAGTGTAATAAAATGTATGTTAAAACAGTTAAGTTAAAGCGGAATACGGTCGTAACTGGCGAATAGTTTTTTAAGTTAAAAAGAGTAATGCAGTAACCGTCCCATTTAGTTGGAAGTCGTCAAACAACTTGAAGAACACTTGTCCGTGTAAGAATAAACAAATTGTAGGAATCGTTAGACAATGCTGTCCGTTGTTTTCTGAGAGACGCACAAATAGACTATTTCAAATTCGTAGATATTTTTTATAGAGGGCAATCTGGGCACTGCCAGTTTTTATGTCATCTTCGCTCTAGTGTTACTATCGTACTTTACTGTGGATTTAGTAACAGCAATGTAACAATGCAAAATATATCCCAGCGATAAATGTGCAATCATAAAAAAGCCATAAATTGTTTGTCTTTGTCACTTACCGATGACAACTAATTACGAAACACTGTTATCTGATACTCCTCAGTCTTGGCGAGGCTTCTTAAAAATTTAATAAAATGAAATAGCTCCATAAAGTTTATCGACGATATAATGTCGAATTGGGAGCGGTCGGCGGACGGCGGGCGTTAATGTCACCGGCTTGTATGCTGTTAAGAAACTTTAAAAATCTCTTTAGGCGACACAAATGTCGGTGATCGCGTCGCCTGTGAACAAACTGACGGCATAATATTGTCTAATTGACGGAATCTCAACGCCCTTTTATGATACGATATTTCGAAGTGCGGCGTTTCCGTTCGTTCAGTATGAAAATGATAATTTTATACGTGTTCAATGTTTACGCGAAATATGAACGTTACACGGATAAAACCAAAAAGTATATGTTATTGGGGTCATTGAATATGAAATGAAAATAAATCGCACATCAACAGGTTAGCTAGCCTTACTGTTTTCAGCCTTTATTG
>LD688973.1:1027147-1042229 GCA_003118335.3 Papilio memnon | reverse complement strand
TTTTTAGTGATTAGTGCTGCTGCTGTCTTTAGTGATAAAATAAAACATTTTGGTCTGACCAGTGTCTATTCCTGTATGATTTGACGTTTGAAACAATTAACTGAACAGCGCTGGACTTGAAATCTAAACATATTCCTCTTTTAATTATAGTTCAAAAGGGTCTTTTCTTCAAAATTTTAACTTTTCTATGCTGTGTAAGTAAGTTGATTAGCGCGGCTCACAGTAGAAGCTTAGCTCGTGCACTGCAAACGGCGGCCCAGTGGGCAATCACAATCAATCATCGCCGACGTCCAATTAGTAGTGCTTAGTGGCCGCCTATTGACTGCAAGTGATAAATCAGAATTAACGCTGCAACCTCTCATTTTACGCTTCATGTGACAAATTATTGAAAGTTCGAAATGCTCCACAACGAATGTGATAATAGAAATTGGAGATTTTTCGTTGCTTTTTGCTCATTTTTTTCTTTTATCTCTTTTTTTTCTTATTAAGATATTTTATTCAAAATCATTTCTATATTGTTTTAATTTCAAAGATCAGTAGATACACGTACATGACGCACTGCTCAGAATATGCTTACTTAATCCTAACTTAAAGCCTACGTTGTTTATTTTATTACATGTACTTTTAATGGCATAATATTAATGTAATACAGTATTTTAATGCCTCGCATCAGTACTTAATATACTTAAAATCTCTGCAATAGTAATAGTTAGACAATAATATCGAATAAAATAACATAAATATAACCTATACACACTAAAGATCGTTTACCAGAACTTTAAGAGGGAATATAAGCTACTGTAACGGTCAATTTAATTAAATTTATTTCTGTAAAGAAATGTTTAAAATCCGTACATCGTAAAAGTAGATAGCTACAGCTTTACTGCGTTAATTTAAGCATAGGATTAAAGGATATAGCCAAGAATCCAAAATAGATAGGAATGTTTTGTGTATTTTGTGAAACTTGGTTGAAAGTTTGTTGAAGTCTAAAACATTTTCACTATGTTATAAATCAAAAAGAATATATAGCTTTCGCCCGCGACTCCGCCCGCGTGGAATAAAAAAACAAAAGTGTGTAGCCTATGTGTTCTTCCAGACTATCCTATACATCTGTACCAAATTTCATCGAAATCCGTTCAGCCGTTTAAGCTACAAACTCTAACAAACTTCCATCTAAACTTTCACATTTATAATATTAGTAAGAAAATATAGAACACGATGTATAACAAGTACTTGCAAAACAAAACGATTTTAATCGCATTCAATAGAAGAGTACCTACTTTTCGTTCGAACAAAATACGCACAAAGAAAGATTTTTCTTTTATCCATAGACTAAAAATAAATTCGAATTCAACACAACGAAACGATTCATAAATTGTTAACATATCAAAAGATACCTCAAAACAAATACAATAAGCGGAGAATCATTGTAAGTAGATTCTTTGGCTATCAAATGTTACTAACCGTTGATTGGTATAAACTCTAATTAAAATATCAAACCTAACCTCGTTAACACATTTGATTAATGATTGTATCTAGTAGACAATGAGTAAAGAATAAATTGACGAGCTTTGACATCTATGATAACAGTACTTCGCACGTTTTTTTTATTATTTTCCAATTGTACTATTGTCTAGTGAATCGTTATAGTGATGCACACTTCCTAAGATTTTTTATACTTTTATATGAACTGAAATTATACAAAGTGGGTAACCGTTGGTTTTAATGGATAATCTCTCTGTTTGTTCATTCAAAATTATATTTCTTCAATGATAAAATTACAAATCTCACATTCTTTATTGAACGCAATACTATTATTTCCCCTGCCGAAAACCTTAAAAACCATAGTCAAAAGAGAGGTCATCCGTAACAATCACACGTAAACTCGTACTTCCTTAGTCCTAACTTGCAGTAAAATTGTTACTCAACGTCTCGCTGTATTTATACATTTCACATCACTATTTAATAGTTATTAAAATCTGCCAATGAGATTGGCGTGTGAACATATCATCGTGACGTATGAAGGAGGGCAATAGTGTTGGGCCCGGGCCAGAAGCGGAGTTCTCATAGCCAGACTTCGCAGCGACACGTGACTTGGCGACCCATCACTTAAAATACACTTATTACTTAGCACCGTATTGATATGTTGATTACGTGGGATCAGAAATCGTTGCTGTTCTTTATTTTAGAAAGTACTGCAGTATAATTATGTGAACGTGTATGCAATATTGAATATCTATACTAATATTATAAAGAGGAAAGATTTGTATTTTTGTATGTATTGAAATAACTCATAAACTACTGGGCCGATTTTAAAAATTCTTTCACCGTTAGAAAGGTAATTTATCTGTGAGTAACATAGGCTATATATTTTAATTTCACGCGGGCGAAGTCGCGAGCAACAGCTAGTATATGATAAAGTTAGGTATAGGGTAATTAAATAGTGATAATTAGGGAGTTCATGATAACAAGTAATAACTTACTTTTCAAGTTTAGTTGAGTCTTATTTTTACAAGTGATAGCAAGAGATCATATATATCCATTTGATTAGAGTTTTTTTTTTTGAGGCGGCCTTTTTGTCGCCCTCGTCGTTCCTCTGACATACAATAACTCAGGGACCTGGGGTGCGGGTGTAGTAATTTTTTCAGTACAATTTTATTTACAAGAGTTTCTAAAATTTAAAACTAATATTACTACTAATCTGATTACTATATCACAGCTTTAATCACATTTCCAGTCTATTCTAAATGTCCTACACTACATTACAACTAAAGTTAAAAATGACTAGAGAAATGATTAAAACTTCGACTACAGTTTGATTAGAGTTTGTAAACGAAGTAGTACAGTGTCTGGTACTAGTATACTATCGTATTGATTGAATTCCCGAATGTTATCTTAATAAATATTGGCTAATATTGTGTTTTTAGTAATTCACCTATTATGTTTTTGGTAATTCAGGAATAAAAAAAATCCGATTCGAAAGAGATGTAGTTAATATTTCAGTTATAAACGTGTTGTTAACAAAAAGATTGTATATCTAACTAATTTATGTATGTTCCCGTATTTATTATGTTATAACGCCATTAAAATCTTTATGCGAGTCGACAGTTACCGCTCGGCGTTAAAATATTCATTAATTATTCGATTTTGTTACGTGTGTATAACTACTTCAATATTTGTTTTTTTTAATATATTTTAATGTTTCGGCTTGAGGAAAAAGGTTTTATAGGTTTTGCAGTAGCTGATAATTTATAACAGTACGTGCTTGGGGACTGATAGAGAGAATTGAGGGTTGTCAGTTGTAATAAAAATAAGTGAACAGTGACTTTACTGTCCGGTGCGGCAATGAATTGACGCGATGAAAATGGTACATCTGAATTCGGCTGCGGCCAATT
The DNA here is from genome assembly GCA_003118335.3 of Papilio memnon. Classification (NCBI taxonomy): domain Eukaryota; kingdom Metazoa; phylum Arthropoda; class Insecta; order Lepidoptera; family Papilionidae; genus Papilio; species Papilio memnon. The sequence goes on along the minus strand of LD688973.1, from coordinate 1,038,834 downwards.
TAAGAGGTTTGACATTTTTAATGCAATAATAAAGTTTCGGGGAACCCAGAAATAATGTGGAAACGATATCTTTATCACGTGATCTAAAATTAGGGAGTTGTATAAATGTTTATTACGGTCTGTTATAACCAATTTCAAAAACAAAAAAATAATGTTAACTGCAAATTAATGAGTTGTGTAAAGAGTATTTTAAATTTTACTATTTTTGTGTTATTTTGAAGAGAAAATTTATGATATTTATAACACGTTCGTGGCATAGAATTTCAAATTAAAACATATGATATTGTAAACATTCCGTATTTAATATGTCATAAAAAATTCTGTCACAATTTACACAGTTGTAAAGTTGTCGCGAGTAAATCCGATGAAATTTACCCTCGAAATATGTTCTCGGAATATGTTAAGTTTTATTTCTCATTAAACTTGTTAAATCAAATATTTATATTGCAGTTTAGTGATAGAGATGTTAATGATGGTTCAAAAATACCACATCTAAAATTGGATGCTTTTTCAGCTTAATTCATCGATAAAAAATAGAAAAATGTAATTCTTAAATTTTGTTTTTTTTTTACCACTATCTACCGAACACGACACAAAAACCTCTACACCATTGCAGCGTCTGTATTGTATTTATTCAATACATCAAACATACGGTACAACATAATCAAAATAAACGGACCGCAATAAAATCATAAATATTTTTCTAAGCCAATCTTCCCGTAGGCGTAAATTACATCAACACTTGGACGTACCTGTACTCATGTCATTTCAACTTAACAAATGGTACGTCGAGTTTTTGCTATTCTATTGAACGGAGCCGCCAAACGTTTGCTCGGATTTGTAATTAAAACAGCCAAAGAATTAAATTCTCTTCCCATTTAAGTTCTATTATCGCACAGCAAACTAGTACAAGAGCTACTCGTATTATTTAGCATTAGTGTATGTTTCTAGGATAAATTTTGGATCTAATTGCATTGTATCAAAATTACAATTCACACAAGTGGGTAGGTAATAAAAGTCCCCAACTGTAGAGTGCGTATGAATAAAAAATCCCATGTATAAAGACCTCAAGTGGGTACTCGTGTAGTGGACAATAAACATCGTTAGCCCGCGGCACTTACGCGCGAGCCCCGGTGACCCGAGATTTTACAATTCTTTGTAATACATGTTATTTATGGAACACGATCCCGGAAACATGTTTCTTTATGTTTAATTCCTATAAATACAAGAAAAAACATATAAAACGAATAAAAGATTAACTTAGGTTAGCAAAACCATTTGAAAACTAAGTTATTAGTTGACGGAGTTAATAGTTGAAAGTCCAACGTATGATTTAGAATTATTCCTATTACGCGAAGATCCATTTTGTTTCATCGCATAGAAAAGTATTCAATACTAGCTGTTGCTCGCGACTTCGTCCGCGTGAAATTAAAAAATATAGCCTACTCGTATGTTACTCACAGATAAATTACCTTTCTAATGGTGAAAGAATTTTTAAAATCGATCCAGTAGTTTTTGAATTATTTCAATACATACAAAAATACAAAAATACAAATCTTTCCTCTTTATAATATTAGTATAGATAAATGCGATGGATGTCTGTTAGAGATTGCCGCCGAAACCGCTAAACGGATCTCGATGAAATTTGGCATAGATGTAGAGTATATGGTAGTCTCTAGTCTGGAAGAACACATTGCTTACTTACTTTTTTTTATTCTACGCAGACGAATAACGTAAAGTAACTATGACATTATTTTCCATTAGCGGTATACAATACCGCAACTTACAGTATCTCATATAAATCGTTTTAATGAAGGATTCGTTTCGCTTTTGAATTTAGTTACGTGTCGTTATTAGCGGGTGTTCGTGTAACGGACGGACGGACGAGCACGAGACGGTATCTCGCATCACTTCGATTATTCGATCCCCCACAGTACAATAGCTTCGTACGGCAATTCTCAAACTTTTATTTCAAGACTGGTTTTCGCCCGCGACTCAGTCCGCGTGGAATTAAAAAAATAGCCTATGCGTTCTTCCAGACTATGCCATACATCTGTGCCAAATTTCATGGCGATCCGTTCAGCAGTTTAGGCTATAAACTCTAACAAACACCCATCCATCCATCCGTCTAAACTTTCGCATTTATAATATTAGTAAGATAAGAAATAAGATTAAAATGAACTTACAATACGATTAAAATAAAGACAGGCTATCCCATAAAAATCTTGTTAATAATAAACACATTAAATTATATTAAAAAAAAAATCTACAAGTTCTTAGTTAACAAAAAAACTATTGTTTTAGAAAGAGAAATTGAACGTAAATTTGATGTAAATACTAGCTTTCGCCCGCGTCTTCGTCCGCGTGGAATTAAAAAATAAGCAAAAGTGAGTAGCCTATGTGTTCTTCCAGACTATTTTCTACATCTATACCAAATTTCATTGAAATCCGTTCAGCCGTTAAGGCTACAAACTCTAACAAACATCCATCCATCCATCCATCCATTCATTCATATAAACTTTCGCATTTGTAATATTAGTAAGATTTTACTTCTACCAACTGTTTTGACATTTAGCTTTGTATTAAAAAAACAGTTTGAGAACCAGCGAGCCGTATTACACGCACTCTATCTAGTCAGGTGGGGGACAGCGCTTGCGAATTATGCCCGGGATTGTGGAGATCTCACTGCGTTTGCTGACGGCTGACATCGTTATTAAAATTATTCAAAGATTAAATAATGCTTAAATCTACATTAATGTAGAATTAATATCTCCGAGATACTAGGAGATGTAATTTGCTGGTCAACGTTTCAAGCACTGACGACATCCAGAAAAGTATTCCATTTTAACCATCATCTTACTAATATTATAAATGTGAAAGTTTAAATGGAACGGCTGAACGGATCTCTATGAAATTTGGCATAGAGCATAGTATGGGAGAACACAGGCTGCTTACTTTTTTTTTGTGTTACGCGGATGGAGTCACACAATAACAATATTAATTTTCAATTTCAATTTTTATTTTATTTTACAATACAGTGAAGGATGATATGTAGCTTACTTAAATTGTAGAGCTCTTTGATAGTTGTCCATTGAAACGAGGCAAATAAATGACCTTGTATTATCGTACAATGATTAAATATGTAACCAGTTCACAAACCGGGGTCCAAACAATCAGATATTCACTGTACAAAAGCCTATAGTTATTGGAACAGAACCAACTGTCATTATAAACGTCGGGAAATAATATTTCTATAATGCCAATAAAGAGAATGTATCAAAATAAATAATTTCTCTACTATACCTTAGACACTAATGAAGACCCTTAGGTTTAGATTATAGTCTAGATCATAAAATTAGGGTACTATGGGGATCAATAATATGCTATCGATTTGAGAAATAACGATGACGTTCATGTACTCTTAAATAGGAATAAAGAAAGTGCCTTTGCATATTGTAAGAGCTCTTCAATTGAATTGGACTCTTAAATTATAAGTCAATCACTACTAACTAAATCATCCATATAAGGAATAACTAAACCTATACCGGATATAGAATTCGTCACTTATAGATCCCATTAACAATATAAAATGCGTAATGGTATGGATGCCAAATTGCTTGACCTCAGATGAACTATTCAAGATGTAAAAACGTTATCCGTAATGAGGCGTTCAGAAATTCTTTTCATTTGACTTCACTAATGTCTATTTACAGCATGCATTAATTCAAAAATTTATTTAATAGTGGTGAATGTAGCGCGTCATATTTTGAACCGGCAATGTCGGAGCATTGATTTTATGCTTTTATTGTATTGTACTTACTTCGTTGGCGCAGTGATCCAAAGTGGGACTTGTTCTCCAACACAAGAGAACGCCAGCGTCGCCTATCCTGCGCCATTTCCTAACAGTCCACTGTCAGTTGTTTTAATCTATACTTCTATACTAATATAATAAAGCGTAAACACACACTTCTTTGTTGCCTAAGATGTCAGCAATTACAGCATATTTTTGAATAATTCTTTTTTTTAATAAAAAGCCGTACACTTACGTCAGGCTTTAGGCTATATATTTTCACGCTATTAAACTTATAGGGTAAATAAATTGGATAAAAACGAATGTGGGAAAGAGACCATAAGTTGCTGCCAACAAGGAAGCATGATTGTCAATTTCAAAGACCTTAGTTGTCATTTGTGCATTTGAATTTTGACATTTGACAAATGTAAACAATAAAATATTTTTTTATAATTTCACGCGGATGAAGCCGCACAGGAAAACAGCTAGTGTAATTATATTTTTAAATGATGAACGCTGATATCAATTAAATATTCTGCTCCATATGATATTTCATTCTCGTTCAGCCGCATTTAGAATCATTCATAAAATTTTCAAACGTATAATCATGATTTTTTCAAGAGAAAGCAAATTGCTTTAATGTGCCCATACATTTGGAACAAAATAGATATATAATTACGAAAGAGGTGTTTGTCTGTTAAAAGTTACACTACTTAAGAGAATTGAAAATGCTTGTAAAAACAGTTACCGTAATAGATACTTACATTGCTGTCAAATCTCATTATAAAAATGTACAATATTTGTAGTTTTCGATGGATGTTTCAAGTGCACTTGTACAGACAAAAAATCTATACATTGACTGCAAGAATAACTGTTAACTGCTGGTGTCTTAGAATATTTAGAAGAAACTTGAATATTATTGTCAGTGTGAAGGCTATCTTTAGTCAGAGAAAGTACCACATGGTTAGGATTTATTCTAAAAGCTTAGTGAATAACGCAAAAACAGCTTCTAGACTAGGAGTATAGTAATACTAGATTATTGCTGCACCATCGTTAGAAAAGTGCTAAAAACGAGGTAATTACGACCTTCTTAAATTATAGATGCCCTGGGTAAAAATTGAAGCGAAGTAAGATACTTCGACTAGCGTTTGTGGGAATTTTTGGTCCAGCAAATTGTTTCACATTGGTTTATTCTATTCCAAATTTCTTATATTTATAATAAGGACTACTATTGAAATATTAGGAACAGTAAAAATTTTATTAGTCTAATCGTAGAGCTTTCATATGAATGTTTAAGGAGTTCTATACGTTTAGACTAAGCTCTAGTCGCGTGTCCTTTTTCGCAGGAATAGTACATTAGGACCGTGAGCTGCAACCAAATACAAATGACAAATGTTAATCAGTTCGCGAGCCATTAGAATACCTTATGCATGATGCAGGAACATCGACACACGCTTTGGCCTTTCATTACTTATTTATCTATAGATAGGATATACCTTTTGAAAGTAAAGAAAGTATGATTGCTGGTCTTGAATCTTCAATTATGATGACGTATCAGGAGATAATAATAATATGTAGATATCAATGTCACGTTCAAGAATGCATCATTTCTTTAACAGTATACATACAATAGAGCGTCGGTGGCTAAGGGTTTTAAGCACTTGACTTGTAATCTACAGTTCTTGAGTTCGAATCCAGCCATGTACCAATATGATACGTACATAATATACCCGACGTTCTTGCGGTGAAGGAAAACATCGTGATGCAACCTGCACATATCGGCGAAGAAATTCAAAGATATGTGTGAAGTCAACCAACCCGCAGTGGGTCAGCGGGGTCAGTCAGTGGGGACGTATAGTGAGCTGGTGATGATGATGATGATATATGACATACAATCTGTGATTCAATTTTAGACTATATGTATTCGAATCATAGAATTCTTACTAATATTATAAATGCTAAAGTTTAGATAGATGGATAGATGTTTGTAAAAGTGTGTAGCCTAAACCGCTGAACTGATTTCGATTAAACTTAGCATAGATGTAGAACATAGTCTGAAAGAACACATAGGCTACTTACTAACTTTTTTTAATTCCGCGCAGATAGAGTCGCGGGCGAATGCTTCATACCATAGGGTTAAGGGATTATTTTTCTTTATATCTCTAAGCTATCTTATAAAGTAACAGAGCTGTGAGCATACCTTTTTTACCTTACTAAACTTACTGCTTTCCCCGTGCCCTATAAAACATTGGCGAGTAAAGCTGGCGGTTTATCACAAATGTCCTTTACGGAACGTGGTCAGAACACGTAATACAGCTCTTGGCAAAACAAACGACGTGTTTACATAGGGGCGGTACGTGAGAAAGAAAAGTTACGACCTCATGCCTGAATTAAATAGCACTCGCATTTACGACGACCTTTAGAAACCACGTGAAATTTTTCTTTTAATTATATTGACTATTGGCAGAATTCAAAATATTACAGCTTTGACGTCAACAATTGAATGAAAATTCAAGTAAAATATTACGAAACTAGAGGCATACATTACATATAACAAGATATTATGTTAGTATGTAAATACAGATTTAAAAAATGTATGTACAAAGAATGTTCTGTTTGCATCTTTAATGGAAAATATAATTTACATTAGTAAATGAGTTCTTTCATCTTTCCCATTGTTAATAAAATCCTAAATAACTGTTTTACAATACAATTAATCAAGAATAAACGTGTATATCAAAAATACTTCATTAGATAAAAATAAACCAAAATGAATACCCCGATGCTGGTTGAATAGATGCTTGATTGACAATACAGTGTACTCTAACTTCAAAGATTTGCGATTGAATGTAAAATTTACATCGCTTTGTTGGATACCTTTAGGTTTTCACTGTCAAAAAACATGTGTTAAAAAAATGTTCTAGTCTCATTCTCTTGGAAATATAAAAATATGTAAAAAAAACCAGCTGTAATTTGTAAATCTATACTAATATTATAAAGAGGAAAGATTTGTATTTTTGTATTAATATAATATTTTTATATGTATTGAAATAACTCAAAAACTACTGGGCCGATTTTAAAAATTCTTTCACCGTTTCTTTTTAATTTCACCCGGACGAAGTCGCGAGCTACAGCTAGTAAGGAATAAATCTTACAACGCAACGAATCAATTTAAGTTTCTGGAGAATACCCAGGGCCAGTTTCAGCTATAACGGCGCCCTGGGCAAGATGTCTTCGTCACCCCTTAACTGCAATACAAGCCCATACGAAAAAAGCACAAAGAGGCGCCTGGGCGTTTCATGTGGCGCCCCTTTATCTCCAGCGCCCTGGGCGGTCGCCACATATCGCCCTATCCGATACCTCTTAATTAAGAGAAATAATCTTGGATAAAGCTTCATAAATTACAAAATACAGTATAAATTACAAGACAAATTTCAATGTAAATTACATTCGCTAGGTTGTATTAGATACGAGCCTTTCGCTACAATTGGCTAATATCAACGGTATACTTTAATCAAGTCGATTAAGTCAACTTTAATTGGTCTAACTGCTACGCGTTCAATGACTTAGGAGGCCCCTTAGTGTAAAATTTAAATAAGAATAAGAGAATCTACGCTAAGTGAATACGTTTCATCATTATAATATGCTAATTCTGGTCTTTTTGCATAGAATTCAGGTTATTTTTATTTCGTGTATAACATTTTTTACACGACATGTTTGCATATGCAAACATAAACGCGAAATACAGTAATTTCTTATCTATCTAGCTCGGTTAAACCTGTTAGACGATCTGATGATTTTCGTTGTATTGTTTTGATACATATCATCATTGTTTTTAACATACATGTATAAAATGTAGCAAAAGATTAGCGTGGTATGGACATGTTATACGTCAAGACGATGGGGACATAAACCAGAAAGTGTAAAGAATGAATGTGGATAGCTACAAAGGAAGAAGAAGACCGAAGAAAGTATGGATGGATTGTGTGAAAGAGGATTTGCTTAAGAAGGGAGTGGATGCAGACATGACGGCTGATAGAAATGTATGGAAAAGTAGCACATACTGTGCCGACCCTCCGTAAAGGACAAGGGCAAGTTGATGATGGATACATGTATTAAGATATGAAAGTAAACTTGTCTATACATATAACATTGCGTTGCTGATAACGAAAATCGCATTTAAAAACTGTTGTCTATCTGTCTGTCCGCAAGCCGCGTTTGTTCCGGAGAATCTCAGAAACGGCTGGGCCGATTTCGACCGGACTTTCAATGGAGGATAGCTGACATAGACAGGCCTATTATAGGCTATTTTTTAACTTATTATTGTGTGGACGAAGTCGCGGGCTACAGCTAGTAGTAATATGTAAATATGATTTCATTATTTTTCTTTTTTTGTTTTTATTTATATGGTTTAAGTATTTTGTATAAGGTTATTATGGGACTGATATGTTCAAAGGAACTGAAGTCCCTTTAAAAAATAAAGAAAATAATCTTTAAAAATAAACGATCTTTGCGTAAACTTTCAAATACTTATTATGACCAAAATAAACTTGATCCAACTTTATTAGATTTATTTGACCTATTATACTACTAACTATTTAATGTGTTATTTGTGCACTTGCTGTGGTATAAAATAATCAAACTTTTCTACTTTAATATCAAAAGCTTAAATAAATAAAATAATATTATCCCAAGGCAATAGAGTGGATTTTATACCGACTATCGTAATCAATATTTTTATAACTGCAAGTACGGCGGGCGTTTTCGATATTATGATAACAGTATTATAAAAACATTCAAATTTGTGTAGACGAGTGTACCAGTGGTCCATTCAATGGCCATTGCCGTGTGACCGGTGAAGTACAATGTTATAAGAGTACTAGCCGTCGCCCCACGACTTCGTCCGCATTGGATAAAAATAAATCTAGAAGCCTATACGCTATATACATTTGATATTTTCATCCAACACTGTGCAGTCCATCTTGAGATACGCGCTAAACATCTACACATCCATTCAAAGTTGTGGATTTATAATATTAGTAAGTAAGATCTGCCTTTTTTCTTATTTATAAGAATACTAGCTTTCGCCCGCGACTCCGTTCGCGTGGAATTAAGAAAAACAAAAGTGAGTAGCCTATGTGTTCTCCCAGACTATCCTCTACATCTGTACCAAATTTCATCGAAATCCGTTTAGCCGTTTAGGCTATACAAACTCCAACAAACATCCATCCATCCATCAAAACTTTCGCATTTATAATATTAGTATTAGTATGACTATTGCTAACTCTTTTTTTATAAACAGAATAAGTGGGATAGCAATGTTTTTTGTTACAAATGTGCTACAACTTTTCATCAATAGAAGATGGACCTTATACAATACCAAATATTCAATATTTTTCTATCCTTTAGATAGAATGGTGTTTCATTCTACATTCAAATAGCATACAAAAATTCGCATTAATACAAAAAAAAATATTTTATATCCAACTTTTTGTCATGATTATCGGTCAGAGTCATTATCTTGGTGCCAACGAATAGGCTTACTATGAACTGCATAATTTAGACATTTGTTTTAATTCTTAAAAATATCTTAAAACAAAATGTAAATAATTTAATGGAAGCCTTATCTTAAAAGCCTATTTTGTACTTCATTAATTTATTCAAATATTTTTTTTGTTATTCCATATCAAAGAAATTTATTTAACACGGGATATGGAATGTCGTTACCTTTAGTTGTTATTTTCGTATTGCTTAGATTTAATGTAATAAAGTAATAATATGAGTTAGAACATGTATTTTGAGGCTAATGCGATGTGCGCAGATCATTACGATATCTTGCTTCCATTAACATTGATCGATGGACCCGTCGGGAACTTATGCTTTTGCAACTCCGATCAATTTTACAGGATTCCAAACAGCTCGAGTGATTCAATTTAATTGAGTAATAATAATTATGTTTATTTAGAAATAAATTCAATACTGAAATACTGAAAGACCTGTATTTACTGAATTGTAAAGGAACATTTTATTAACTAAAATAATTGACCCTTTCCTTGGGTACATGATTGCGTGTATGTGTGTGATTGAAACTCGATTTTATTTCCTGAAACATGTAAAAAAATATACTGTAAACAACTCTCGGAATAAACATCGAATGTTCACTTGATAAGGTTTAAAGTGTTCCGATTGTAAATCTATATATACAAATATAATAAACAGGAAAGATTTGTATTTTTGTATGTATTGGAATAACTGAAAAACTGGGCCGATTTTAAAATTATAGTCACTAAAAAGCTATGTTACCATTGAGTAACATAAGCTATATTTTTATTATTTTTTAAATTTCACACCGACGAAGTCGCGAGCAACAGCTAGTAAATATATATACAACATTCAAAAATTGTAACTGGAACATTTTGAGATAAGTTCTAGTTATGTTTAAAGTATAAACACTCATAACAAGTGGAGACAAACTGTTCATGGATGGCGCTACATAAGTTAGCGCGTGCCGTTATTTTGACTGCGACATTCCACAGATGTTTCAATACATCCGTCGAAGTGATACATTTCCTATAAGATCTCTTAAGAGGTTTAACTTTTTACGTTATATATATGTATTGACGGAACAGTCACACGGAACATGTCTTATCAGTCTTGTAACAATCGTCAATACTGAAGTGTCGACGTTGTTGACATTTTTATTACAAACATCATTTTAGAAAAGAATAACGAAGACTGATACACGGTGTACAATTTTTTATGATAAATGTATAATACAATATCACTTTATTTCTTTGTGCATTTCCTTGCACGTTCAGTCTGCTTATAATAAAAGCAATAACATATAATGAATTGTACGATAACTATAAGAATATCAACTTTGACGCGTATGAAAGATATGCAAAACAGTTGTTAACATTATTGCCTCCATAAATTTACATCAAGCTTGTAAAAGCAGTATTTACTTAATACAATATAATCAATAAGTATTCACCTATTGCCGGGTCTGTAACCTTTGTTGACTAGCAGCTTTTTACTGTTAAGGCACTATTGAGTATTGTAGCATTAAAAGCATACATGCATCAATTTCAAAAATTAAGACTTGACAATACTGTTTTTAACCTCGATAAATGTGTTAACCTGTTGTATGTCGCTACCTTAAGGCTACGTCAAAGTATGGCAGAGGTAGTCAACAATAGAGACATCGTTAGACACGCGTCTGACGTTTTAATAATGCGCAAACTTGGATAGCCGCTCATTAGAGTAACGACTATCGAATCATTAGTCTATGTACATCATTAATCGTAATTGCAGCACGGAAACTTGTACGCGGCTTGCCTCTACTTTCATAATCAAAGCACAAATGAAAAAAATAGTTCCTATTATGTTTATTTCCCTCTATTATATTTTTTATGTATTAAATAAAATAAAACGTAATGCTAGCTTGTTCTCAGGAATATAAACATGCCGAGAAGAGAGATAATGGAATCTACTTCATTCAACAATCAAAACTCAAAAGCTTAAACATGTTACTATACTTTTTATTGCCGGTGTTATATTCGATCCTGACGATACTCTGTTATTGGCCGTATTTTCTCCACATGTATGTTATATTTAAAAGAAACAAATGCTTGTAGACGTAACAACAACAAGGTTTAAATGCTGACGAATAGTAATCCTTCGAGTTGACAGTGACAGCTTTCACCGTTAAAACTCGATCTTGGCACCGTGACTCTTGACGTTCTGACTTTCCTAATGGAAACGAGGATACTTTCTCAACAGCTCGTTTACATTGCTCGACTTTTTATTGAGTAAACAGTGAGCTACTTGCGTAACATTTAATTTCATACAGCTATCAAGGTTCCTTAAAACGCCGGAATCGCTCTATCAATTGATA
>LD688973.1:988543-1000025 GCA_003118335.3 Papilio memnon | reverse complement strand
CGGTATGGTCTAGTGGCTAGGATACCTGGCTCTCACCCAGGAGGCTCGGGTTCGATTCCCGGTACCGGAATAACTTTTTTAAATTTCAAAACAAAATAATAAAATCAAATATTTCTCCACAATAACGATAACGATTTGAATATCTGAGACACTTTTTTTAGTTTTTTTTTACCTGTGAATATAATCTCCTTAGATGGATATACAATTTGCCCCTTGAGTGGAAGAAAGACGAAAGGAATTTGCGGTTTTGTTGCGCCTCGTCCGTAACTCGCCATTTGACATTCTGAAATGAATAAGTTTGAAAAATTACTTAACATTTGTGGCCCTATGACCACTGTTAAGCATGAATAACGATCGGTTTCCATTGTCGAAACGCTTAACACATATTGTCGTCTCTCTCATATCTTTTGAAAGAACAGAGATAACATGCTTTTTGTAGATATCCACAGTGGAAACTCGAGATAAACTGTCATATGAAGCTTGGGGTAACCGACATCTCACAGTTCACAGTATATAACTTGTCAGTAAAAATGGTTTCTTTGAATTCAAGCGCCCTCTGTACACCTTTGTTCGATTCAAATGTGAACTATCACAGTTATTAAGCTAATGGAGACCAAATACAATGGCTTGCTTAACAAAAGCGTATAATAGCAGATATATCAATTAAACATGTGGCGTACGAACCTAAAGGTCGAGTGTTACATCAGAGGTTGCGGTTCATAATTTAATGCGGGGAATTAAAATACCGTTGTAATATACGGAACTATTCCTTACGAATTGATTTGTATTCAAAAGCTGATAACGAAATAATTAAATTCTATACTAATGTTTTGTAAATAAAATTTTTATCATCATCAATTTTATTCCCTGCTTTTGAGATAAGTTTTACCGTCAATATGATTGACACAGATCCTCTGGTCCTCCCGGAATGCGGGAGTGTCGCGCGCGCACTGACAGGAACAGCCAGAAACGCCCATAGCGGCCAGCGCGGTCCCATGGGATATCTCCATACATCTCGTCAGCCCGCACTCTGGACCTTTAAGACATACAAAGAAAAAGATTTATCACGCGTAAACCCAAAAAATAATGAACCGATTTTATTATTTTTGGCCCATTTAAAAACTATTCTTTCAACAAACATAAGCTATACATTCTGGCCCTGAGAAAATGAAAGTTGCTAGGAAAAACATCCATTAACGCGTTCAAACGTTTTGTTTCTTTTTATAATGACACAAGATAAAACATAAAGAAAAATTAAAAAACTAAAGTTTCAAACTTACCAACGAGTGAAAATAAATCCCCGGATGCAAATCTTGTCACGTTCGCCAACGCCATCTCTTCTCTAGGATTTGAAACACTGGGTCGTATCATTACCATCAAAATCAAGATAAGCGCCATCTTTAGTTTCGCCTGAGTAATCATGGTTAAAACCTTCCTTGTCATTTGGATTCAAGCCGCGAGATGTCACTGTTTGGAATATATGATGTTCTAAAATGTTTAGAATCTTTTGAAGGCATTTTTAAATTGCGTTTGCGAAGTTTTTCTTCGATTAGCCTGGAACCAAACAAAGAGGAAATCAGTTAATAACATTATATTTATCGTTCTAAGAAATTATATTACCTGTTAATTATTAAGAAACCTTAAATTTTCAGGCAGTAAAACAGACACATAGACTGGCTTATGCCGCGTGGTTTTGGGTTCATTTTTGCGGAAAATTTACGTCACTTTCATGGATAATTACAATAATTGCTTTGTTTCTAGTTCATGGCGGTAAATTCTTCAGTTAAAAATTACATAAATCATCAACATGTCCCTACGGTAGGCACAGTATGTGCTGCTCTTCCATACATCTTTATCAGCCGTATAAGTATAAAATTTAAATTACTTGTAATTTTGAAAAAAAAAATCCAATATGGTGTTAGTAGGTTGTATATTTATACGACTTATAAGTCACAAATCTTTTAACAGTAACTCGCCGTAACATTTGACGATGTCAGTGGATGGTTAAATAATGCAAATAGCCGGTCGTATAATAAAATCAAATTGGCTACCACAAATCTATCTTGTCTGCAAAATGTCCATGTTTTATTTATCTACGTCGTATCAAATCGAAAGATTTCATTTGAAAATTTATTATCTTTCAATATGACACCAGTTATTAATTTTATTCGTCCTGTTTCATTTTAAACTAGCTTTCGCCCGCAACCGTACGCGTGGAATTAAAAAAAAGTATAATATGTGTTCTTCCACACTATCCTCTACATCGATACCAAATTTCATCGAAATCGGTTCAGCCGTTTAGGCTACAAACTCTAACAAACTTCCATCCATCCATCTAAACTTTCACATTTATAATATTAGTATGAGTATAATTGACATTTTTCGACTCAGTTCCCCTTGTCGACGCTCGTCCTATCTGGTATTAACAACTAAGTATCGACAGTAATAGTCATTTATCACAATAACGTGAGAAAACAATAAAAACGTCCTATGTAGTAGCGTCGAACTTACGACCTTAGTCGATAGAGGTGTCATGACATAACTTCTTTATGGTTTTAACAACGTATATCAGTGGTAATAATGATAGGCGATAGGCCATTATAGTGTTTATTAGCCAACTAACATACTGTTATATTGAATGCGTAAATTATTATAAAGACATTGTTGCCACTATTTTACAATTATCTTTTTAAAAATGTTAATTTACCTACAATGTTTTAAATTGTAAATTAATCACGAAATAGCGTTGAAAATTGACACACAGATTGTCTAGTCATTTAAAAAAAAAACATATTTTACTAGGCGTTGTCCGCGACTTAATCCGCGCTAAATTAAGATAAAAAAGTAGCTTATAAATATGCCTATGTCAGCTGACCTTCAGTGTAAGTCTGTTCGAAATCGGGTCAACCGTTTCGGAGATTACCCGGAATAAACGCGGCTTGCGGACAGACAGACAATAAAAAATTAAATGCGATTTTCGTTATCAGCAACGCAAATACATCATCTTCCCGAAATCTGGACCTTTTCTTTTGATATTACAAACAGACACTCCAATTTTATTATATGTAGTTATAGATTTATTAGAAGTAAAAGACGAATTGGTAATCTCCTTCTTTTGGATTTCTGTTAAAAAGTACATTATAGTTAAGTCTTACTAACATTATACATGGGAATCGGTTTTAGATGGATGGATGTTTGTTACTACATATCTCCAGGACAGTTCCAATCTAACTGACACAGATGTAGTACTTCTAGATAATAATATAATTATTACAACGTAATTATACTGAGTATCGATTCCCGCCAGAATGGCTCGCTTCATTTTAATACTTCTGTTTGACATTGACAGATGTCATAGTGACGGGAGTGTATGCCGATGATATAGTGTTGCGCCAATTTCTTCTGAATCGACAATCTGAACGAACACATGAGCTACTAATAAAGTATTTTCTTTAATTCCTCACGAACAGAGTCGCGTGTGATGTTAAACGTGATGTCTCATCTTACTGCGTAATTAGGTGTGTAAGATTCGATGTTAGCTTCTGAGAATTATGAGTGGGTTTGGCTGTTTTTTTAATCTCAACGCGGTCAAAGGCTACGCGACGTGACAGATGAATAAATATTAAGAACCCGTTACAAATCTAACATGCATATTGAAAAAAGAAACGCGGTCCGAAAATATTCGTTATTTAACTGTCTTTGAGTACCGGTTTGTTAAGATTAGAAAACATGTAAATAACTCACATTTCGATACAGCAACTTCTTAGTGTCATCTAATATAAATGTATTCTTAATAAAATGTGACGATATCGTAAATGTCCAATTTTATGCCTCTATTTTCGTAAACATGAGGAATATCAGTGATAGAGGGAATTTTAATTCACATTAAATATATGCTGTTTCAAATACTTAGAATGGATATTAATTGCCTTCATAATAATATAGATTAAAAATTAATGAATAAAGCACTGAAGAAAGATTTATTTGCAACATATAAGAATTTTATAAAACGACTAGCTGTCATATGCCTGTCAGCTACCCTTTAGTGAAAGTCCGGTCGAGATCGGTCCAGTCTTTTCGGAGATTACCCGGAACAAACGCGGCTTGCGGACAGACAGACAGACAAGAAATTTGTAAATGCGGTTTTCGTTATCAGCAACGCAAATATATCATCTTCCCAAAATGTGTAATTTTTCTTTTTATATTATATTACAGACACTCCAATTTTATCATATGTAGTTATAGATTTTTTTTGAAGTAAAAGACGAATTGGTAATATCGATAAAGCCCCGTAATTCACTAATTTTAACCCTTGTAAAAAATACTGTATTCGCTTAACTAAATCTTCTTACCATTACTGTCTCCATAAAAGTTGTCGAAGTATATGAAAGATCGATATTTTGATGCGTTTTTTTGCCACTTTATAGCAACAGTAATTAGAAGAAAACTATTTAAAACTATCTAGGAAGATTTAACTATGAAAAGAATATTTATACATTAAAATATAAACATAACGGGGTGAAATTATTGTTAATTTTTGAACGATTAAAGTAACCGGCAACTAATAATTTTGAGTACTGGCTGATGTCAAGCGGCGTTCGAATGACAGATGACAGTTGTAATTGAATGGTGGAATTATGCGATTTGTTATTATAAAATCAATTGGTTAATCTCTGTAAATGTTTGAAATTCGATTAGAGTGTTTTGTAAAGTTATCAATTAAGATGGTGGTCAACTAAGGATAGTGTTTCTAATTATACGCGAATTGTTCTCATTACCTCCTACATACGCACGCCCACAATGGAAGATCATTACCGTGTATATGATCTACCTTCGGAATTGAATTCTACAAGCCGCTCGTCACTCCGGACAAACATAATAATTCCAATACCTTTGAAGAACGGTATTATTCAAATTAGTTGCTTATATAAATTCCTTACAATATTTTACATTCGTATAAATAAACCAAACCACAAATCTTAACCTAATAATAAAAGTGACAAATATTATGTTTTACATGTTGATAAATCTTGATAATATTATTTTAAAAGGTCTAGTATACGCCGGTGACATCAATCTTTTAGGCCATTGCCTGTCATGATATTCGACCTGCGAATAATTTGCATAACGCCGTTCTTGTCACAGAAACGACAAAATGGCAAACGCTACTCGTTTTCCGCATAAGAATCAAGTAACCGACTGTTTACTTTCCACTGGCAAAATAACTGATTTCTGTTTTTTATTTGACGCAAAAATATAAATCGACTAGATGTCTTCCACGACATCGTCCGCGCGAAATTAAAAAGAAAATGGTGAAGCAGCTTATATGTTCTTCCAGACTGCGGAGATCCGTTCTGCGGTTTGGACGGTAAACTCTAACAAACATCCATCCATCCATCCATCCATCCATCTAAACGTTCGCATTTATAATATCAGTAAGATATAACTAGACTATTATAGTTTATGCTAATCAAACGCTAAATATTACATTTGTTACGTAAAAGAATTCAAAGGTAATGAAAACGCCATATTATCATCTACAAGAGGTGATCAGCCTCTAGTCTATTGCTGGACATTCCATTATAACCCGGTCTTACGCAACCAATCATTTTCTACGTGATTGGAGCCCACAGTTAGCAAAGAAAATTTACATCTATACAGGTTGTCTTAATAGTTGTAGATTAAACAACCTCATCTAATCCTCTTCGTCTGATGTATTTTTGGCCACCCCGTATACCGAGAGTTGAATGTAAATACAGTTGTCGATTTTAAAGTTTACATTTAATTATGTAATGAACAATTTGATGGAAATGTATGAGAATAAATAGATATTTTAGATTATAGGATAAAAAATTTTCGACAGTGGTAGAGCCCGCTTTAACATCTTAGCACGAATGGGTCGGCTCACCCGGTGCAATACCACGACCACACAGAAGACAGGCGTGAAGTGGGAGCAATTCCGCGTTTCGTCTGATGAGTGTGGTGCCGTAGGCCCAATTTTAGTTCATTTCCTGTTCCACCCAATTCTCATAAGGAAAGGATTGGATGGGAACGTGGATTTGACGGTGGAGGAAACGCATAGGAAGGGGAAATATCCTCTTTATGTGCGTCTCCTCCTCCGTCGATTTAGGGTAGGCAACGCATCTACAATTGCGGATGTCTATGGGCAGCGGTCGCTTCGCCATTTCGGCGGATTTAGGTGGTCGCTTGATCGTTTGCCACCTTATTTTATATAAAAAAAATATATATATATTGACCAAAACTTTTTCAATGTAGTTTATAGCGACCTTTGTCTCTTATCGTAATTCCTAATGCATGAAGAAACAATTTGAATTAAATAAATTAAATTGTCACACACTAGATTGTATTTAATTATATTTTAAGTTGAACAGAATCATAATCGTGGTAATTATACGTTTTAGAAATTGGCAGACATTCCGAACAGATTAGAAATTTTAAACACGGTGAAAATATGTTAAATAGCAAATAACAAATTAAACAAAAATAATGATGTTGTTGAATATACTAATGTAGAATTAAAAAAACATAATCAATGAAAATTAATAAGCATTCTTCATTTAAAATTAATAGACATGTTTTTTTCTTCGTTTTTAATATGAACCAGGCTTTAAAACACAAAGTATTCCACATTAAGATGTTTCGTTACGGACATCATACTAATGTTATAAGTGCGAAAGTTAAGATGGATGGATGGATGTTTATTAGAGTTTGTAGCCTATACAGCTGAACGGATTACTAAATTCTGTAAGAACACATAGACTACTTTTGTTTCTTTTAATTCCACGCGAACGGAGTCGCGGGCGAAAGCTAGTCAGTAATATTAAGGAAATCCTAGAACAGCTCCACGTGGCATAAATAAATGCGATTTTATGAATAAGCACAACCGACGAACCGATTCGCAGTGTGTCAGTAACGTGGTAAATGGCATACCTTTTTTTGTCTAATATACAAAAAATAAAGTATTACCCTAAAGCTATAAGTATTAAGGTCTAACATTAGCATTCCTAGACTGGCCTGGGGCTGTTATTCCGCTCCCGTAAGCGAAGTACGCTTGCCTCTTTCATTACCGGACCCTCATTATGCAAACCTCGATTACGTCACTCTAATGATTGATTACACTTCCAACCAAACTGGTTGTTGCTTCCGTATCTAATTTTATCTCTTGCTAATTTAGCTTTGCAATTGTCGAATATTGAAATATGTAAATATTAATCAACGTAATCGTTTATTTTTTTGTATCAGGTGATCGAGAAAGTTCTTTCATTCCTTTATTTTTTAATAATATTGATGTTATTTTTTATGCCTATCAATAACTAAATGGAATTTAAATAACTGTGTATTTAAATTCCTTCATTTACTTTATCATACTAATATTATAAAGTTTAGATGGATACAAATGGATGGATGGATGTATGTTTGCTAGAGTTTGACGCGGGCGAAAGCTAGTTATGTAGAAGAGTTTACAAAAATGTTACATTATCGGATAACCGTCACAGTACAGCAAGCGGTTATCTGCTGAATTAGGTAGTCACTGCCCGCAAGCAACTTAGTCAAATTAGTCACAAGACAGAAAGCTAATATATTCAGAATCGCGTCGTAGGAGCAAACTCTAGAAGACATTATTTGTTTCCGTTAATTTGCGTTACGCATTACATACATGCAATCGACCTAACTAAAGGCGCATGCAATACAACATCGTGTTTTAGGATACAGGTGGCGCCATCTGTTAATTGTAAGTGAAACTACTGGATACAGTAAATGTTTGTTACAGTTATAAATAATTGTATGATTTATATTTTTGATTTACGTATCTTCATTTTTTATTATGGAGCTATTTTAAGTAAAACGAAACGTCACGAATATTTTTTTTCATATTATGACTACTGTTTTTTTTACATTTAATGATAAACATGTGTACGCAATTCTCTAGAAATTTTAGAAAATAAAAACGTTATGGGTGGTAGTGTAAACGTTACTTTTAAGTAGTCGCAGTTATTTTTGAAGTAAAAAAACGCATACGTTCGTAACATAAACTTTAACTGTTATTATAACAACAACAAAAACGTTTAACGACAAAACAAAGTTGTAGGGAAGCAGGTTTATAGTTTACCACAAATTGTAATAATTCGATTTAATATTCTACAATGTTAATAAAAATAATAAAAAAGCAAGTTTTTATCCATAACTTATGTATATTACAAAGTGCTATTAAAAACTTTTTCATCTAGTTACGTGAGTTTTATTTCTAATATGTGATTTCAATCTATACTAATCTATACTTATACTTATATATATACTTTATACTTTATATTATACTAATTATACTAGTTATACTATTTACTTATACTTTATATTATACTAGTTATTATACTTTATACTTTTTATATTTTTATATTTTATTATTTTATTTTTTATTTTTATTATATTATAAAGAGGAAAACTTTGTATTTTTGTATTTTTGTATGTATTTGATTCACGCAAAAACTACTGGGCCGATTTTAATCATTCTTTCACCATTAGAAAGGTAGTTTATCTGTGAGTAACATAGGCTATATATTATTATTACTAATATTGCGGAACTATTAATAAACAGCGCATTTCTGGACCGTGGTGTTAAAAATCACTAAATTTTAACGTTTCTCGGCTTACGCTGCTTAAACCGTTAGAGGTATATAAAAATGATGGAAAAATTGTAGATCTCTATTAGAGATCTACAATTTTTCCAACACTTTTCTGTTGAACTATTAGTTCAACAGAAAAGTCCGCGATAGCATATATCTATCTTTAACGGTTTTCTTATACCAACCACTTTTTTGTTAATAAAATGTATTAAAAATCGCATGCTATTTGCGTCGTTGTTTTATTGGTTCCAATATTAATCCTTATCCAAATAAATGCCTTAGTTATCAGGAGAATTTAATGTAGAATAAAATTGTCCTTTACAGCATTTAAATTGTACAAATAGTTTAGAAGATATGGCGAACACAAACAATAAGGGTAGCCGAAAAATCAACTCACAAACTACCAGGCTTAGAAATTTGGGATCTGGCTTCAGTAGATTTCTGTTATTATGTAGATTACTACTAAGATAATACTTTAGGTAATAGGTTGGAAAAAGGGGCGAACGTAAGTTTTGAACTTTTAAACACGGACGAAGTCATGGGCAACAGCTAGTCACATATAAATAAAAAAAATACTGGAACCTAAAAATGTTGTTATATAGGATCTGTAGACAAAAATTTCCTAATTAGAATTGGATCATCAAGCAAGTACATATAGTCGTTTCATTTTAGGCAATATTTATCCTTCATTTCCTAAGATTAAGCAATTACCAGATTAGGTAAGTAACAAATAGGTTTTTGTAGATTTCTATACTAATATTATAAAGACAGAAAGATTTGTATTTTTGTATGTATATAACTCAAAAACTACTGGGCCGATTTCAAAAATTATTTCACCATTAAAAAGCTACGTTATTAGTGAGTAACATAGGCTATATTTTTTTAATTTCACGCGGGCGAACGCGCGAGCAACAACTAGTGTTATAAACAACTCGTTTAGTATCTTCTAAGGTTAGCCTACGCGTGACACTCACGCACCTTGTGTCCTCAATAAAACAAAATCTATCCTTCAGGTTTCTACTTTCACGATGATAATGTATGTGTACATTTAAGGTCCTAAACGCGACCTAAGGTTCCTTCGCTACACTCGCCGTGAGATGTTGTTTATCGAGTTTTCGCGCCTTATCTGTAATGCGTTATCAATTATTTTCTATCTAAATTTAATTAAAGGCGATACTAATCTTACACATTTTACTAATAATAGTCGTTTAGTATGAATGGATGGATGTTGTCCTCTATCTCTCTCTCTCTGGGTTATTTTACGGTTATATTTTTTTTACCCCCGTGGGAGCCCTAATTGCACCTGCTGCTGAAGCAGGAACCTTGGTATCCAGGATATTATCTTACCTATAATTCTTTATTACTACTTCACTACTGTTATATACCATTGATAGATTGTTCTTTTTTTTCTAAAGTTTTTTTTATTATAATTTTTTTCTTTTTTTCGTCTTATATATTTTTTACATATGTATTAAAATAAACTACCTATTCAAATGTACATAGTCTGGCGTTTGTGCATCCATTAGCTCTGGCAGCTAAGACCATCACTTCTTTGCAGTATGCTAAGATAAATTCCTAATTAGGGCGTTCTGCATGATTACCGCAATGCTATGACTTGTAATCAGCATCAATCCTATGTTCACAGTCGTAACGTTTACTGAACCTGGGGCAGATTGTGAGGATATGGCAAACTGTCTCCGTCGCAGACGCAGAATGGGTCTGGGGCAATTTCAAAAATATGCAAATATGCTTTTATTTCTCCATGACCAGTAAAAAACTGGGTAGTCAAGTTGTGGTGTGACATGTATTTAAAAATCCGGAATGCCGTGTCATCCCGGCTGAAGAAGAGTTTGATGGTGTTACGTGAACTGTTCTCGTAGCGTTCTTGCCATGTTGTAATTGTTTCCTGTCTTATGCTATATAAAGCAAAGGATCGTTATCCTTAAGTTAAGAGATCATACGCTGGCGCCCTTGTAGATAAGAGTAGTTTTTTTAGCCATCTCGTCGGCACGCTCATTACCCGGCCCGACGTACGACTTAATCCAAGCCAGCTTTAAATAAATAAAATAAAATAAAATAAGCCTTTATTTCTGTTCTTAAAGTAATGTTTTAAATGTACAATTATATGCTATCTAATATTTAAGGAGAATCTATGCTACAATCATAATGATAAACTAAAACAAACTAAAGCTTAAGTTGAACAAAATTTAAATATTAAAAACCATAAGTAAAAAAACTAATTATCCACTAATTTTCTAATCTAATATTCTGCTCATCGGTAAGCGAATATTCCCGAGAAACAGCTTGTCTTTCGACAAAGGCCTCGTAACACTTTAACACGTTTAAGCGAGCTTTACTTGGGCATTATCATTTAGGAGTTCCAGTAGCACTTTATATCTTATCATTTCATCAAAATACGGTACAAGAGATTCTTCGTAAGAAAGTGCTCTAGTTGCATCGAGTTTTTAAGGATCAGTTATGTTAGATACCATCGTTGCGGTATTGTTGACTCGAACATGTTTAACAGGTGTGTTTCACGCTCTATAAAATTCATGTAGAACTATTAACTGTTTCGTGTAGATTTGCACAATACAATTATGTGAGGGTTATAAAATAACATTAACTATAGAATAATAGACTTTCAAATACATTTTAGCTTAAACCCAAAGATATTCAATAAATGTATAGAGGAGGCATAGTTTTCACTGATGCTATCTATTGATAGATCCTGAAAACCATATATCAATATAATCGATTGTATTTAAATAAATCAGAGCGTCGGTGGCTCAGTGGTTTAAGCACTTGACTTGTAATCTACAGGTCTTGGGTTCGAATCCCGC
>LD688973.1:898020-944961 GCA_003118335.3 Papilio memnon | reverse complement strand
AATCTTACTAATATTATAAGTGCGAAAGTTTAGATTGATGGATGGATGGGTGTTTGTTAATAGCAAAAACGATTGAACGGATCTCTATGAAATTTGGCATAGACATAGAGGTTAGTCTGAAAGAACTACTCACTTTTATTATTTTGGCAAAGTACATATTTGAAAGACAATGAAAAAGTGATGTAGGAATGATAAGAGTTCGTAATTCTATTTACCGACTTAACAATTTACCTAGGCAAAATCGACATACGACATGCTTGCAATCAGCTGTAGATCATCGTAAAGCGACAGATAAAATCGTAGAGAGAGCTTTACACCGGCCGGCCACCAGCTGTGCCGGTGTGAACCAGTTTTTCGCAGTATCGCTGGCGTCCGCAGCATTCGGCCAGCGGCAACGTACACATATACCGTGCTTAAAAGCTTTCACTCTGTACTTTTTATCTACTCACATGGTAGAGCGAAGTCCTAAGGAGGTTGGTAGGAGTACAATAAAAATACCGTTTCAAGTAAATGTATTTTTTTTTGTTCACATCGCACAGTTCCTAACTTTTTGTTTGCTTTATAAAAACAGATTTGTAATAACATCGTAACGCTTACATTATGCTTACCCTCGGTAACGGATTGTTCAAAATGATATGGTACGCAGACTAGCGTTCAATACACATTTTTATGATAAAACTTGTTGAAACTTTAGGATCTCATGCAACTATTAAATAAATAACATACTTGTATTACAATAACCATGCAGGGTGACTAAATGGGT
The DNA here is from genome assembly GCA_003118335.3 of Papilio memnon. Taxonomy (NCBI): domain Eukaryota; kingdom Metazoa; phylum Arthropoda; class Insecta; order Lepidoptera; family Papilionidae; genus Papilio; species Papilio memnon. Next base: position 944,198 of record LD688973.1, on the reverse strand, counting down.
ACGATATTAAAAAACGATTATACACATACTATTTGAGCCCTGCTAACGGATTCACTAAAGATAAATGCACAATTTGAAATGGTAATTTAGCTGAAAGTTTTACATTTAATTTAGGAAAATTATAGGGTAATGGAATACCAAATATATAAATACGCAATAATGTGTATTAACATTTAATGTCAGTCTCTCAGATACTGATGAAATACTACGTTAAAAATATATAGGATAACATAACTTCAGATAGTTTAATTATCAAGTTGCTTATCTGGAATTCCCGTTTTCTAGGAAAAAATATTGTACACTACATATCTGCGAAACTAAGGGCTAATCACCTCTAATTTATGAGGCATCAAACACCTCGGTGGGGACGTGTACGGTAACGAATCCAATTAATGTAAAACTTTCAGCTAAACACGATTTATTTAATGCAAAATATTTTGTTTTGCTATTTCCCTCATGTTTTAAAAACAAACTTAATCTTAACATAAACATTTCAGCTCACTAAATTCTAAGTTATACTTTTACTTCGATTGACTAGCATTAAATATTTTGTGTCTAGATTATATAAAATAGATCTCAATTAAATATAGGGCAGTCTTCGTTGGAATTACGAAACATAGACAACTGAAACAATTGTAAATTATTTTAAAAACAAACATACACACATTAATCCATTAATAAAAAAAATGTAATACAAAACGTTTTTTTATGTAATATCACTCAGAAATACAACTACTCGATACAATTGAAATATACAATTTAAACATATACAACTTTCTGCCGTATTCACCAAAAAAGCTATAGGTACATATTGTCTTGTGTCTTTGTTGAGGATAAATTCATAACTTGCGCTGTTTACACGAATGAATGTATGACGACGTAGATTATCAAACATTAGTAACTCGAAACTGACTCATTCTATACAATTTTGTGATATAAATAGCCGTTATTATTCTATTGTCATATGGCGAAGTTTATTAAAACTAATAGTTTAGAATTATTTATTACAGCAAATTATAATTATGACGTTTATGGCTGAATCGTCGTGATACCTTCGCCCGTGTGGAAAATAGATTGCGCTTCAGAAGTTGGTGCTCTTTAACTTACTATGATTTAATAAAATACTTTGAAGGGGTCTTTTCGTTCGAAATTGTCTTTTATCTAAAAGTTATATCAATGAATATTAATAACATGTTTGGCCGTACAAATGGTTTATTATGATTAATTATGGCACAATTATAAATTTAACTATTGTCGAGGTCATTATTGCAAGCAATGAAAATTGAACACTTGTTTTGAAATGAAAACCAGTCTTTGTTTTATCAGTATTTTGAATGCCTTTAAAATGTTCAACCCCTATTATTAACGGTTATAATATATGTAAATATTTAATAGACAGTGATAAGATTTGCCAATGAAAAAGTTGTTCATAAACTTTATAACATTTAAACAATTCATAGTCTTTAAGATGTAATTTTTAACAATTACATCTGTAACTAGTTTTAAGACTTTGGTCAATAAGGCATTAAGTTTAATATATTATATTACATGTATTATTTTAATTATTGTTCTTATGTTAAACCTTCGTTACTCAGTTTTATTAACAACAATATTTACAACGACATAGAGTCGACATTAGAACCTAGCTAGACCATTATCAACGCTAAACTTTAACGTTCCGTTTTACATTAGGGCCGAAAATATTCTTAATACGCACATTGACAGGTGCACAGTAAAAGTATATATTTCATTTATTACTGAACGTATAAAAATGTTTATTGTATGACACTAAACGTAACTGTATACATGCTAAAACTAAATTTTTCTACAATCATATATTTATATACATTTATAAACATCAAATTAAATTGATTTGGCAATTTCCATTAATTGATATCTTAAAAATTAGACGCCAATAAAATTAGCTATTACTGGCATTAAAGTAAAGAAACAATTTCATCCCGATTATTTTAATATCAAAGATTAACATAAAAAATTTCAAAACGATTTTTAACAAAATTGTCTTTGTTATCTACTATAATCTTAAACATGGATTTTAAGACAAATAATTTTATTTCTTAATTTAAACTAATTAATTTGCTAGTGGCAAATAAAACTTAACCACAATGGCGTTGTTTTTGTAATGCAGTAACAAAATTTTAATTTTTCTGCTGCCTTATGAATATAGTCTACATTAATTGTATTGTATGATAAAACATAGAATTGGCTGTACGTTTTAATTTATATTTCTTGATTTCGTATAAAAAGATTCAGTGAATTTTAGTCTAAGTTTAAGGTTAACTTAACTTTATGGTTTTTATTTTTTTTTAATTCATTTTTAATTGAATAAACTAGACGAATGTTTTATTATATGAAATACAGTTAAAAAAATTGTTAATTTTATTTACATGTGAAATTGTGTTCACATGTTACGTTGTGTTTACATATAATTTAAAAAAAAAGTTTCCATGTTATTGACCCGTAATTTGAATACGTGTTCATACATTAATCTGGAAGGCTTCACGCGAGGTCTTGTCGTGAGCGCGGCTTGGCTTGCGGCGATGGTGACTCTCGCACTCTGTGTCGTCCGAGAACCTCGAAGGCGGGTGAATGTGCTCGTTGAACGACGGGTAGTTTGATATGCTGCATCGGCAAGTAACTTTGTTTGGACATTTTAAACGTATCAGCGATAGTTATGACATCGAACAACAAAAACATTAAGAAAATAATGGTAAATTAGCAAAAATAATGTAAATTTAATGAAATACATGAATGAGATGTTGAATTGTAGTGGTTTATTTAAAAATGTAACAGAAATTGAAATACTTGGACGGTTTGTTTTTAAGTTATAACATTTCTATTACATCATTAAGTTTGTTATGAAAATTACACCTAATCGAAATACATAACAAATGTTTTTGTAATTAGGTTGACATTTAACAGTAGTATTACTGCAATATATAATATTTAATTTAACAAATACCATAATTACGTTCTATACACTTTCATTTATAAAAATAAATATGAACTATGAATGTTTTTAAACACTTAAAAAAACATAAAATGTTCAGTGACTTAAATTGTTAGAACATGCAAAAAGGTGAATTTAATTAAAGACTAAATAAAGTTTTATATACATTCTAAAAATATGTCATTAAAGGTATTTAATTCGAGTGGTGTTCTACTACTTATGTATATTATGGTGAGCGTCGGTGGCTCAGTGGTTTAAGCACTTGACTTGTAATCTACAGGTCTTGGGTTTGAATCCCGCCGCCATATACCAATGTGATTTTTCGATTTTTCGAATATTTCATATGTACATAATTTACCCGACGTTCTTACGGTGAAGAAAAACATCGTTATGCAACCTGCTCATATCGGCGAAAAAATTCAAAGATTGTGTGAAGTCTACCAACCCGCAATTGGCCAGCGTGGTTGACTATGGCCTAGTTATCGTAACTTTAGGGTAGGCTTCGAGCCCCTCGGTGGGGACGTATAGTGAGCTGGTGATGATGATGATATTAAGGCAATACTAAAAATATGTCCAGAATTCAAAAAGAAAATTGTTTCTACAGACATTTACAAGGTACATGATAATGTTATCTAATGTTAAAATAATAAAAAAGCCAACAAAAATTACTGCTATTTATACAATTCAAAAACTTGCCTTGTCATGCATGTTTGTAGGATAAAAATCATAGATTATAGATCCATTGTCATAGATTAAAAAAACAAATCACCTGAATGTAGTTTCATCATTGTGACTGCTGTATCCGCTAGAGGAGCGCACGTGCCGCTTGCCGAGCGCGCCCGCTTTGCCCTTGCGGCTCGGGAACGCCTTGCGGACAACGCCACCTACCGAATTCTCCGACGAAGACGATGACTCCTCGCGCTCTACACTCGGGTCTGATCACAACAAATCTAGATGTAACATTGTTTAAGATATATGTCGAAAGATTAGTCACCGACTGTGAGCAAATTTGATTTTGATAAACACTCATAAATCTATTATGAACAACTTGAAGAGAAAGTAACTATTGTACTCGTATGTAAAGTTTGCTGACAGTCGGCATCTAAACATCCTAATAATTTAAACGTGCCCTAAAATGTGATTATGGCATTATTATGATTTGATATATCTACTGTTTATATGAGATGATTTAAAACGATAACTTACTGAGCAATACAAACGAAAAAGTATATTGGAAAAGATGATTTCGAGATTATAGTGATCACTTATGTATAAGTGTTCTTCCCGTTTTAAGCATAACTAGCACTAGGTGCCTTTTTTTAACGAAAATTACGTTAGTTTATCCGTAAATATAGGAATGTCATGTAATTTACAGGTAGTGGGGTGCGCCGGTCGTATCCTGGCGGCAGGTTCGCTGTCGGAGTGGGGGGCGCTAGCGTCGTCGCTGGCGTCATCCTCGTACTCTGTAATGGGCAGGTGCAGCGTTAATATCTTCTTCACCTCCGAGTCCGTTGAGCCCAAGTTGTCCGACTCTGCAACACAAGCCTGCATCTCAACACGATGCAGTGACAGCCCGCATGGTGAAGCTGATTATATCCACACGAAAACCTTGGCACGAGAACATCAAATCGATCTCGACTCGACCAGTAACCCGTATAGCAATCAATGCAAACGATTAAGAAACAAATATCGATGTTAAAATCCTTCGTGTATCGATTAAAGAATCGATTTTAGAAGTAAGTTTTCGTGAAATATTCGATCAGCGGGAAGCAAATGACACACGAATGGTTATACGATGTCGTGGATAGAATACAGTGGTATTGTTTATGAGCTCGCAATGTGTGAATGCTAGAATAGCGGGTAAAAAGAAGTGATGATCGGCAAGGTATAAGCTATGGTATATAGTGGTCATTCGTCGTTCTATTTAATCGAATGATGTGACGATGGAATCGATTCGCTAGGAGAGGAAGCAATCGAGCGGTAGATCGAAGACATCGAGTAATACGATACACTGTGTGCATGCTTACCTTTATAAATTACAACACCAGTTACGCTCCCATCAGGTTGCATAAAAGGCGATCATTATGTCAAATTCAAATCTGTACTTAAAACTTAAACGGGTTAAAAGTAAACTTAATCAATAGAAAGTGCAATCTAGCTAACTAAATAAATGTTAGGCTAACTACTTATTCTCGTAGATACGCTCGGTAATATTATGCAAATTATGTGACGGCCGGACCGTACCTTGGCTCTCCGAATGCGGGTCTCGGAGTCGCGCACCTTTTCTTCTCACTTTTGTATACTCCGGTTCTTTGCCCTGATAAAATAAATCTATTATTACTTATACAGATACTTTCGTACTGATCATCTTTAGATTTTTAATTAAAGTAAGTTATATGAATCAACATATAAATGTATAATCTTCAAGTGATTTCCTTCTTCATTCTCTTTGCAATGTGTACCTTATATTTGTCGTTCTGCTTGAGGTCGTGGTAGACGAAGGAGCCGCGCACGGAGTGATAAGGGCCACTGTACACGTTGCCGCTGTAACTGCTCTCGCTGTACGCGGGCTTCGTCAGCTGGAACGTCGCGTATGGGCAGATGTCTTCGATGTATTCTAAAGACAAACGTTATATTGTTAATCCTACAATATCTTAATTCAATCTGGCTTTCAGTTTTGCTCTTGAAAATGACAATACCACGAAGTGTGATGTCCGTACACTTGATTATGAAGCTATCTGCCAACTATCTTAGAGCGTGCAAACACCTAAAACAAAACTATCGCTCAACTGTTTAGTCGCGCTTTGATGCCTAAGAACTTTGGAGGTGCGCACTACTCGATTATTAGTTGTGTAACTAAACAGTTGAATTGGCTGCGGCTGAAACAATCGACAATCGCACAATAGTTGAGCGATAGTTTAGTCAAAGGTGCACACCTTTAAGAGTGTATCATCAGGTGGAATTGTGATCAAGCACTAGTTTATCCTTTAATAAAAAAATCCATAATACTGCAATGTACGTACCATTAGAGGCGTGCTTGTAGTGGTGCTGTGGAGCGGGATGCTGCGCGCGCGCCGCCAGGTACTGCTGGTCACGGTTCACCTTGTTCTGCAGCTGCGCTACTGACGGTGACTCTCCCACACCTGCCTCCGGCGCCGCGCTCTCTGTTGTACCCGCTTCTTTATAAGGAAACAGTCATCATTTAAGTTTTTTTTCCAGTCTATATCATCCAGTGAAGATGGTAATAACGACTATAATTGCGGCTCAGGGGTTTAAGCACTTAACTTGTAATCTACAGGACTTGGGTTTGAATCTGATTACCTATATGATTTTCGAATTTCATGTGTACATAATTTGCCCGACGTTCTTACGGTGAAGGAAAACATCGTGATGCAACCTGCACATATCGGCGAAGAAATTCAAAGATATGTGTGAAGTCAACCAACCCGCAGTGGCCCAGCGTGGTTGACAATGGCCTAGTCACCCTACCCTAAGTATAGGCTCCGAACAACTCAGTGGGCACGTATAGCGGGCTGGTGATGGTGATGTAATCTCAATGATGAATGTGGCCTATTGGAAATGTAATGTTGGAGCCTCGTCGTAGTATGAATACTTACTGTTCCGTCGCACAAGCAGCACGATAGCGATGAGGGCTGCGAGCACGAGCAGCGAGAGCGCGGCTGGGAGGAGCACTCGAGCGGTCCCTAGCGAGCGCGCGCCCGCCGCGGGCACCGCCGGCGATACCTCGCCCTCCACCACTGCACCACATGCACATGACAAACACCGGTCAGGATACACAGCGGAATATATCTCCCACCAGACTGCCTTAAAAGCCTTTGATAGAGGTTGTTAACCCAACGCATCTGTAGTTCTGATGTAAATTATGGTCATGAGAATCGAATCAACTAATGTTAGGCAATTTGTTGCTTGTCCCCTTCCATTAAAAAGCCCGTTGCAAAGTTCTAACAGTAGAAAAAAAGACTGTACAACAATATCAATTATAATATTATAAAGAGGAAATATTTGTGTTTTTGTATGTATTGAAATAACTCAAAAACTACTGGGCCGATTTTAAAAATTCTTTCATCATTAAAAAGCTATGTTATCAGTGCGTACTATAGGTTATACATTTTATTTCCGCGCGGATGAAGTTGCGAGAAACAGTTAGTAAAGAATAAAGACTGACTGCCGGTGAGGGAGTGCGTGGTGAAGTTGTACAGGGCGAGCGCGTGCCCCGCGTTGTTGTGGGCGGTGATGCGCAGCTGGTAGTGCGTGGCGGCCGCCAGCCCGGTGACGCTGAAGACGCGCTCCGTTGCCTGCACGCTGTTCGACACCAGTCGCCACTAACACATATTCATATAATGAGTAGTAAGACATTGTGGATTTAAATATACCTGTAATGTGACAATCCTATGGCATCTAATCATACTAATATTATAAATGCGAAAGTTTAAATGGATGGATGGATGGATGGATGTTTCTTAGAGTTTGTAGCCTAAACGACTGAACGGATTTCGATGAAATTTGGTATAGATGTAGAGGATAGTCTGGACGAACACAAGGCAACTCACTTTGTTTTTTTTTTAATTCCACGCGGACGGAGTCGCGGGCGAAAGCTAGTTCATGAATAAATTAAATATGTAATAATATCTCTAACTTTCCTACAAATGTCATTATTAATTTTAGACACTCAATTTGCGTTTTTCGTTTATCCTTTTTTATCCCAATCATTGAACTGTGTATTCCTCGTTTTCCTGTCGAAAACCATATTTTTCTTATGGCTATTTCTAAACCAATCAGAGTCATCCTAGTTCAAATTTTACTTTGCATGGTACTAAATATGTAATAAATATTTTTCGTCTTACCGGTGTTTGACTTATTTCCCTATATTCAATAACAAAGTATAGTATTCCACAGCCACCATCTCCCCAGGAGTCCAACCAAACCGTTACCGTTGTTGTATTTAGCGTGATCATCTGTGAGTGCTTTGGTTTCACGGGAACTGCAAATGTACATTTTAATTTCACTTTGACGACTGACAGAGATAATGTTATCGCGTCCTTATTCCTAGCTTTTTAGCTCTATCGAATCCGTTATTAACTTCTTTAACATTGAATCAGGGCTTTCATGAGGTTGATTATGACAATAAAACATCTTTTTAAACTATGATTTAATACTGTTTCTGATTCGATAATACTCTTGCGTACATTGTCATGACTTTGCTGTCCATTCCGATGATTAGGAGATCTTAATGCATGATAAGTCCGTGTAGTGAAAAAGGTTGAAAAACATTTAAAAGTATTATGTTATAGTAATATAACTAACCAGTGCCCTTAGTGTAAGCATGCACGATGTCGCAGGGCAGGCCGGTGCCGATGCGGTTGAAGGCGGTGATGTAAAGCTGGTATCGTGTGCCGCACCACAGGTTGGGCAAAACGTGCTCTGATGTCCCCGCTTCCACTTGCAGTTCCTCCCAGTCGCCGTGCTCCCGTTTATAGTTTATCACGTACCCTGTGCAAAAGAAACAAGAAAAAAATCAATGCCAAAGAATTTACTTAAGAACTTGTAACCATCTAATTGTCATCTTTGTGTGTGTGTTTCTGATGTCCTTTACCCAAATAGAACTTTTCTTTAGAAACTAAGTTTTCAATGTTTTTCCTTCTTTCTAAAAGTTTCTTTTTCTCTATTATTACGTATTTTCAAAATTAGACTGAGAGTGAGTATAAACGTAAGAAGTAAGATTAAGGACAAAAAGACGTACAAGTATTTTTTTAGAAAGAGCTTTATATTAAAGAAGTTAAAAATAAGACGGAGTTTTCTACACGAGCCAACGAGCCCCCACATGTATGTACATTTTTAACAGACCTAAGATAGGGCTGCCTCCGTCCCCCTGGTCACTCCATTGTAGGTGTAGCGAGTCCGCGTAGGAATCGACGACGGCTAGCACTGGCGGCTGGGGAGGCACCTTCACTTCTACGCTGTACGTCACATCGTCCCGTCCGTGAGCATTCTCCACCGCGCACGTGTAGTTACCACTGTCCGCGTACTGTGTCATACTGGAAACAACGAATACATAGATATTTAAACACAGTACAGAGATACCCTAGATAGACATCCAATAGATGCTATAACTAATTTTTACCTGATTATTAAAGTTCCGTCGTTGGTAACATTTTTCCTCAAAGTCGATTCAAGTACAGCACCGTTCATACTCCAAGTGGTCGATGGTGTTGGTACGCCAACTTTGTTACACGACAATGAAATATTTTCCTTCCATGGAGTAACTATACTACGGCTGAAGGACGTAATTCTCGCTGGAACTGTTGACATAGTTAATACAATTAATTACAATATCAAACAAATTAACGTAGACAATCTACTGGTCAATTTGAAGGTCAAATACCTGAGTCTGACGGCAAAACAGTAACAACTCTAGTCGCTTCACCTTCTCCAAGTCTTGTAGAAGCAGATACCCAGAATTGATGAGTCCCTCTCGGTGGTGATCTTGCAGTTTCATGTGATAACGTACTTGGAGACAGCATTCGTTTATGAGTACCTTCCTAATAAAACAAATACATTGAAATTAATACAAATACCAAATAGATTAATATTGTAATTATTACAATTTCGTTACTTACTTCTCGTCCATCTTCTATAACACTCATATATAAAGTATATCCAACTAGAACACCATTAGGTGATGTCGGTGGAAGCCATGATACAAGAATCTTGTTGCGTGATGAAACAACTGCTTTGATGTCAGCTGGAGCGGAAGGTACTAGAATAAAGACACATAAGTAAGTGTCACATTTTCCAAAAATACATATCTTTCCTCTTTATAATATTAGTATAGATATAGATTATAAATATTACCATCTTCTTCAGTCTGACAGTAAACGGGCGCAGCTCTGACACCATCACCAGCAGCGGTGAAGGCACAAACAGTGACAGAATAGTTGGTATACCGTCGTAACCCTGACAACGTGGTATGGAGTGCTGATATTTGCTTTGTAACTGCATCTTCAACACCTGAATATCAAATCATACTTTAGTATGTGCCCTTAGTATTGATTTTTCGTACTAAACATATATAATTGCCCCCTAGTGACCATTGAATGATTATGCGGTAGTCAGTGTTGATATATTTAGTTGTATGGAAGAATATTTTTGTTATTTGTTACTTACCAAACCAATCCGTGACAGGTGCATAAGTGACCCTGTATCCCTGCAACACTCCGTTGCGCCCTCTGACGGGTGGTGGTTCCCACGTGACGCGCACCGACTGGGAGCTCAGCGCGGCGCATTGCAAGGATCCGGGCGGAAGGCTTGGCACTAACATAGACAAAACATTACCCATAATAAACAGGTATAAAGTGGTATTATGGTTAAAAAAAAGTTTAACTTGTGCAACTAAATAATTGAATGGGCTGCGAAACAATCGACAATCGGACAATAGTTGTGCGATTGTTTAGTCAAAGGTGTGTGCCCGTTCTAAACTTTACTATTTTTTTATCCCAAAGTTAAACCAAAAGTGAACTTGAAATATACTATAGCTTGAAATAAAGCTGATGAAAGCTGCTAAACATTCTTAGCTCATATAAATTTGCGTAAATATTTCTCGATTAAGTATTACCGTCTTCCATAGTGGTGGCAGTCGTGGGCGGCGAGGCGGGCCCTGCGCCGCGGCTGTTGTACGCCTGCACCACTACAGCGTACGCGGTGTGCTTCTGCAGCGCGGACAACGTGGTGCGCGCCCGCGCTGACCCCGTGCCCTCTACCGTGCGCACCGTGTACGAAGCCCCGCCAGGACCGCTCGCGATCAGGACTGAACTGTTGCTATTTAACTGAAATACAGGAAATAGACACTATGTTTAACACACCTGGACTTAGTAAATGGTACAATTTAGTGTTCTCAGAACTAAGACGAAGAACTATCGAAAAATCTGGTTTATAGCGCGATTTACTAGGTCTTTTACACTGTCATACAAATAAGTAAAAGTCCAAGATATGGTACAGTAAAATGAATACGATAATCTTAAACCATTTACCATTGTAATACTTACTTCTTGAAATCCTACATAATAACCGAGAATATTTCCGTTCCATAAATCTTTCTGCGGCGGATCCCAGCTGACGATTAGCTCCGTAGAACTTTTAGGCTCGACTCTAACGTCCAATGGCGGGCCACTCGGAACTGTAAGCAAAAAAAATTAACTACTAATACGCCACTACCAAAATAATTAAAAAGAATAGAAAAATGTATCAAGAAATACTTTTGTAGTTTAACGTGTTTTATTTGTGGTAATTAGAAGAATTTGATTAATAGCCTGCTGGTGTTATCATTAAATATTGTCTCTCTACAAAAAAATAGTTTCAAATCCCACGATGGAGAAGTATATTGTCTGAAAACTTCAATATTTCATAATAATTAATGTTACCTTCTTCAGTAGTAGTGACTTGAACAAGTTGACTAGGTTCGCTCTGGCCGAGTCTGTTCTCGGCAATGATGCGCAGATGGTATGAGGTCGCCGGTTGCAAGTTCTGTACGCTTGCTGATGTTACACTTCCCGGTACTATCACTTTCTGAGGCGTAGTCGGCCATGGTTCTGGAAGTAAACACATATTAGGACACTCTAATGTTATCTTCAATTTTCATATTATGTTCTTCTTACTTCTCAGTATCTCACTAATCTTACTAATATTATAAATTCGAAAGTTTAGATGGATGTATGGATCTTTGTTTGAGTTTATAACCTAAACGACTGGATGTATCTCGATGAAATTTGGCATAGATGTAGAGGATAGTCTGGAAAAACACATGGGCTACTTGTTTGTTTTTTATTTCACGCGGACGGAGTCGTGGACGAAAGCTATAATGTGTAATTCATAGATATTTGAGATTTTACCTGGTGCTTCCTTGTATTGTACGATGTAATTAATAATTGGACTATTTCCAGCGTACGGTTGTGTCCACGATATTTGTATTGATCTCGACTGTTGATCTATTATTCTAATATTTTTTGGCATTTCTGGTACCTGAAATATAATAGTTATGTTAACGTAAAATATATTGTACCAGATTTAGTACCAAAGGACTTGAAGGAAAGTAAAATTTCATTAATTGTTCACTACGGGTCCGCTTGGTATAGACTTTAAATGTAATCTACTCTAAGATACACCACTTGCATCATTGCGGCAGTTAGAGGTGTGAGATTATTGTTGCTTTTTCATTACATTACCTCTTGCACAACGAGGTGTATAAGCATTTCGTCTTGTCCATACGCATTGGATGCTCTACAAGTGAGTGCGCCGGTATCCTGTCGGTATGTCTGTAGGATACTCAGCTCTGAAACAAGTCCGTCATCAAGAACTTGTTCACGTATTGTGTATCTGGAAACAGATTTGTCAATTAAAATATTTATTCCGTTCAAATATATATCAAGATCAAGGTGATGTCTACTCTATTATTTACAATATAAAAGCCGTAAACCCCAGTAAAAGAAGTGATAATAAAACAGAAGATCAAATTTAAAAAAGAGGCAAATCAGGCTCCACCATCGAAGGTACTTCAGTCAATAATATCTTAATATCCAAACCATCATAACTGACTTTGTTTTGCTTTTAAGCAGTTATGTAGAGTTAGGAAATTTGTAAATGTGTCTAGTAATAAAAAAGGTCGCTCAGTAGTTTTATTATAGTCCCGTCGTTTACGCAACTCACTGCGTCCTTACTGCTAATTTGTAAAAGGAGACGGAGTCTGTCTGTCTCGTTGCAAGGAACATGTATGTATCAATATGAACTGCAAGTGGATAACCGCGGGTATCCGCGGTTGTACCATATGTGGGTTTTATAGTTTTGATCGCTATTACCTTTGATCTAGATGGTGTGCTATCGTGTGATGATGCGGACTTCTCCAGCTGACCTCTAGCGGGGCATCGCCCGAGGCTGCGCACTGTAGGTGTGCCGCCTCGCCCGCCGTCACCTGCACTGTTTTACTCTTCATAGGGAACCGCGCCGGTGCTGAAATGTAGAGGGGGCGAATGGAATAGGGAAGGAAGTTGAGCGAGGCGATGAGACGACAGCCCAATAACTCAATTAGATATGCCATGCCAATGGGTGATTGACACGGAGACTGCGGGGACGCCCGAACCCCCCCAGAGATCGCCATCGGGTCCTCTCACCCGGTCGCCAATCGGCACGATGAAGCCACTCTGGGATTTAATACAATAAATTTAATACAAGCTAGTTTTACACAAACAGCAGAGTAAATTTATAAAAACTACTTTGTTGATACTAACTAACCATAGAGTGTAACTCTCCAAAAGGATAAAACATAATTCACAGAACAGAACTTTAGTACGAAACTAACTGCTATATCATTCAACTTAACTCTTCAAATCTATATGCAGTTGTTCTTGACTCGGTCATTTTAAAACCACCATGTATTCATTACATCACTCTCAAGTAACCTTGATTCACGTTATCGTCATCCGTCACGTCAAATCATACTGTGATGCTTCTCACTTATTGAAAGAACATTATTAGTAAACAAAAAGTCGATCAGTCGCAACACAATAGCGGCATATTGCGAGACTATAAGTTTCCGCTTCGACGCGCGGCTTCCGACATTTCCCGTACAGCCAGTCAGCCGAGATTCGCAAACAACTTAAAACTTGTCCCATACGAACAATTAAATCCTCTTTATAACTTATTGCCACGTTCAAAGTTACTTCAGAACCTGTTAATGTTCACATTAAATGTACCTTAGGACTCCTTTAATACTCGTTAAAAATTCTGAGCGTGGTTAGTTTATTGATATTTTGAAATTATTGTCACATAAACTTAAATAAAATTTATTATGGGCATCGAAAGGGAGGAGGGTAGGAGAGAACAACTGCCTCCATACAGATACAAAAGATGTTAAATAGACGAAAGCCATGTTAATGATAACCCTCTTAGACAGCCTAGATCAATGGCTGTAGACGCCAAAGGTGTAAATATTAAGGTTCCATTAGAATTATCCTATAATTTAAAATAACCATAAAATATAAGATTACATCAAATATTACCCATTATAAAAAGATTGTGAAGATGTAGATAGATATATAAAATATATAACCACCCTATAGAATTATAAGGTTAATAAATTACCGAGGGATGTTAAGTACCCGAGCCAACAAAAGGGATTGTAGAGTGGTCGTAAAATTGACTTTCTCTAATGCTTTGTGCGTTCAATACAACGATAACTTAGCAATTTGGCGAACTACAGGAAAGCGACGAGGAATTCAATAGAAATAAATGGAATGGCACAGCTGCGAAGGTATAGAAATTTTATACCTTTATTGCTTTGAAATTATGCCAATGGAGACTAAAATTATTTACGATCTTCATCTTTATTAAATCAAAGACGATAAGAAAACTGACCTCTTTAGTGAATTGAAATTAAAAACAGATTAATGAAAATCTTAATAAATAACATTTGTACTAAGAAACTTCTTTTTTTATTAAGAAGAATAATTTTTCTTAGTAGTAAAAAAAGAACTAAGAAATATTTCTACTACGAATTTTTATTTTTAATATAAAGTTCAATATAAATAATAACACTACACACCTACACTTATGATTAAAATGTTTCTAAACTATGCTTTCATCACTTCACGTAAATAACTGGGGCGTTGTGGAAAGCGATAATGACAGAAAAGAATTTTCATTCGAGTTCCAATAAAAGGTCGAATAACTTTGCCGCCTAGATAAAGCTATGATGGAGTCCATACATTTCCCCCGTTATGATAAAATACTCTGCCAACAGATTAATACCTTCTATGTGACATGACTTTTTAATTAAATATAACTTTGAATAAAATTGATTCAGTGAACCAAAGCTTCTAAATCTTTCTTCCATATGGAAGAAGTTTTCATGTCGATGTTATTGTCGTTTCAATAATAAACATAAAATTGCTTACTAAATCCAAATAAGGAAAAACCTCTTACCGTTAACTTTTAGAAATATCAACTTGCTGAGGCCCGCGCCGATATCGTTCCTCGCCTCACAAAGGTAGTGCCCCTCGCTATCTTTGGCGACGCGCTCGAATATCAGCGAGCCGTTGTCAAGCACCCTGGAGCTGCCCTCGAATAGAAAATCTTTGTATTCTCCCGGCGTGTTACCTTCGAATATAAATAAAGTTATTACTCGAAGGGTGCGAAATCAAACACCATGGTGCTTTTAATTTTATTACCGACTCTCTCTTCTGTTTAACTATTTATTTTCATTTTTACTAAGATATTATAGTATGTAAGTAGTAGCCCAATCGTGTTATAAACGAGTTAAAGTCAGTCGAAGATCTTGTTCTTTTACATAAAGTACCAATCCGCATAGAGCCAGCATGGATGTCAAAAATCGTGTAATCCTTAACTTAAGATAGACTCGAGTTCCTAGATGAGAAAGGAGTTGAAGGTATTATGTATTATTTGTTAATCTTTCTTAACTTACCTACTGCTTTCTTCCACGTAATATTTGGCTTCGGATATCCGTCCGCTTGGCATTGCAGCGTGACGTCTTGGCCAGCCGCTACCGCAATGTCGTTTGGCTCCAGTCGCCATCTCGGCGGCACTGTTCACACGATCGTGTACAGACTATTAATGTCAACAATATACCAAAATGTACCACAAACTAACGTTAATTAACAACGAGATATCTCAATTTCGGTAATAATCAATTTGCTTCGCTCACTTTTTTTCTAATTTCTTATACTGTTTATGTTCACCTTCATTCCTTCTAAGATACGAATCTCTATTTTATGACAATTTTTCACAAATCTAAATACTTAAATATTAGTTACTTATATGTAATAATACGAGCAGTATACGTCATTAACATCATCTCCCCTACCTTATGCTAGTACAAGTATATTATAGTAATAACAGTACATGTTTAAATGACGAAATTACCATTAACAGTAAGAGGTACTGTGAAACGTTCGGATCCTGCGATATTGGAAGCTATGCAGGTGTAATTTCCGCTGTGTAATGATGTAATATGTTCGATAACGAGCGAGGCGCTGTATTCATCCATCCTGCGGGTGATTATGCCGCTCGGTGCGTACGGAGACGATGTCACCGGTTGTCCGTTCTTTTCCCAACGAAACGCTATCGGAAGATCTCCCTCTAAAATCTGACAGGAGATAGCTGCCCTCATACCTTCTCGCAGTAGATTTGTTAACGGCTGTATGGGTAAGATCTTTGGCTGTACTGAAAACAAAGAGATATAGAATTAATTAAGTTGATGAAGTGAATTTGACTTCATTGTTTGAGCTAACAGGAAACTTTTACAAGAAATCCTTCATTTCTTTCTTTAAAATGATGCTGCGAAGGATAAAGGTATTCTAATGGTACACTAATGCACCATTGCTGTAGTACTTAAATACATTTTACTACGGTTTGTTAAAGTCTAACACACGCTTTGGGAGACGCCATCTTGGTTTTAATATTGTATTTTTAAAACCGTCAACTAAAACACTTTGAGATTCAATCTAGATTTATACGCAAGTTTTATTACTCTATTAACCGAGAAACACGGGACGCTATAAGTCCTGGGGATGCCACAGGAAATGCGCTAAATTGAATTACGTCCAGTCCACCCCTGTTAGATACGAGAATTTATGTAGGCTTACTTAAAAGAAAATCAAGGTTATATGACATTATTAAACTTTATTGAGAACGAAGCTTAGAAAATGTTCACGATATTATGTATATCTGCTAAAATAGACACGAACAATGTACAATACTGTGGTAAAAATAACACTTATTGTACTAATGTATGATGGTGCAGTTTCTGTACATACTGAACTGAACTCGAAATTAATTTGCCCAAATAAAATTCAATCCATAGCTACTCTAGATGAAGGTAAGGTATAGTCTATGTGTATAAGAGTCAACTAACCAAGTATTTGTACTTCTACATCTCTTCTAGCGGCATGCCTCTGTCTGTTTGAAGCTTGACAGGTGTATGTACCAGCGTCCTCGCCACGCTGAGTTTGCTCCACCACCAGTGTGCCGTTGGGGAACACTTTTTGCCGTCGATTGAGTGGTAACGTTTGACCATCTATAACAAAAGAAATAACATTTATATGAGCTAGTGTAGCTTCTATAGTTGATGAAAGACCAACAACGTTGACAGATGTGTACAGATAAATTATGCAAATTTATTAGAACATTTTTCATTCAAATTATATCGAAACGTAAGTAAGGAGACAATTTATTGTCTAAGTGTTTTAACACTATTTAAATAAAATAACCACTATTTATTGACCAAAAGAAAGCAAAATTTATAGAACACATTAATGAAATAAAAAAAATCTTGGCCAAAAGAAGAAGGCACAGCTGATGCGGTCTCCAGCTTGTTATTGAAGGCCGCGCTGGATTTCATCCGGCCAACAATAAATTTAACTGAGCGAAAAGCAGTTTTAGTTATTTCATGATCTCTTTTAAAATAATTCACATAATGAAGAAGTAGCCTGAGTTTTAATAAAAATGTTTTTATAAAAAACCTTAACCCCTTTTATACGTGTACGAATTTAAAAGCTACAGTCAGTTAAATAAGATTTTCCACAAAAAAAATTGAGTCAATTTTTTTTTGAGGGACCTCTAATTAAAAAGTTAATCTCTCGCTGCCTGCAAGGTACGCCTCTTTAATAATATTGAAAGAAATGTTTTCGACAGAAATTATTTTTATGGAGTCGCGTGCTCGTCTGCTGAATATGTGATAACAGTTTGTTCAAAGTTTTAATTACAAATTTCTCTTGGGTAATAAGTAGGTACAAGTTTCGTCATTTTACGTGTTTCATATTCATTAAAATAAATGACTAAAATATCATTTGCATACTAATTTTGACTCACATTATAAAGTATAACATTTTCTCATATTGTGCGATATTTTAGTTTGTTTCGTAATTGCTCAACATCTCCCACGTATCTAAATAGGTAACACATCTAGAAAGCGAGCTTTTTCACAATGTTTGCAACTTTTATATAAAATAATTCAAATAGGGATTGATACATACTACTAAGTTTTGTTTACATTTTTATAGTAATTACGCTACAGTTAAAACAAATATTATTGTGATTAGTTAATATTAGATTGTGATATCATCATCTCCGCTACCTTATCCTACGCCCGTAGAGTCGGCGCACCAGATTTTCATCCTACATAAACTCCATCATCCGTCATCTCAGTCATCACTCCCTTCTTGATCATGTCACCTTTCACGCAATCCATCCATCTCTTTCTAGGTCTACCTCTACCGATGTACCACACTCATAACTAACCTCCTTCTTGTTACATGCGATTCATCCCACCACATAACATGCCCATACCACGCTAACCTTTTACTCCTTAATTTCTCAACCACTGGGGCTACTCTCAAACTTACTCTAATATATTGTGATTGTAGGATGTCTGGTCTATAATAACATTGTCTTCTTCCTTAACTTTGTAAGGTATAAACAAGCAATAATTTTATTCAAGCCAACGGAGAATATTTGCCTCATTCAAATTGAATTTTAAGTTGTAGACACTTTACGCAAAATGAATTTATACCTTGAGATATAAAACCCTCGTTTTATGTACGAGTTGTTCAACAAACTAATTGAAACCATAAACTTTTAACGTTTAGCCCTTAAATTGGATACATTTATATACTTTAACACAATCTTGTGAGAAATTGGAGTTTTATGAAATTACGTGAGATGATGAAATATAAAAACGTATGAAATTATAAAATTTTTCTTCACAGTTAATAACATCTCTAGTCGGATCAAATACTGACAAAGTTCACAAAGGATAGGTGGCATATTATAAAATCAAATTTCAATTAAAACGATAAATGTTGGCTTTAATATTTAAATGTTTGTCAAATAAACGGTTCAAAATACCTGAGCTATTTTATCTCGTTGCGAAAATCTATAATATTTTATCACAGTGAAGTATAACACAAACAACAATTTGCACCTCGGCAAACAGTGGGGCAGATAAATCACTCAAAATGCTTACCTTGCAAATATCCAGCGGGAAAGGGAAGGTTCGCTTACCTAAGCTAAACACCTCTCCTTTACTTAATTAAGTAGGTTTCCCCAATTTTATACTTTACGTGAGTATTCAATTACATTTTTGGTTCTTTTGCATAAAAAATAAAAATGATAATTTTGTAAAACAAATGAATGCCAATGAAACCTTAAAAATACTATATTGTTACGGTGTATTTCCACTGTATTGGTAGCTATGACGTCCCTCTCATTTTCTTTTAAAAAGACAGAGATGGTAATCTAGTTCTTATACGTATGCTATGATAATGGCTATAATGCAAATTTAAATACCAACCTCGTTCCCACGTGATGGATTCAATAGGATAACCGGCGACAGGACATTTTATATTCAAATCACTTCCAGCTACAGCAGTCACTTTGGGCATTTCCCGAATATAAGGTAAGCCATACACGTTCACCCTGGCTGCGTGGCTGGCTTTTCCCGCCGTATTACTGGCAATACAGGCGTACTCGCCGCCATCTTGTTCCGTCACACGACTGATGTTAAGATGGCTGACAACGTCATCTTGTAGCGTAACGTGTTGACCGACAACGAATCTGTTAAGAAAATAAACACATTCATTATTCACGTGCATTTTTTTATCTTTTGAAATTATAACCTTATATCTTGTGCACATTTTTGCTTGTAGCTTCTTATCATAAACCGGCAAATGCAATTGGATTTTTTCGTGTAGCATTTAACTTTGTGTAGTTACATGACTAAATGTTAAGAATAGCCAAAGGTCAGTAAATTATCTTAAAGATAGTACTCAAAGATATATATTCACTAGGAACTTTCTTACCTCGAGTTAGTTGGAATAGGAAAGCCGTCAAGCGTCCATGAGAACTGTGGTGGAGGATGTCCCATGGCGACACACTTCAGAGACACGCTGGGACCGGGCTGCAGTGTCTGCTCCGAAAACCAATACACCAGCTCCGGTTTGGATTCTGAGAAGGAACAACTGGTTTACAGCACACAGAATAATAAAATCAAACTCAATTACGTCGTCTTCCTAATGATAAACTGAATAAACCCGCACAACTAAGAGCTAGACATTGATAAAATGGTATGACATTTGTGTATGCTTCTGTCCGATAGGGGGCGCTGTACAAATTGTCAAAGTCAACAGTTATACTTGTCGTTGTATAGCAAAAATCTTATTCTTCGTCGATATCGATAGGAATACTTTCACGGAAATTTTCGTGGTAAGCCCACTGGGAACCAAGACACGATAATCGAATGTTCGAATGGTCTTTTCTCTGTTGCTTTCAGTCGAGCTAAAGTTTTCTAAACACGAAAAAAAAAGAAAAATACCTATATAATACTAACATTAAATAAAAAAGCTGTGTATTTTTGCTATTGAAAGCAACATAGGGATATCATATTCACAAAGTGTATCCCGCGGCATAAAACGGTTACAGACGGAATCTTTACATTAAAAATAAAAACAAACGAATAATTCGCTGCCAGCCTCTACACAGCCTGCTTCAGTTTTACACAACAATGTCCTTTTGTTATTTATATCTATACGGAATTTTACTTTCCATTTGAAATATTTTATATTTAAACGGAAACTCGTAAATATTTTCATAATATTTACGAGTTTCTGTTTAAAATGTAAATATTTTCAATTTGAAATACTAATATGAACTTAAGGTTTTATCGGTCGAAGAATAAATTTTTTCCCACTTAGGTTTGATTGAAGTACGACCTGTTAGCATAAATCCATAAAAGGTTTTTGTAATCCATTACGTATGTTGCTGACAAGCTTTAGAACAAATTGCATTGAGCGTCAAATGACAGTTTACCGAAATGGGACGTACCGTACCGTAGTACGTACCAGCATTAGATGTGATATAAATATAGTTTAATTGTACTTATAAGTACGCCAGTATTCTGATAATATACCAGTATAGAGATAAAATACGTATTATGCAGCTAGCTGCAACGACCGTGTACTTTCCATCGGCTTCTCTTATTAAGCCGGGTACAAAACAAACGCACCAAATACGAGGGACGTTATAATAATGGGACAAAGCGGCATATTTCATCGCGGGCACGAGTAAAATGGACTTTATGGTCAACGAGATATGATCTTAATTTAAGAATTTACAGGTTTAGTATTAAGTAGAGGAAAGTCGATGCGCCCCCGGCGAGCTAGTCTGCGTCACTGGAGCTTTTTGTTTGAGTTGAACGAGCTACCTCTAACAGCTTGCAGCGGATCACAACTATTTGTAGCTGCTCTATGAATTATGGCATTAAATATTACTATATAATTACATTTAGAAGGTGAATAGTCTACTCTAAACTTAAAAAAAAACAGAAACGTTCAAAGTATTTTAGTCACTATGTAAAGACAATAAGGCGAATTTTATCTATTTATTGATTTTAAAAATTGCAAAGTGTTTAAGTTACCTCTGTTGCCAGTGAAGTTCCAGTCGGCGGTATCATGTACGTGCGCGCTTCGAGCGTGAGGCGTCCGCCGCGACCGATTGCCCACGCCGAGCACACGACTTTCTGATTCTGAAAGTATACTTTATTTTGTTTGGTTTCTTTGAAGGGTTTGTATGGGAAAGTGGATTTGACGGTGGAGGTGACGCATAGGAAGGGGAAATATCCTCTTTATGTGCGTCTCCTCCTCCGACGATTTAGGGTAGGCAACGCATCTGCAATTGCGGATGTCTATGGGCAGCGGTCGCTTTGCCATTTCAGCGGATTTAGGTGGCCGCTTGCTCGTTTGCCACCTTATAGTATATAAAAAAAAGAATAACCGGCCTTAAAGTGGTGAAGTTGCACACCGGCAATATGATGGAAAAAAACTAAAAAACATTGATACATTTATCTTAAAATTATGTTTACTAACACATTTAATGCCGCTTCGTTGGCACTGAAAATGACAAAAGAAACTTACGATCAATGGAATATTCCGATATTCCGTACGCCTGATCCCGCATATTGCTTGCAAAGCACTGATAAACGCCCTCATCGTTTGTCTGTGTGTTCTTGATATGTATCCTAAAGCCGTCTTCTGATATCCTTACTCTATCGCACGATTTGACAACTTTAGAGTTGTGTAACCAGTAAACTATTTCTATCGGATGTCCTGTTACTTTGCAGTCGAAAGTTATGTTCGTGCTCGCCTTTGTTCGGATCACTTCGGGTTTTATTCGGACGGAGATTGGTTCTGTAACAAAGAGACTGATTTACGCCTTCAAGTAAAAACGATGAATTAAGATATGCACAGTGCCAGCGTAAGGGTAGAGAGGGACATAAAGGAGCGCCAAAATCAACGAATTCCACATTCTCAGAACATAAGCAAATTAAATTCCCCTCTCCAGAGCTGAATGCAATTGAAACTCAGAGTTAGTTTAACTAACTAGTACCAAAAGTAAAATTAAGTATTTTGCACAGAAAAAAAATGAAGATTAAGATGTTGATTACCTGTGACTATGAGTGTAAAACGTAAAGCTTCTTCACCAGCTGTGTTGTTAAGGTAGCACACGAATCTACCAGCATCCTCTCTTCTAACCTTCTGTATACTGAGTAGCCCGCCCCCTAGCAGTACCGCTCTTTGCCAAACAGACGATTTCTCCAGCGGTATCAACTGTTCGTGATGTTCACGAAACCATCTGCGAACATTTTATACGTTTACTCCTACAGTGAATTTAGAAATAATAACGGATTAAATTAACTTCTTAAAAAACAAAAGACGTACTTCTAATAAACCGCTGTTTTTATGTCAAATAGGGACTGAAATATTCTATGCTTATGACAGTAGTCAACTACTTTTGCAAATGAAATTAAAACAAATATTTAAAAAGTTATTTTTCCAATGTTAATGGTGCCCAGATTCTGAACACAGATTTCATAAGCATAATGGATCAATGAGAGTAAAATCTTAGTATATAGATCGTTAAAATATTTAACCATAATAAAATTAAACGGGAATAAAGGTTGCTCATTTTCTCGATATCATAGTCTTTGTGCGAGTCGACAGTTACGTAGGAATGCAAAGAGGTGAACGCCCTCCTAGCCACGGTCTCAAAGTTCTTTAGAATGCAAATTTCTCGCTGCATTTCAGCCCCTTTCAAAACTAATTGCAAAAAATCCAACTGAAAGCGTATTACGTAAATCGTTCATCACATTCATAAAATTTCCTCTCGGAATATTATACAGAGAACGAACTGAATGATTACATGACATATTCATTAAGTAAATGTTACTTGTAATATAATGAAATGCAATGCAATAAACCATACTAATATTATAAATGTGAAAGTTTAGATGGATGGATGTTTGTTAGAGTTTGTAGCCTAAACTGCTGAACGGATCTCGATGAAATTTGGCGTAGATGTAGAGGATAGTCTGGAAGAAGACATAGTATACTTGTTTTTTTTTTTTTAATACCACGCGGGCGAAAGCTAGTGTAACAATAAAGCAGTACGTAGGGCTACACTATTTGCGCCTAGTATATTTAATTTATTGCTCCCAGAGAAAGCAATAAAATATAATACGTAAGTAATTCAACTACCTCGAATGTCTACTACACTAGATGATGTACAAATAGTAACAAAAAAAGGTGTATGAACTAGTAAGGCAATTTAACTAATGGAGGATGTAGATTTTAGTAAAATACGGACCGGTTATTTGAATGTTATTTTGTTGTAAAATAATGTAAGATCTCATAACATCAATTAGTGCCATGTTCGTACTGGTTAGCAATTTCTCCTTTTTTTTCAAATGCAATACTCTCCGGTATTGCGGAATAAATTGCTCCTTGCCAGTTGGAACGAATCATTTCGCTCGGAGATTATGAAATTGCTCATAAATCTCGGCGTACGTTCAGATTAATATCTCAACCGTTGACATTTTGTCGAATTGTATATCCAGAGTATTATAAAAAATGTATACTTAACATTAATCAATATATCTAATTGGAAACACTGCTTTCAACATTATCTTGTTTTAGTTTAATTCTAGCCTCAATAGTACGTATTGTTTACAATAATGATATTGACTAAAATACGTAAAACAAAAAACACTTCTCCAGCTCATAATTGCAAATAACGATGGTAAAAATATCGCAACACGAAAACAGCAATTCTAAACATTAAGTAAGATATTTTATTTTTAAAAAATGTATATTCCCGTAACTTGGCTTAGTTAAAAATGGGTCACGAGCAATTCGTTTAATCCCCTGTACCGTGAAAAGGTAAGGCGGTTAATTAAACGAGCGGTGAATCCAATCATAAATGCGTACCTTTCCTTATTCAATAAAAAGATTAACCAAAATACTTAAGCGACTAAACGGGGGATGAAGAAAACAAGAGAAAATGCTAATTTCATTTTGAAAATTGCGATTTTTATTATTCCAGATATAAACATTACGGCAAAGAGACTATAAATCGAGTATAGGGTAATATTATGATAAAAAGACATTTCGATACTAATCATTCTTAAATTTATGCTTTAACTACATAAGAATTTAAATGATTTATTTGACGGTGAAATTTACATTTGCATTCTATATTTTTCAATTTCATCGTTTTCTCGTCGTAACTTAGGGTAACAGTTTTGAATGTCCTCCGGGCTCACCGCACCGTAAAGCCGGTGCTGTGTTTTATTCGACCCCGCGAGTTAAACGGTTTAGCGTTCTGTAAACAGTATATCTACGTGCCTCTTAGGTTCTATATCATGTTATTTTTATTTTAGTTAATAGTTACGTAAATACATATTTGCAATTGATGACTTAACATGAAGCGAGCGGTTTTGTGTGTTTGCCATAAAATAATACATTAAAAAATTTACTTAGAGTCGATTTACTAATCAGTCAGAAGGTAGTCACGAGTGCCATAAAATAATACATTAAAAAATTGACTTAGAGTCGATTTACTAATCAGTCAGAAGGTAGTCACGAGATTAATTTCTTTTCAACATATTTTCAACTATTTATCTGCTAAGAAACCAAGTATTCTACTGTCCAATATACCTGTAACTAGGCACCGGCCAGGCGTGCCCGGCGCAGGGCAGCCGCACGTCGTGTCCCACCTGCACACGTCTAGTCCGCGCCTCCTGCACCAGTCGAGGCCGCACTTCGCCTTTTGGTTCTGTCACTATTATCCGACCTGGGGACATTAGCTTACATTGTAATAATTGTACACGGTAATAAGTGTTACTCGACTGGTAATACTGAGGATCAAATTTGGAGGTGTCCAGTATAATTACTATGTAATAATTAAGTCTTAAAGATACGTCGCAATGTTATTAGGATGACATATTTAGTTTCACCCGCTACCACTAGATGTCGCCACATGTATTTTAAAACACGATATCATTGTGTTTACCCTAAGGTTAATATATCGTAACAAGTAAAAAAAATACTGCTTCATTGAACTGGGATTGTTTTAATGATTCTGAAACTCTCAAGTTGGCTAGGACCCATTTCAGTAGGAGTGTCTGATACATGATGGTGAACATCAGCTATCAGCTAAAATACCTAAGCGAATAAAATAGTTTTATGACCTTTAAACATTTTTTTATGCGTTCAGAATTCAGATATCATCAATGAAAGGTCAAGGTGACCTACAGCAAAACCAGACTTTTGATACCAATAAGACATTAAAGGATGTAAGTATGCATAGTGTGTACTGGTTCCGAAAACTAAATCAACACAAACACGATTTCTCCATTTACTTGAGACCTTGTTTCTTAATGCGAGTTTCCACTAAAGCTTAAAGACCAATTTGACGTCTAGAAATCCTCAGCTCGTCTTCTATTTCAACGGGAGGCGAGGCAATTTGCAACACAAAGTTTTTGTTAATAGAAAAACACTAGATTTGTAATAATCGATAGGCATTAAGCTATGCAATGAGTAGCTCAATAAAATATGCTTAAATTATAGTTGCTAAATAATAGAAGTCAAACGATTTTTAATAAAGTATTTTGTGTTAGTTTTCGTTTTCGTATATACAAATTAGTAGACTATTCAGTGGTCGTTCGTGTATTAAAATTAGGAGACTGTTGAGTACAAAATATACTTACCAAAGTACTGACTGAAATGCATATTGCCGGTGATTCTATCGCGTACCCTACAGCGGAAAGCGCTATACCGGTCGTCAGCGCTAACAGCGCTTATATACAGCGAACCGTCGTCTAAACTCTGGTACTTCGCCCCTGAGAACAATTGTTTGAGCTTCTAAATACCGTAATATAACCAGAGGATACGTGTATGCTAGAATTACTAGGTATTGATACTAAGACGTAGTGAAATGTAAGGTAGATTGAAAAATGCTAGCCACAAAGTCCTTTAAGTGCTGGGAAAACGGACAAACATTTTGCCGAATATGACAGAAAAATTATGGTTTTCCAAGCATAAATATGTAGATTCCGTGACAACAATATCTACATAAGGTACTGGAGACTACTTTAGCGAATGACGACTGAAATGACATAAGATAGACTTACATGGAGGACGAAACTGAACCAACCCTACAGGAGTAGGCTAAGGACGGAAAGATGACGAAGTTTAACAATGAGTCTAACATACCTAAGTATCTGACAACATTGACGTCATCCTCTGTGAACCAATCGGTGGAGTCAACGCGGTCAGCACAATGCGCGCTCACCGCACACCGTAGCACGGCCGTGTTGCCTGACATCACGTACTCGTCACGTACGTACACGTCCCATGCACCGTCCACCACTAAACACAAACAATCATTAAAAACACGAAACCTGACTACCTGTAAAATACTTCGGGAACTCGAATAGAAAGACAGCTCTTTCAAAACGGTCAAATTGTTGAACCTTACAGTAGTTCGATATGACATTTTTAACACTGGTGTACGGCATCACTTAAATTGCAATATTAGCTACTGTATTCTCTATATCTGTGTTTGTCTAATGTATGTACTCGTATATTTTACTTATATTATAAATGCGAAGTTTAGATGTATGGATGGATGTTTGTTAGAATTTGTAGCTTAAACGGCTTAACGTATCTCGATGATATTTGGCATAGACGTAGAGGATAGTCTAGAAGAACACATAGGCTACTTGGTTTTATTTATTTTTTAATTCCACGCGGACGGAGTCGCGGACGAAAGCTATTAAGACTATAATAGTATCTCAGATTTGATTGACACGTGCATTATACCGGCCCAGCGTCGGCTTTTATAGATCATATTACGCATAATAAAGAAAGTATTTTTCTTATATAGAAATCCTTGTTCTAATTGTCGTTTACTTGACACATATTTCGGGGAGCTGACATCAATTTGTAGGGTCCTTTATCAGAGGGGATCGGCCGTGTCATAAAACTCGTTAGGGAACTACACAGCTAGTAAGCTCGACCTTTACTTTCCTTGAATAACGAATAAGTAGGGCAAGGACCAAAGGTTAAGATGTTTATATTACGTACAAATTATGACGAGGAATATTAATTTCTATTCATTATACGATGCTTACGATGCAATAGTCAAACAAGCTATCTATTGGTTCTGTTAGACAATATGTAAAACCTACAAAAACATGACATAAGGAGGGCTGGGCTAGTTTGTTATATACATGATTTAGTATTACACGCGCGCACACCTGAAACTAAATCAACGCACAACCGTTTAGTCTCGCTTTGACTCTTATGAGGTTATATGGAGGTGTGCACACTACTTGATTTTTAGTTGTGTTAAACAATTGAATTGGTTGGGAAACAATCGACTATCGCACAACAGTTGTGTGATAGTCAAAGGTATGCACCCGCTCTCATACAACTTGCCATAGAAATGTCATGGGATCATGGGGTCATGGGAAGGGTATTTTGTTTCACTGTACATTCATCACCTTTAATTTCAACATTTACAGACTTATATAACAAACATACCTGCATGTACATGTATGTTCTTTGACAGTATAGTATACCCGCTGTTTAATTTCACTCGACATTTGTATGTAGTCGCGTGAATATCTCGCCGATACCGCTCGGCTGGGAACGGCGGGAACTCCAGCGAGCCATTGAGAAGTACCCTCCGTAGCCCGTTTACCGCGACCAGCGGAGAATTGTCCGCTAAAAGCCAGTCGACCTGCAACAAATTATAGGAATAAGGAAACTGCTTTCGTTGCTTTCCTATTAAAATGCACTACTTGGTTTTAAAATGGTTGATATTCCGATATTTAATAATGCTTTTATATTGTTTTGAAACACAACTGGTGTTGTCATTTTTTTTCAAAACTATACTATAATTCAAATAAACGATCTATTTAGTAGGAATAATTTCAAGTATTACTAATTTGGCGACAGTTAGACAAAAAAAAGATGGGTGTATACCCACAGAGATTAAATGTAATCTTACTATTATTAATGTGAAGGTTTGGATGGATGGACGTTTGTAGCGTAAACTATTGAACGAATCTCGATGAAATTTGGCACAGACTTAGATCACAGTCTGGAAAACGCATAGGCTACGTAAGTTTTTTAATTTCGCGAGGACAGACTCGCCGGCGAAAGCTGGTATATAAATATAAAATCGTCTAAATTTACAGCGTTATATTATAACTTCTGGTACATAGAAAATTGTCCAAGTTCAAATGGTTTTCAACATTAAAATAGGATACTTTAGAACAAGTCGTATAAAATTGTAACAGAAAAAAGTTGTGCGGTTCACTTGACACTTTCTGCCGTACGACGTAGTATTTATAATCCGCGAGGGCGCTTTCGGGAAAGCTATAAAACCGAAATTTCCATCCCCTGAGCCTGCTTATATACAGTCTCCGTGCATTTTACTTTGAATAACACATTTATGCGCCTTTACTTTTCCTTATATCCTCATAAATTCATTTTAAATCAAATATGTACACACAACACATGTTATTTTTCATATAAAACAAAGTAGTGAAATTGTATGATTGTATGGAGTTTTTAAATAGAGGTACAAAGAAACACATTTCGTACAATCCACGTTGATATACCAACAAGCAACGGGAACACCGAGGTGATTGTTGCCCATTGACATCCGCAATACCAGATGAACTGCAGATGCGTAGCGACCTTAATCCAAAATATTTCTCCCAAAAATTTGTTATACTAAAATACTATAAATATAAACAAAGATGAAATAAAAAATATATTTATTAACATTAGAAACTGAAGGAAGTTCCAATAAAGTAAGCGATGAACATTCTTTCAGAATATTTTCCAAATCAAATAAAATAGATAAATTCTTGACCCTTGATCTCGAGTAAAAAGCTTGTTATATTGCCAAACTTCAATACAGTTCGTGTCGGATAGTTACTTATGACAGTATAAAAAGAAAAGGGATCAACTTACACGAGTTTGATATTTTTTTCATT
This sequence comes from Papilio memnon, assembly GCA_003118335.3. Lineage (NCBI taxonomy): Eukaryota > Metazoa > Arthropoda > Insecta > Lepidoptera > Papilionidae > Papilio > Papilio memnon. Next base: position 914,802 of record LD688973.1, on the reverse strand, counting down.
CGCTCCACTTTGATGTAACCGAAGTTTTGTTCGAATGTTTGATGGGAGTTACGAAGGGTGTGTTAGGTTTCCGTACAGTCAGAGCCCTTAGCAGTGTTCCACTTAGCAAGCGCAAGGATGCAACGAGATAAACTCCGTCTCTGCTTACCAATACTTACAAACCAATTAGGTAGCATTGACTTGCGCAAACGACGGGATAATAATAAAAAAAGAAGTAGCCGTGTACCACTGAACGACCTTTTTTCGTATAAATATATTAAAAAGCTGCGTTCTATTGGTTATTGTTCCCCAAACTCAATGAGTCTCGATGTCTCAATGCGTACAAAATATTAAAACACACCGCCATATTCCCTGATAGTACATTCTAAGTTTTTCTCTTCTTTTTGTGCGCATACTACTAATTCTTATCTCTACCGAGAGACCTACTGTAGGAAAACAATGAAAATTGTAAAAAAAATCTCACTGCTTAGATTGTCATTAAGATTTTGCCAAGATATTTTTTTCTACAACAAATAAACTCGTGCTTGAACAATTAACATTTACTGCTTGTAAATCTATACTTCTATACTAATATAAAAAAGCGTAAACACACACTTCTTTGTTGCCTAACATGTCAGCAATTATAGCATGTTTTTGAATAATTCTTTCTTTAACAAAAATCCCTATACTTACGTCAAGCTTTAGGCTATATATTTTCACGCCTTTAAACTTAGGGGGCAAATGTTTTGGATAAAAACCCTAATGTGGGAAAGAGACCATAAGTTGGTTCCATCATCAAGGAAGCAAGATTGCCATGGTTTTTCATCATGTCATGTCATTTTGATATTTGCAATTGATAATGTGACAAATGTAAACAATGAAATAAAATTTTTATAATTTCACGCGGATGAAGCCGCATGGGAACAGCTAGTTCCTTACATTTGGAGTACTTTTATCTATGTTGGTACTGCAAAAGTAAATTTGTGCAGCATGACTAAGTTGGTGAATATTAAATTAGTGCGCTTGGCTGGAAGCGTTGCGTTGTACAGGCGGCAACTCGCGTTGACTGCCACCTCGCGACAACTTTGTTAAACTTGTTATGTTTCATTATAACGCAAACATGTTCCTTCATAATACATTTTGTTGGACTTAAAACCGTATTGCTTGTGACATGGTCCGCGCGGAATTTAAAAAAATAAATTACATAGTTACTCAGTAATAATTTACTTTTTAATGACAATAGAATTTTTGGTATCCGTCCGGAAGTTTTTGATGTCATCCAGTACAAAAAAAAATATTTGCTTTATAAAATAGTAGGTATAGATAAAGTTTATCTCGTTGTCCTACTTATGCAATCAATGTTAAATATTCAAGCGGGTTTGTTTTCTGCCAATTCGAAGAAACATTTAAGATAACAGAATAAGAAAAGTCGAATTGAACTCACTCATCAGCTTGCCTTTATTACTTACGTAGCGTCGGTACAGTATGTGCTGCTCTTCTATACATTTCTATCAGCCGTCATATCTAAGTCCCTTCTTAAGCAAATCCTTTTTCACACAATCCATCCATACTTACTTCGGTCTTCCTCTTCCTTTGTAGCCATCCACATTCATTCTTAACACTTTCTGGTTTATGTCTCCATCGTCTCGTCGAATTAAACTCACTGCAAAACTAATTTAATATAATACATATCTTTTGCAAATTACCTTAATATTTTTTGTATTCCTCTTTGTATAACAGAAAGTTTATATATCATAATGAAATATTTCTTAACCTTTCGTTCCTTTTGTAAGTCGATTTAGTAGGCAGTCTCACGCTAGGGAGGCTACCTTTCGTGTTAGCTATTTATTATTTGCGATGTGATATTTTTAACGCCACGGCGCGGAATATTTTGTTTATACGCTAAGCTGGTTTGACATGTTTTGAGTAAAACAACTGGCAGGTAACTTTGTGATTAGTTTTAAAGTATATAACAAACATCCTTCGGCCAAATATTGGGGCCACGATTGAACTTCAAATATAGAACGTAAGCGGCTTTTACGAAGTAAAAATACGTTTCAACATTTGGCCGTTTGTGGACGAAATGTTTGCATTGCAAGACCGTTTTTGAATTAATTGATAAGCCAGTCAGTGGTTGATATCGCTTTTACATTTAACCTTTTTTAACTTATCCAGAAGTATTAAAAAAATCTGTCAAAATTAATATTATTTTAATATCCAGTCCGCAAAAGAAGTATATTTTGTATGCAAATACCAGGCAAAATTTTCAACCATTTTAAAACTGTTATGCACCGGATAATATTAAAAATTTCAGACTGAGAAAAGATTTTTAAGGTCCGAATTTAATATACGATTTAATATTTCTTGCAACACTGGTTTGTTTTCTTTCCTTGTTCTCTTTTATTACGATTTACTTAGATAGATTTTCATTTATATAGAGAGGGGAGATAAAAAAGCAAGAGTATGTGGAGTATGGATTTTTCCAGACTGTTCGGTACAGATCGTACGGTTTCACCACATTCAATGGCGAACATATAGTTTAAATTTCGCGGCCCGGGTTAATGCGGGTAACCCGGCGCATTTTTATTCTCCCGCACTAGTGGGTAGATTGAAATCCCTCTCCGGTACGACCGGCGCGACCAGCGAAAATGTGAACGGGAAAACTGTCGTGTGCAAGCACCCAAGCGTGTCCGGTTAAAAAGTGCGAGTTCAAAGGTGATTCAAAGTGGTTGCTTGTCCGACATCGCGAAAGACATAACGGGCGTGTCATTTTTATTAACGAATGGGGTCGCTTGGAATTTCGGTTTCGCGTTTGGAACTATACCGGTGCACATGGGTGTATTTTGACAGAACTAGACTTGATTTACACCGACAGAGACCAGGCAGGCGAGGCAGGCATCTAGCTGGTAAGTACTAATATCCTTCACCACTCCTCTTGTTCCCAATATTATGCCCTCCCATGCATAGTTTAAGGGTAGGTTGTGCCGCGGGACCCCTAACTCGTTTTGTACGGCACACAAATTTTGCTCACATCCATGTCAAAATCGACATCCGTTCAGTAGATTAGGCTGTAACCTCAAACAATCATCCGTGTATCTAATCTTTCTGTAAGATAATCTCGATTGAATTTTGGCCTTTTAAATGAATTACTTATTCAGTAAGTTTCACGTCCTGTATGTACATATTTTTGGAAAGTAAAGAATCGGTGGTACATTTTCTTGTAAGATTTTTTTTCCGTATTCATTGCGATATAATAGAGAAGGCGCTGCGGAGGCAATGTTTACAATGGCAAATATCCTGCTATTATTTCAGACATTCTTTTCGCATACAAAATATTTATATAAATAAGGCTTCAATTGGAAACTTACTAATAAAATGCTTTGCTTTGTGCTATGCACTATGTGTAATGCTTCTGAACTTAGACTAAGCTACTCGCTATTAATTAAAAAAAAAACTTTTATATTTAGGAAATAACATATTATTTTAATTGTTTATATGTGTGTAATTTTAATCAGATATTGTATAGGCAAAATATTTTAACACAACGTATCTGAACAGTGAACTTAAATCTAAGCTCTTACTAACATCGATGGATGTTTTTTTTAATTTCTTTCATTCCTGCTGCTTTCTTAGCAGCAACCTTGTTGCCTTTGTAGTTATAACTTTTTTTTTAAATTCTGTATGCTTTACGTTGTTTATTTCCCTTCTTTTTTATACTCATTTTATAGAATTTAAGGATGCTTTGAGCTCATGCAGCCGTGGAGCCATTTGGCAGCCAAGCGCATTCTAGCTATCCCATAATCTAGAAATGAAGGGATAGATCATCATCATCGATGGATGTTAGAGTTTGTAGCCTAAACTGCTGAAAGGATCTCGATGAAATTTGGCATAGATGTGGAGGATAGTCTGGTAGAACACATTGGTTATATATTTTTTTACCCGCGGACTGTATCGCGGCGAAAGCTAGTTATGCTATGTATCGATTTATAACAGTACTAGCTTTCGCCCGCAACTCCGTTCGCGTGGAATTAAAAAAAACAATAGTGAGTAGCCCATGTGTTCTTCCAAACTATCCTCTACATCTGTACCAAATTTCGTCGAAATCAGTTCAGCTGTTAAGGCTACAAACTCTAACAAACATCCATCCATCTAAACTTTCGCATTTATAATATTAGTAAGAAGTATGATTGTCATCTTCTTGTCGAAATAGTTATGTATATGTCTATTACAGTTTAATATTCTGGATAGGTAGTTGTAGTGTTTAAAGTTTGGATGTGTTCATTACACAGAAATAGTAGCGAACATTGCAATACTGGGACGGATATTGACTGTCTGTTTGAACAGCCACCGCAGACGGCTTCTGATAGTTTCCGTACTTTGATTATGTGAATACGCCAAAGCCCGTACAAATTACGATTTACTGTACATTGAATACCAGCAACTACAAGTAGACAGTTATGTAGGTAGCGCATCAAAATTTATTGGAAAGTTGAAAATAATTAACTGACCATAGGCGTCTTGTCATATATGACAAAATGATTCTAATTCATATTGACTTATATTGCAAGATTGTAAAGGATATTAATATTAGAGAAAGTTTTGAAGTGGCGTCAGTTGTGGAAAAATTGAGAAGCAAAAGGTTAGCATGGTATGGACATGTTATGTGACGAGACGATGGGGACATAAACCAGAAAGTGTTAAGAATGAATGTGGATGGCTACAAAGGAAGAGGAAGACCGAAGAAAGTATGGATGGATTGTGTGAAAGAGGATATGCTTAAGAAGGGAGTGGATTCAGATATGACGGGTGATAGAAATGTATGGAAGAGTAGCACATACTTTACCGACCCTCCGTAAGAGATAAGGGCAAGTTGATGATGATTACAAGATTGTAAAGAAAACTCATGATAAGCATGTTTATGAAGTTGTTACATTCACGTTAATTTTAGATTTATTTTCCACTACAATTTTTCAAGTAATATTTGATTATTAATTAATTTTGAAAACAAACCCTCTGATTTTACAACTTCGTTGTTTCTCTTCTAATTAAATCTACTCCATTGTTTAATGTTTAGAGACGTTTAATTAAATCACAAACACTGAATTTATTTTAAAATATAATAACAGACAACGTAGATCTTCTTTGTGCACGTAAAATACCATTACAATAGGATGTAGTAATTTACTAATTTAAAGCCACATCCAGGGTCCTTATATGATCACTAAGGGAGCCCTTAATATATGATTTATTTATACAAAAATATGTATTTAATTTCCTAGTTTACCTCCGCAATTACGTCCGTGTGGAGTTTAAAAAAAGTAAGTAGTCTAATGTATTCAGACTATGCTCTACATCTATGCCAAAATTCATCGTGGTCCGTTCAGTCGTTTAGGCAGAAAACTCTAACAAACCAATTTTCATCCATCTATACCTTCTCATTTATAATATTAGTAATATTTACACCACATCCTAGTATAGTTGGTTCACAACGTCTTGAGCAATGTTGGAGTTTTAATCACTTTGTGTCTTTAGGATTCCTTAGTAGTTATTCATGTTAATCTTTGTGGCATCTCTTTGGTATACGTTTCGGGTGTAACCGCGTTTCAATTACCTAAAAGCGTCGCGGAGGCACTTCATTAGTTCCCCTACAAACCCCCCCCACTGCTCTGACTACGACCCGAACCGCAATTGTTTTTCCCTCACACATGTGGAAGGTAGACTAAATTTTTTCGAATTATTACTTTATGTTAGTTTGCATTATGATTTAAACAGATTTTAAACTTAGTTCCTGCCTTAAGTATCTATAGTAATATTATAAAAAGGAAATATTTGTATTTTTTATAAGTATTAAAAAAACTCATAACCTACTGGTCTGATTTCAAAAGTTCTTTCACCATTAAAAAGCGACGTTATCGGTGAGTAACATAGGCTATATATTTTAATTTCATGCAGGCGATGTCGCGAGCAACAGCTAGTCTTAAATAATTTTAAATGTTCTAAAATATTCCTAAATTAGGTTAACAATTAGACAATTGATTTAATGTTACCACATTCAAATTAAAATGACGTTAATTAAGCAATAATTACTTAAGATGTTTATAAAGGTCACTAAGTATTTCTTAAGTTACTTGTTTCACTCATCTGATATTGCTTATCATATTCTGTATTAAGCTATTCACTTGCTAGCTTACTGTGGCAGCGAAATTCGGACTATATGCAGTTGAGGCACGTACAGTAAATATTAGATTATTGGGACTTTGTACTGAGACAGTATACGTTGCTGAGAGATTGATGCAAGGCTAACAAAACAAAGACCTAGATTTTAAATCAATGAAACATACTAAAAACGATGTCACATAACGAAATAATACTTTACATTTAGTGAAAAAATCTACATTTAAGAGTGGATTAACTGTTTATCATTTCCGAATGTAGTTTTTTTTAAATAACAATTGAAGTAAAGTAAAAAAATGTGGAAACAAAGAGACATTAATAACGTTAAAAAGTTCCATTATCAATTCCATTTATTATCTCGTTAAAGTTAGATTTATCGATTGCTAGAATTTGAATGTAAAATAACGTTTTGCAAATTTATTTGTTTTCTGAATTTCAAACCGACAGACGTCCGAAACAACAAGAATTGTTTGAAATACAACGTCCGTTCAGCGTCGCGTTTCTGAATGTTGATTAGCGAAGACATTAGCATAAATATATTTTGTTAGTTAGTTTTGCTTTTTCAATTACTGAATGTTTTTTACTGAATTTATTATTATCATTATTTGTGAGATATCACAGCCTGAACATGTATACAAAGATGTTTATGCGAGTTTATTCAAGGAATTAGAAAGTTATGATGACATATTTTATGTCCTGTCCATGTGAAACTGAATATCGAGGAAGAAATTCAAAGATATGTGTGCAGAAACAACTCTCACAGGGCCAGCGTGGTTGACTAAAGCCTAGTCATACCTAAATTGAGCTAAGTCTAATATGATGACCAAGGAATCCCATGGTTAAAATGAACAGAGAAATGACTCGAGGAACCAGCATTACAAGGATATCAACTGAACAAAGATTATTCAACCCGTTAAAGTTTTAAATAAAATTTAATACTGTAGAATATTCATTAATAAAACGTAGTGAGCAATAAATTCGACAGGTAGACAGCTGTTCCCTGGGGAACTTGGATGTTCAAAAAGTTGAAGGACGTGAAAGTTAATTAAATTCCTTGCTCAGCTTCGAAATTAATTTTTAATTAGACCGACAGAGTTTTTTAATCGAATCTTAGATTTTATCCTTTGGATACCTGTTACTGAAAAATGGATACCTGAACTAAACCTTTCTACTTGGCTTAGGGTCCATTTAGACAGAGGGGTATGTAGAGCAGAGCATATTTTTTACCGATACAATCCTGCTATACTTTGCGCTCCGGTCTATCTGAACGAACCCTTATACAATGTGTAACTGACTTCATATTACTATTTTTAACTTTAAATATAAAAGTAATAAATAAACCCAACTGTAACACTCTGATGCGGCACTTTTAACAGAGATGTTTTTCTGAACATAAATGGGAATCATAAATTTTCACGTATTATTTAAATTTGCTTATATGGATGTTTTAACTTGAAAATTGATATGTCTCGCGTTATGAAAACAAAAGATTACTCAAGGTTGCTTTTATTAAGCGTTAACAACAAAATCCACTTACGTAAATAAACGTTGTAAATTACAATTTGTAAATGAGCCTAAATGTTAAGCATTTGAGACATTCAAGTATTGTTAGTCAAATTAATGCGATTACAAAAGTACATTGAGATCATAACTGTAATCCTTTGAACTTTCAGCATCAATTCCCCTTTGAAATATCAAGGTTTAATTCACTTTAGGTAAATTTGTATAGCTTGCCGCGTTCCCATTAGCGAAACACTTGCACAAAAATATTTTTATTGCTCTACTTCTCTTTGGAAAAAAAAACCAGAGTAGTCATTTATTGTACAGGAAACTCGTAATGTATCGAAACATCTAACAAAAAAATTTAAAACCGTTAGCGGATATTTTCTCACGATACGTAAAAATAAGAACATATCTTACAAAAGTATTGAATCTTAATTGCAATATATATTTTAGTGATACAAGAATTTCGCAGGGAGCATTATTAAAATACTCAGACCTTCTCAGTTATTTTAATAGTTCCGTACATTTCTGGAGACGAGTAGTTAATGCCTTACCCGTTTAATATTGCACCGAGTGGAACGTTCGAGAATGAACGTTAGGAAAGAATGTTTTAAACTATCGGCATACTTCACCGCTGCCTACGTGACTGTTCCGCCTTGTATGTTCCTGAAATGCTACGTTATGTATGTACAGTCGGGGAAACTGACGGTGTCCAAACTTAAAAGCTACAATCGTTTGAACATTTAAATGAAATGCGGAACAAAAATATAACGTGGCTTATAAATGTGTCGGTTAGTGATACACGGCTAGTTTCTTTTTATTAACATAACTTTGTTTGTACAGCTCACTATCTAATTAGATATTTGTAGGAAGACGCGGAGATTGTCTCTTTGCAATGGACAAGGTTATTTTTCCGCAAGTGGAACACCGCATGTTTCCGCGACTGTACATTTAATAACATAGGAATATTAAAACATTAATTTGACTCAGATCTAAATTATACTTCTTTCTTAAATACTCTAAATTGGATCATCTGCAAAGGCAAGATATCGTTATGAGATTGTTGTGAGAAGTGGATAGGAATTGACTGTACATCACATGAAAAATGTATACCAAGATGATGGGCTCTTCAACATTACATATCATCTCATATAATTGTGAACATGTCAGCTTTTTTATGGTAATTGGGCTACATTTGGCAATCAGCTTTTGTTGTTGCAGTTTACGAAACAAAATTTTTGAACAAAATACCACAGTATCGGTAAACTTTACATACTAGCGTTAATAGGGGTTTAAATATTAGTTGATATAACAGTATGCCTACATTCAGGATTGCATTAGAACAAAGGGAGTGTTTGCTCAAACATTTTAGTGCACGCGAGTCAAAGGATGTTTAAGTTGTTAGTGTTTGTTTTGCTAACCGTACAAACTTTGAACCCGCTGCGGGTCGGCAAATGTTACTCAAATTTGCTACATCTCTGTTTGCTAAAACTAAAATTTTAAATGGACATGACTGTTAATTATTTACAAGGTTACCTTATACAACTTCAATTCATTTTAAATACATGCGATTCTTAAACCATTTAATAACAGTGGAGTCTGATGGAGTTCTGAAGCAATAACAGATAAAAAATTACATACCACAACAGAAAGCATTAAAACATTGTACAAGTTAAGTATGTAGTTATTATGTAGAGCATATAGTTTAAATTTCGCTGCCCGGGTTATTGAAGGTAACCGGGCGCATTTTATTCTCCCTCACTAGTGGGTAGATTTGAATCCCTCTCCGGTACGGTCGCGTGGGGGGCCTGCGGAGAGGTGTGCAACAGAAAGAGTCGTGTGCAACTAGCCCAGCGAGTCGGTCGGTTAAAAAGTTTGAGTTCAAAGGTGGAAGTGGTTGCTTGTCCGACAACGCGAAAGACACAACTGGCGTATCAATTTTGTTAGCGATCGGGGTCGGTTGGAAATTCGGTTTCGCGTTTGGAACAATTCCGATGCACACGACTGCATCAGCAGACAGCTGGCGAGCTGGCGAGTACCGATATCCTTCTTAACTACCATTGTTTACAATATTATGTCCTCCGTTGCATGCGTATTTTAAGGGTTGTGCCGTGGGACCCGAACCCGCTTTGTACGGCACTAATCAAATATTTTAAAATGTAAAACATTACAAGATCCATTTTAACACAGTTCGTTTCATGAACCTGTACTATCATCCAGTTATCCAAGTAAAGTTTTGCTTTGAAGAATCAACAAGAATTTGTTGCAACAAATACGACAAAGAAAGAATATTTACAAAGTCCAACCGGTCACGAATTGTAGACACGCCTCAAGGAAAATTCTTTTTATTTTACTTAGTTCTGTCTCAATTCTTTGTTCAAATTGAGATACAAGACGAAACGTTTCCTTTGATTTTTTTGAATAAATTAGTAAAATGCTGATTAACTTTTTAGTTATGATTTTTTTTAAAACGAAATATCAAACATTGTAGAGAATAAAGCAGATGACATTTTCAACTTTATTACTAACTTAATTATAAAACTTTTACATAAAGACATTTTTCTAAATTTATGCTAAACCGATATAAAATATCTTTAACGGCGAGGAAATAGTGAAAGCTTATAGCTTAGATATTATTTCCTATTTCCATACACTCGCTTGTCGAAAGACTCTTGGAATACAAATTTCACTTTATTCTGAATGTCCTCAGTTCCAATTTTAAAAGAACATTCAACTGTTAGCATATATTTTCAAAACTCTGCCAGTCTACATTTTATTTGCAGTACAATCTATCAATATCGCTTATGAAATATATTTACTAAAGTGATATATTTTCAAGAAGAATGGACATATTTAAATACTGTCTTATCTTTCTTATGTGGGTTTTTCTTTTTTCGATCTCTACGTAACTCATTAAGCTTAATTTTAAGTAATATGACATATTACAAATAAAAAAATGCGTTAGTTATTTTTTTTTCTTCCTCATATGATATTTAAAATAAATATTATAAAGAGTAACGATTTGTATTTTTGTATGTATTTGATTCACGTAAAAACTACTGGACCGATTTCAATTTCTTTTTCACGATTAAAAAGATAGGTTATTAGTGAGTAACATAGGGTATATTTTTTAATTTCACGCAGGCGAAGTCGCGAGCAACAACTAGTTTAAAATAATACAGTAAACCATTAAATAAAACTTACTTAGATAACAATACATAATAATATAAAAAGGTAATAATACCCTCAAATACGGACGGACTTATCCCAAATGATAAAGCCCACTCCGCAATACACAGAGCACGTTAAAATAGATGAGAGGGAATAAAAATAAGCCAAAACTTGGGCCACTAGTGCTCACGAGTAAACAAATTCAGCACTTTATTGCTGAGAACGGCCTCTACTCTTTCGGTTATTTACAGTTACTGATTTTTTTTTTCTAAAAAATAACACAATATATGAAGTAGACATATGAATCTGTGATTTTTATCGTTTTATTTGAGTGTAAGTCACATTTAGTATGGTAATTTCGAAATCTAGTCATAAGGATCTTCGACCATTCCTTATAAGTAGGGTTGGCGACATGGATTAACCATAAGAGCGCGCGCACGTTTTGACAAAATTATCGCACAACTTTTTAGTTACGCTCTGATTCCTATTGAATTACGCACACTTGATTTTTAGTTGTACAACTAAACAATTGTATTGGCTGCAAAACAATCGACAATCGCACAATTGTGCGATAGTTTAGTCAAAGATGTGCGCCCGCTCTAAAAATTAAGACAAAACATCCAGGTTTTTAAAACCACGTGTGCCGACTCTAGATGGGTTAACACTAGGAAGATGATTAAATAATCTTAATATAAATCACGGATCAGCATTTCTTGTTAATTTTCTTTAATTTATCGAATAAACAGACGGACGGGTGGCGAGTGGATCCGGTTCGTGCTCGCGAGCGGGCGTCGAGGATTTGCGACGCCCACCCGCTTCGCAATACAGACTTATTCTGCTTACTGGAAATGTTAAAACGAATTACTCGCCTGTTTCTTGAGCTTAGTAAAACAATAAACATTAAAAAATTATTACTTATTTTAGATACACTAAAATAGCGACTAAGAGACTATGAATAGTTAAGTTTCGTATTAGAGTACATTCTTAGGCTATGATTATAATTAATGACGTCTTTTTACTTATTGTTTATTCAGTCATCATCTTTTTATATTCGACAATTCGTAGTAAACAAAAAACACAATGAAAAAGGAAACCAGAGTCTTAATTTAGCATTTTCTAAATGCTTCCTTGAAAGTCACCTTTACAAGGTTTTTTCAGCTGTAATTCAGGACAGCAGTTCTTTAATTTGCAAAACCATTACAAAACTAATTGCTCCATCTCGTACGTACTAACGCTTACTGATTTCCTGGCGGTACTCCAAATCGCTTGAGATATCAAATTTTGCTTGCTAATATGAATATGGAAATGTCTGAGATAGCTTAAGAGTGTGCGCACACCGTTGACTAAACTATAGCACAACTGTTTAGTCGCGCTTTGATTCATATGAGCTTATATGGAGGTGCGCACACTACTCGATTTTTATTTGTGCAACTAAACATTTGAATTGGCTGTGAAACAATCGACAATCGCACAAATGTTGTGCGATAATTTTGTCAAAGATGTGCGCCCGCTCTAAAGCTACGCTGTTGTAAGTGATTTATAAGAAAATGAAGACATGAATTAACTAAAGAATGTGTGTATTGAATTAAAGAGACCGGGTATCTGTTTCGTCATAATTTATTAATCTTACTAATATTATAAATGCGAAAGTTTAGATGAATTTGTCGTAGATTTAGAGCATCATCTGGAAGAACACATAAGCTGCTTGCGGATTCGCAGGCGACAACTATATTTTATACAACGGCGCGAAATGATTCTTAATTTTTGAACGATTAAGGTTACTATCAAATAATACTTTTGAGTGCTGGCAATATTTGAAATCGTTTTAAATTGGTATTGTAATTTGTGTTTTTGAGAGGGCAAACCCGAAGGACTGTGTTTCTGATTGTTATTTCATTTTTTCACAACCACACAGAAGACAGGCGTGAAGTGGGAGCAATTCCGCGTTTCGTCTGACGAGTGTGGTGCCGGAGGCCCGTTCCGCCCTTTTCTTATAAGGATAGGTTTGGATGGGAATGTGGATTTGACGGTGGTGGAGACGCATAGGAAGAGGAAATATCCTCTTTATGTCCGTCTCCTCCTCCGTCGATTTAGGTTAGGCAACGCATCTGCAATTGCGGATGTCTATGGGCAGTGGTCGCTTCGCCATTTCGGCGGATTTAGGTGGCCGCTTGCTCGTTTGCCACCTTATCGTATAAAATAAAAAAAAAAACCTTCGGAATTAAATTTTGCAAGCCGTTCGTCACTCAGACAAATATTTTACAACGAATTTAACCAAATATTTCAGTAAAACAAGTAAGTAAAAATTAGTTTTGTCAGTAGTAATTACGTATCTACATTAATATTAATTTGCTCTGCGATTTCGAGACGTAGTCGTATGTCGTCAAATTTACATAAACTTAAAATATATCAATATTGATAAATCAACATTTTACGCTCTATTACTTTTTACCTTTAAGCTGTTTAAATATAGTTTGAAAAGCAATAGAGTTTGAGCGGTTTCTATTCCAATAAAACCACTTCAAAGGAAAACTGAGTTGTAGTCAAAGGGTATTGAGTTAACTCAAGATAGGTTCTGAAGTAACTTTGTTTATTGCAACAGAGCCTGTGGTTTATTAAAGTACACACAAGTAAAAATCAATACATCCATCAATTTCAGTAAAATATTACTAATACTAAATGCGAAAGTTTAGATGTTAGAAGGTGACTTCAAATAGGCTGAGTTGATTTAGATGAAATTTGGCCTAGCTTTATAGAGTAGTCTGGAAGAATATACGAGCTACTTTTTTTTAATTTCACGCCGACCGGGTTGTGGCCCAAAGCTATTATAAATGTGAGTGTTGCTATGTTTGATTTTGACGAGAATTTGGTGCCTTCTAAGGGAAGGCACACTAAATTGAGAAAAATTTAAGTTGATGTTCGTAAACGTAGCAATGATAAAAACATGATGTCTCTGTTTATTTAAAAAAAAATGATGATATATTGTGTACAGTCAGCTGAATAAATATGTACTAATTTACAGAACTTGTATATGATTTCAAATATATCTGCTCGTATGCATTTGGTTCATATGGTTTTGACCACTAATGCCTATTAACGAATTCGTGCATATTCTAAAGTAATACATGTTTATGAAGCCTACCTGTACACGTTTCCTCACCAGAAATTATCGGTGTAATATATCAGAATGTTTAACAGTTTTGTTGGAGAAGGTAAAAATGATTTTACCTTTTCCAAGTAAACCAAAAGGGACTTGTTAATTCATTTATTAATATTAATAGTGGTAACGTATTTTCACACGTTTATTCTCAAATCAAATTGATACGCTTCCCGGCGGTAATCCTAGCGAGAAAATCCTCTACACAATTTAATAAGCGAGCCACGTTTACACGATCCAATTAACCAAGTACAGTGACTTAAGCCACGTTTCTTTTATATTTTTAGCGTTTAAAAAGATTATCGAAAAATATCTTTCACTCTGTTGTTATATTGCTAATTAAATTATATTTTAGCTTAGTTTTTGTTAGGTTTACTTTTGAAGTTGTTATTTTAGTATGTAACACGATTTTGAAAGGAATTTTATTTAAAAAAAAAGTAATTTGTTCGACTAGCATTTTTACTTGTTATTTTTTAACATTGGATTAGCCGATGTCAATACTTGCTATGTTTAATTGTAAAAAACACTGCCATCAGTTAAGTTTGTATGTTAATGAGTAGAGATTTCTACATATTTACAAGTGGAGAAACAGCTAAGAATCAACTATCGATCATTTTTCAACTGTTTCAAACAATCAAACAGTTTAAATAAGAATGTTATTCTAGAATTGTTATGCTAATCAAGTTAAGAAGAAATCGAAAAGCCTTCAATAAAATGAAATAAGAACGATAGCAATCGAGATTGGATCGTTTGCATGCAAATGTAATTAGCCATTTCAAGTGCAAGATTCGAAGTGCACAGATAATGTTCAAAACGTTTACGATGTCTAAAAAGTTTTTAAGGTATCTTTTTCATTTAAATGTAAGTTAGCTGTTCTTTAATGTTTTCATTTTAAAGTAGATTTTAGCATATAGTTTGCGTATGTTTTAATGTAATATAACGAAGTTTAAAACTCATTCTTTAAACTACTCAAAGTTTTTAAAGTTAAAGATATATGCGAGTTTTATAACTTTTATTATGTCTGTTGAATAATTTATGTAAGACATACGAGTACTGACATTTTAGACCTTGGACTGGGACGGTTAAAAGGTTCCTTATTAAAAGCTGTTTATGTGCATTTTGTTTATTGTTCAATATTAATGAACTAAAGACGTAGTGCTGAAATTAACATCAAGCCACTGCCACACCATTGTCGATGATGTCGAGGACAGAGCAAAAAGATAATTAGGAAAGCAGAGTCCATTACCATATGGGATACTAACTAGTGAGGTAGAGGAGGAAAGAGCGATCAATTTAATAGTGGTAGAGCCCGCTTTAACATCTTCGCACGAGTGGGCCACCTCGCACAGTGCAATACCGCGTTTCGTTTGATTAATGTGATGCCAGAGGTATAATTTTACTCCCTTATTCTTTCCATCATTTTCTTAAGAGGAAATGATTAGAAGGGAAAGTAGATTTGACGGTGGAGGAGACATGGGACGGGGAAATATCCTCTTTATGTGCGTCTCCTCCTCCGTCGATTAAGAGTTAAAAAAAAAATCATTTCATAGTAAAAGATAGATTGTATCCAAAAGTATTGAGTTCTCGTTCTGTCGAATAGTGAAAAGTTGTGGAATGTCAATACTCAGTACAATGAATTGTCACTGGGACACGGAGCGGGGCTCAAATGAAAATTCTTCAGCGTGTTATTGCATCGCAACGGTTGTCTGGGCGTTAACACTGATAACGGAATACGTGACTTATTTACGGATCTTATGCAACTTTAATTAAGTGAATTCTTCATGAAACTTCTCCTTAAAAGATAAGATTAAAGATGTTTGATCTCATAATGTATTGGTTAGTGTTATAAGAACAGGGACTAACTAGTGGTAGGAACACTGAGGTGATCAACAAGTCCCAACGGCGTCCGCAATACCATCGAGACTATGCCTTGCCGGCCTTTGAGGGAGTGGTACGCTCACTTCTTAAAGGACTAGGGTCCTTTAAGCCGTGCTAGTTTAGAAACTTTGCATACATACCTGATACTGGCCCTTGATGCTGCAGCTGAGCATGGCGCCTGTGTCGTTAGTGAAGTCGACGTGGTGTGGCGGCTCTGACAGCGTGTTGATCCGCCGCGGTTCGGGCGTCGCGCGCACTGCTGTAAAGATATTTGAACTTAGTCTAGCAGTTTAAACTGCCTCTATGAATTGAATCAAATTAAAATCGGACAAGCAGTTAATATTGTAAGAGGTCGGATATACAAGCGGTAAATACGTCCCGACTGATTCAGAGGTACATTAAGGTTAGATAATTTATTTACTAAAGTAAAAATATCAATAAAAAGATTTGCGACTACTAATATTAGTAATACTCCGATTGTATTACTAAAATTAGTAAGTTCATTTTTCTATATAAACCACACTATCAAAAGATTGGAAACATTTGTTTTATATGTCGTAGTCCAGTTCTTATGAATTATTAAATCCCACTTGTTCCTTTCTGTAGAAACTAACAAACTTGGATAAATCACCGGACTCAAGAGAATAAAAGATATTGTTGCTTTTGTTGGGATACAATAAGGGACGCAATATCTATTGAATTCTGTGACAAATTGATAGAATCAGTAAAGAGAAGCTATTGGCATTATACAATGTTACAAAATAAGACGTGTCTTTTTAACACCTTAATAATATGGTTAATTTGGTTTTACACCTATGGTAATAAATTTTTACCAGTCAACATTATTAGGATACTAGCTGTTCCCATGCGGCTTCATCCGCTTGAAATTATAAAGACTTTATTTTATTGTTTACGTTTGT
>LD688973.1:853855-865209 GCA_003118335.3 Papilio memnon | reverse complement strand
ATATGCTGTAATTGCTGACATCTTAGGCAACAAAGAAGTGTGTGTTTACGCTTTATTATATAAGTATAGATTCCTTTGACCTACAATGCCGTGTTTTCTTTAAAAAATCTGCCTCCGAATTCACTTTTAAACAATTAGTTGTTTATTTAACGATTTACCTTGTTGCTGGTAACAAAATTATGTCCATACTTATTTCTATGTTGTAAAAACTTCTACAAAAAAATCCGAGTTTTGTTATAGACGGCAGAGTAATTTAATATCTGAAAATTTTCCGAATAAGTAACAAATAATGTAATCGTAATTAAGAACTGTGTTGTAAAACTTTTGTTGGTTACTGAATAAAACCAGATGTCTTAATTACAACCCTTCGCATCTTGACGAGATTAAAGGCAATATGAGGAAAGCCTGTTTTCCTTCAAATGTAATTACAAATCTTGTTTTCTTTACGTGATAGTTGTCAAAGTATATTTAATATTTGAAATGTATTGTAAATTTTGTATTCTGTTTATATAACACAAAAATATATCTGCTAGATATCGTAATTTTCAAATTTTTACCACAAAAACCAATCCTAACCTTGCTCTTCCTTCTTTTACAATTTACCATAATATAAAACTGTAAACTCGATCGTGTAAATTTAAAGACAAAATTTCTCGTATTATTTTTACTAATTATTTATTTAAATTTGTATCACCTAACTAAAACTTGAATAGACTTATAAATGTAGTATAACCAAAGTTTTAGACACGGCCGTATATATGTATGAACAAATGATCCCAGGAGGTCCTACAGTGTAATATACTGTGGTTGCGGTACGCGTGCGCCCCAGCAAATTGCCCGTCAACATACTTAATGTGAGTTCGTGTTGCTGATAAAACGACAACTATCTACGCCACATGCGACTGACAAATTGTTTATGAACACCTTACATTGTACCTCATTTGTCCTGTCACACACTAAATAAAATAAGCTAAAATGAATGAAAGGACCGTAGATATAGGTACTATACTCGTAGATACATATTTGTTAGTCTTCTCCTGAGACAGTTTCTAGTTCTAACTGTTCCCGTACGGCTGTATCCGCATGAAATTTTAAAAACTCTATTTTATTGTTTACATTTGTCAAATGCTCAATTGCAAATGTCAATACTACTGTTATCACAATAGCCCTGCTTACTTTTGGCAGCTTGTAGTCTATGGTCCTTTTCCCACATGAAGTTCATGTTCCAATTTATTTACCCCCTAAGTTCAATAGCGTGAAAATATATAGCCTAAAGCGTGTCGTAAGTGTAGGGCTTTTTATTAAAGAAATAATTATACAAAAATAGCTGTGATTGCTGACATCCTACGCCACAAAGTAATGTGTGTTTACGCTTTATTAGTATAGATATAGTTACAATCGTAACAACATAAATCTACTACCATACTCAGTCCACCGATTCCCGCCAGAATGGCGCGCTTATCCTTAATCCTGCTGAATGACATTGACAGATGTCATAGGGCCGGGACATATCTGCCAATGATCTAGTGTTGCGCCGCTACTCCGGCGCGGTACCGATTTCTTCTTAACACTGGTAAGGGAATAAATAAAGAATACAAATCGAGTAAAACCATAACAAGATAGTAGAGGTAAAAGTCATTCAATTGTAATTGGAAACTGATTCAAATTTGATGTCATAAAGCGAAATGCGTACTGTAATTACGCTAAACTATGGTATATACTAATTCGCGTCGATGGCTCAGGAGTTTAAGCACTTGACTTGTACATCTACAGGTCTTGAGTTCGAATCCCGCCATGCACCGTTGTGATTTTTCGATTTTTTTAATTTCATACGTACAGAATTTACCCGACGTTTTTACGGTGAAGGAAAACATCGTGATGCAACCTGCACATATCGGAGAAGAAATTCAAAGATATGTGTGAAGTCAACCAACCCGCAGTGGGCCAGCGTGGTCGACTAAGCCCTAGTCACCCTAACTTAGGGTAGGCTCCGATCCCCTCGGCGGGGATGTATAGTGAGCTGGTGATAATGATGATATACTAATTTGTACCAAATGTAAATGCGTTCTATCATATTTTTCACCAACTTTAAATAAAACATGTACAAATTGTAATGATCTCTGTGATGGTTCATTTTAATAAAACGTGGAATAATTCATACGATGTACCAAATATTCAGTTACGGATATTCGCTGGGATACAAAAAGCTACGTGACCAGTAAATAGATATGTGGGCAGCTATTTTTGCTTAAGAGACATTCTACTATGAAAAATGTCCCTATTTATTTTTGTTATCAGTTACACTGTCGTACGCATAGAATGTATGTACTTATAATTTATACAATCAGGATCCTAGTAGGTACTTAAGTAAAATAATCGCCTAAAATAAAATGCCTTTATAATAACGATTTCTACATATTTATTGTTACAATTAGCAAGTCTATAACTAGATTCAATAAATAGGAACAATATGACTGAAGTTAACTTAATACTGATTACTTATAACCTAAATAGATGTCTACAGATCTACGATAAATTAATTAAATATTGCCACTTGAAAATTTAAAAATACTTAACTGTATAGTCGGTGAATATTGGGAAATTTACTTAACGTGAAATTTTATTGAATTCCGTTTAAATCGAGTCCTTTAATAAGTTAAAAGCAATATGCGATGCGAGCAATGCTACGCGTATCAACTTTATTGGGCGAGCGTAGCATTACGTAGCTTACTTAATTCTTCTACGAACTTTATGAGAATCGTACACTTTACGATCGCATAAACGCGTTCTGTTTATTATGAAGGTTTTTCATTTTTTCATAATGTTCCGTATGACTATTTGAGCATATTGCTACAAGTAAATTAACAATGTATGATGAAATATATGCGAGCAACTTATGTTTTAACTAGCTTTCGCCCACGACTCCGTTCTCGTGGATTAAAAAAAAACAAAGTTAAGACCCTATATGTTCCGATTCGAGATCCGTTCAGCCGTTTAAGTACGTTACGTTTAATAGTAAAATAATATAACAAATAACTATCCATCCATCCAAACTTTCGCATTTATAATATTAGTAAGATTATTGAAATGTTTTTATTGAGTAGTTTTTTAGTAAAGCAAAGAAATTGTTTTCTAATAGATAGTTTTGTATATGTAAGTGTTGATAGTAATGAAGCGAAAACTGAGGCTCACTTCAAGTCTAGTTCAGAGGACTGTCACGAATATTTGCGTGACAGTTGGGAGAACGACAAAATTTATATGAGATTTGTCGGTGTATATTACGCCTGGTAAAGGCGTTGCACATGTATAATACAAATTTTGTCTATTACGTTACGAAAACGTTCTCACGAATATTCGTGATATACCCTCTTGGTTTCGCCAATTATATTAGCATGTAAGCCACAAATTTATGTTAAAGATATTACGTTAAGGCGCAACTTTGACGTCGTCGCGTTATTAACTCCTACATCCCGCTTGGGTGCAACAGGCATTTCCTACATTATTACCTAACTTCTTGTGAAAATAAATAATACAAATGAATAAACCTTCGACACAAACAATAACAGTTCTTAATGACATTTTCGTGTTAATTTTCTAATTTAGTTAAATAATTATTGAATTTGTTTTTTTAATTATGTTTCTGGCCATGAGTATAGTGAAAGAAGCCCGAAAAAGCAAATGTACTTTTTAAATTTGTTAAATTATGTCAATTATTTTTATATCGTAGATTCTTTATAATTTCATATGCTACATAAACAGCAATATTGTGGTTTAAAGCACTGCTTTAGAAATTACTTTAGTAATTACCGGGTATTGTAAAAAGTCTAAGAATTGGGTCGGCTCGTGTTAAAGGAAATCCCCTCGAAGCGCTGACGGATTTATCTGCTCGGACCACTCGGATTGAGGAAATTAAGTTAATTTAAGAAGCTTAACCGAACTTTCTAACCACTCTTAGTTTACAAAACTTTGATTGGATTGATTAAAGTCGAAATACGAAAATTTTCGGCAATTCCGGAAACATTAATTTAAACATAATATTGTTGGTAGGAAGAACCCTTCTCAACCCACCATTCCTACTATTGTCTCTAGTCAAATTAACGTCCATCTATCGGTTCCGTACCAATGACATTTTATTGATTTCCAATTTATGTTGAACCTCCGTACTACTGATATCTCCTGCATGTTGATTAATTTTCGACAATGGAAATTCAAAGAACATGGCTTACTAGCTGTTCCCTTGCGGCTCATCTGCATGAAATTTTAAAAATTTTATTTCATTGTTTACCTACATTTGTCAAATTATCAATTGCAAATGTCGAAATGACATGACATGATGACAAACCATGGCAACCTTGCTTCCTTGATGTTGGCAGCAATTTATGGTCTCTTTCCCACATTAGGGTTTGTGTCCAAAATATTAACCCCCAAGTTTAATGGCGTGAAAATATATAGCCTAAAGCGTGACGTAAGTGTAGGGCTTTTTTATTTATAAAAGAATTATTCAAAAATATGCTGTTATTGCTGACATCTTTGGCAACAAAGAAGTGTGTGTTTACGCTTTATTATATTAGTATAGATAGTATAGTATAGATAACACTATTTATAGGTGTACTATAAAAACGTATTCAGAATACCAGCAAAACAAAGATAAGTTTCTTACAATGACATAATATTCACAAGAGAGCTTCGACAAAATTTACCGATCTCTAGGGTAAAAAGAACCTAAAGTTTATGTCATATTCTTGCTCAATATAAAAGGTATTTTATCATAGACATATATCAAATACGTGAAATAACACACAACTTCTATTTTGTATTTCGAATCGGAACTTCATCGAATACACAGCCTTAGCCCAAGTCATATTTATAAAAAATATATTAAAACGGACTCAGAATCTCCCTTTGTTTAGTATAGTAACTAGGGTTGTAACGGACCTCCGCCTCTGCATCCGCATGTGCGGAACTTCCGCAAGAACTGATACTTCCGCATCTGCTTCCGCTTCCGTTATTTCTTATGCGGAGTTATAACGGAGGTTAATTTACGTCGTTAACGCGAGTGAAGCGACTAGGTATCGTTTATGCGGCCCGCGCGGACGTGCTCGGTCAACTAGCACTTCACATTTTCGGCTCATACCCGCGTTTGTCGTTGAGATTTGATTGTTATTAGTGTGTTGCCAATTTTTAATTTAAAAATTGCCGTGTGCCAATAGAACCATGTACGTTAGTAATTAACGTAGTTTTAGTTTTTTTTTAATAAATCGCAATTAATATTTTATTATTGACCTCCGCTTCCGCTTCCGTTAACTTCCGCTTGCGCAGAGGTGAAGCCCTTCGCTTCTGAATCCGCATCCGCTTCCGTTAAAATGGCTTCCGTTACAACCCTAATAGAACTAACTACATATTACATTAAGTACTTACCCAAAAAACTCAGGAGCAAATATATACACAGCTTCATCTTTTCAGTTTCCTGTAAAAGAAAAATATATTTTACTTTGCAATAAAAGCTTCAAGGTCACATACCTTATATTCATACTTTAATTATTGATATATATATTTGTGTCTATAATACTTCCCATAACGTGTAAAGTACATTATCTGCTAATAACTAAGTGCTATCTAGGAATCAACCATAAGAGGTAACTAATGAAAACACCTTAATTTTTTGTACACCAAACGCCAAATTAACTTCAGGATTTGGCAGCACTGAGCATTGTATATAGCATTAAGTTAAAACAGTGACAGTTTAATAGGTGATACGCAACAAGCAACAGGGGAGGCGGCAGCTGCGAGGAAGCGAGCCAACTTAATTAAGCACGAGCTAAGTTTAAGCACGGATAACATTTGTAAGCATATTAAAGTAATTAAAAAACATTGTTTCGGAATACAGCAGAACTTTACTAACATACGGAATAATTAATTAAATTAAATAAAATTAATTAAATTAAATAAAATAGGGTAAAAATAATAAAACAAAGTTTAGCTAAGGTGAAATGTAGGATTCTCATAAATTAGTTATGTCACGTCAGACCCTTAGTGTATGAGAAAAAGTAAATATTTAAAACTATGTAGAGGTGGGCTACATGGTTGACTCTTTACTTAAAAATGTCAACTGAATAGACATGCTGGACCATCTTGCGGCGACTTTTATATTCCAAAGAAAGCGCCTGACTTTAGTGTTACATTGTAGACGCGTACGTTCGAACCTTTATGAAAATTAATGCGTAAATCGATTTAAATCGCCTTGTATACGAAAGGCCTTAAGATAACCCTATGATATATCTGTCGAATTGATTTAAATTATTGTCATCCTTGTCCATTCTCTGCGGAAAAACAGAGAAAATAGCATGTTTTAATACAAGTATTGTAGAGTTTCAATGTAAAAAATATGTACCTATTTATATTACACATTAATAATGGCCTTTTCTTTAAGGTGGGCAGTAAACAGGTAAGATTAGCTTAACTATCCTTAAATATTTTACATAGATCAGAGTTGAGGATATTTCGTATATAATATTTCGCATATGACGAGATGTCACTAACAAGCTACGTGATTCCGCATCAGTTCAGTTCGTTACACATCTGACATCCGCATTTTTATATCATATTCAATATTGTGTACTTATTTTTCATATTTACACGATATAATACATAGACTGGTTTAGTAACATTTTCTACTATATTAAAAACGGGTTTATTTTATTAATATCTATACTTAATATAATAAAGCGTAAACACACACTTCTTTGTTGCCCAAGATGTCAGAAATTACATATTTTTGAATAATTCTTTTTTTTTATAAAAAGCCCTATATTTACCTCACGCTTTAGGCTATATATATTCACGCCATTAAACTTAGGGGGTATATAAATTTGATAAAAACCCTAATGTGGGATAAAGACCATGAGTTGCTGCCAACATCAAGGAAGCAAAATTGCCATCATTGTCATTCATGCATTTGAGATTTGCAATTGAGAATGTCACAAACGTAAATAATAAAATAAGGTTTTTATAATTTCACGCCGATGAAGCCTCATGGGAACATCCAGTTTATAATAATAAAACAAAGGTTCTTACATCTGATTTACTAAAAAACTATTAAATTATCACAAAAGTATGTAAATACGTATAGGCAAGTTATTATAATTTTTATGCTGTCTACCTTTTGTTATACTGACGTAATAAGAAACGTCTGTGAGATGCTATAAATATGTATATTAAAAAAACTATAAACATCTTTCCAATGAAATCGAACCTTGGTCCCTCATTTACTATGCAACAATAGTCCATTAAAGTAATAACTGAATGTAAAAGTTGTCGCAACTAACAAACACCAAGCGTGTCACAACTTACAACCTTCGTCAACTGAAAACGACGGTTTGACAGGACGAAAATGTTTTGCACGTAGTTTTACTATTGCTTTATAAATACATAATGTAAAGTTATATTTAGTCATAAATAAGCTCTTTTATTTTAATAAAAGGTGTCTAATGTCTTACTTCCATATACCGATATCTTGGCTTACAATGTAGAAGTCTCATACTAAAAGTGTGCGCACACCTGAAACTAAACTATCCCACAACTGTTTAGTCTCGCTTTGATTCCTATGGGCTTATATGGAGGTGAACACTAGTCGTTTTTTAGTTGTGCAGTTAGACTGTTAAATTGGCTACGAAACGATCGACAATCGTACAACAGTTTTGCGATAGTGTCAAAGGTGAACGCCCGCTCTTAAGAGCACTAAATTAACTGACAATAGATGGCTCTGTATTCTATGGATGTATAAGTACTAAAAAGTGTAACTTAAATTAAAGTGCATAAACATATTCCGTGTACTCTAAGCAGATGAAACATTTCGATGTAATTCAAGAATATACTCCAGACGTTATTACATTTACACAAATGCGCAAAGTGCAGCGTACGGGGCCGCATTTAACATTACGTGCCGTCGCATCACGTGGATTTATTACTGACATTTTTCAATTCATATTGCTCGGTGATCCAGCGTCGAGGGAGGTAGTATCAACTGCAGGTAATATTAACGACTACCTTACATAAACAAGTATACATGTAAATGTCATGTTCCTTGCAAATATTACACTTCAAATTATAATAAAAATTGCATATTATAAGAGAAGTATATTGTAAGAGTCAATGATAAATAAAAGATCTGTACTTAATCCGTATTTATAGTTAATCTTTAATTAATTAATAGTGTCGTTATTTCGATCTGTAAGAATCTACAAAAAGTGTAATTTTTGGAGAAGAAAAAAATAACATTATAGTAAGCGTTCAGTTCAAGAGCATACGTATTGTATTGTAATATTTCAACATGTCAAGAGCAGCTGCCGCGTATGGCCGCAAGCCACCGAACTATTTGGGTTCCGCAATCTGTACAACGACCTAATTCCAAACGCCTCTATCTATACAAGCCACGGAAGCAACATACGTGAGATAATGCTTTCAATAATAAAGACTTTACAAGTTAAACACGTTTTTATGTACTTTTTTATAAGAGAAATGGCAAACGAGCAACGGGAACATCGAGATGTTTTCGTCGCCCATGGACATCCGCAATACCAGAGGAACTGCAGATTTGTTGCCGGCCTTTGAGGAGGTGATATGCTCGCTTCTTGAAGGACCCTAAGTCGTAGCGGTTTGGTAATACGATTTTTTTTACAACTCTGCTAGGTTATCTTGTCTTCTAAACTAAACAAAAGTTCTAGTCAAATAAAAAAGAACTACTCATACCGCCATCTATTGGGAGTAATTTTAACTGTAGTTTAGTTACTTTCCAGAACGCGAAATTCAAAATTAGTATAGCGATTTCAAATGAGGTTCAAATAACTATTAAATGAAACATTACTTCGAAAAGTAATAAAATAAAAAAAAGTTCGAGATAGTAAATAAATTTCATTTACGTCTTGATCAATGTTTACACTTAAACATTTAATAAAGGTTGGCATACCAATCTATTGTACCCGTGATTCGACGGACTCAAACAAAAACGCCAATGAGGGAAATCAGGCTGAATATACTTGCCGCGTGCAAACAAGAGTATGTTTGTTTCATACAATTTAATTTGTTTAATGGATAAAGTAAACATGTAGAATTAAAATCTATACATCCAAGTTCCCGCCATGGACCAATCTGTATTGAGATTTTCGAATTTCATACATAAAATCCGACGTTATTTTGACAAATGAAAACATCACGATGTAACCAGCACATGTCTCGGAAGAAATTTAAAGATATATGTGAAGTTGACCAACCCGCACTAGCAAACGTTGTCCACTAAGACCATGTCTAACCTGGGTAGGTTCCAAGCCCGTCAATTACCATGGATATAATTAAAGATGAATATATTTTTTATACAAAGTAATTCTTTACAAATCCAAGCTCATGCACACAAAATCAATGTAAACCACAAAAGCGAGTCCGCGAACTCCATAAATGTTACGATCACTGAAACTAACTTCATAAAACAAGACTGCGAGTAAGGACTGAGGATAATATCTTTATAAATTTTGTTTCGAACTCTTTGTGGACTTTATGTCTTACATAAATCTTAAACTCAATATTTTATATTGATTTATTAGAAATGTGTTGGACTATTTTACTCCTTACTTTTTACAACTGTCGTCTGAACTCTGGCTTAATGTTTAAGTGTCTTCTGATAGGAACGGTACAGCTTTACTAAGTACATACATATTTTATACTAGCTGTTCCCTTGCGGCTTCATCCGCGTGAAATTATAAAAAAATTATTTAATTGTTTACCTACATTTGTTAAATTATCAATTGCAAATGTCAAAATGACATGACATGATGACAACCTTGCTTCCTTGATGTTGGCAGCAACTTATGGTCTCTTTTCCACCTTTTCCCTAAGTTTAATAGCGTGAAAATATATAGCCTAAAGCGTGACGTAAGTGTAGGGCTTTTTATTAAAAAAAATAATTATTCAAAAATATGTTGTAATTGCTGACATCTTAGGCAACAAAGAAGTGTGTGTTTACGCTTTATTATATTAGTAAAGATAATCGATATTCACTATATTTCATTTATATTTCACTGCGTTCAGAAATTGCCGTTTTGTTTGATTATTTGTTTTTTGTGTATTTAAAACGAAAGAATACTACATGAGTCGATAGTGTTAGTTATTAATTACGTTTGTATAAATTTGATTTTATATTACAACAGGCGATGTTGCTGTCTGTTTGAATATATTTAGAAAAGTTATAACATAAATCCACCTTGTATTCCAGTTTTTATTAGAAAACTTCTCAATCTCTAGGTAGCTATCTTATTGTGTATCGTTTACTTGACCTAATAAAAACTGAATTACAACACTATCCATGCCACCCGCGCCCTCGGAGCCCCGCTGATACTAAATCTCACTTTATTGCGGGCCCTGTACAAAACAACCGCTTCCAGTGATTGTACCCGCATTTATTGACAAGTCTTAGATATTATTTACTTTATTGTTTTTACTGGCATTAATTAAAAATTACCTACCTAGTCAGAACTTAATTTATACTGACAAAAATTAAAAAAAGACTTAAGCTATCATATAAAAGAATAATTAGAATCGGTTTATCAAGAGCAAAAATTTTGTTATATGAAAGGGAGGCAAACGAGCGGTAAGAACACCAAGATGATCAATGACTCCCATGGACATCCGCAACACCAGAGGAACTATACATATGCGTTGCCGGCATTTGAGGAAATGGTGACAATTATAAAAAAGGTTATCGACAAATTGAGATTCTCCTCTTGGAAGTCGATTAAAAAAAACAATAAAAAAACAAATTTATATTTATAGTTTTTAAACAATTATATTGTTTTATATAAATAAAATATGAAACTGTAAAGAATATAATGTTCGATAAAAGCGCGGTTTGGTTTTTGATAATAATTGAGATTCTATAGCGGAATATTGAACGAAACGGCTTGTGAAAATTGTATAACTTTCAATACCTCGCTATTTTGTGACGGCGCGGGAATATATCGTTAACGTTATTCAAAACATTAAGTGCAGCTGCCGTCATCCCCTCCAGCCGATTAACCCATTTTAGGGCTTCGATACTGCGAACGCCAGAGTACATTTCTGCGACAAACAGTTAAAACACTCCACGTGTTAACGATAAATATGAATTAAACTTGTGTTAGTTTATCCAGTAGTGTGATCTTTAAATATTTTTTTTTAATACTTTTCACATTTCTAGTAATCATACTAATATTATAAATGCGAAAGTTTAGATGGATGGATGGATGTTTGTTAGAGTTTAAACGGTGGAACGGATCTAGATGAAATTTGGCATAGATGTAGAACATAGTCTGGAAGAACACATAGGC
>LD688973.1:831931-842199 GCA_003118335.3 Papilio memnon | reverse complement strand
CGATATCTTGGTATTTAGTTGTGCAACTAAACAGTGGATGATATTTATTCTCATAGGAATCAAAGCGCGACTAAACAGTTGGGCGATAGTTTAGTTCCAGGTGTGCGCACTTTCTTAAGCCTCGCCTGCTATGGACATTGACTTACGACTCCGCGCTGACTTGTTCTATTTGACTGAATACCTTTTTTCTAACTTAATATTATTTTTGTACGTAGTAAGAAGTTTTAGACTTCTCATTAGACTCGATCATACATATTCTTAGATATTTTTTCATAATTGCAGTTTTTGTATTGAAGTGCTTCTTTAATTTCGCGATTTAGTAAACATTATAATTGGACTGTATACTGTATTAAAACATAAAAAATAATAAGTTAGTAGAAACTTAATTACATCAAAATTATCTTAAGGTTTAAATACTTGACAAAAAAAGTTATACAGCTGGTATTTTTCTATATAATCGAAGAGTAAATTATGTATTCATTCGAGCAAATAACCGTGAAATAGAACGCAAAATCAGACAGGAATACTTAGCGAAAATCCACGCGCCCACTTTTTACGAGGCTGTATTTTTTGGATACATGCCGAGTCTACGTGTGTTTACCTTCCATATTTGACGTTCTTCGTTTCAATCTGCCATATTTTTATATAAAAATATAGTAAAGATAAATGTGCGAATCCGTGAAGTATCCACTCTGGGAGAAGTCACTGCTATTTATTAGATGTTAACTAAACATAACTAAAGAATAATTGCAACGTCGCTAATATCACTAAGGGAACCCTTATTGTTTATTTAGTATGCGAAATCACGATGAGGGACTGTCAAAAATGTGTATGGACGTTTTAAATGATTTAAAATAATGGACTAACTAAAATTTTCTTAGTGGTTACAGGGGATGGTTGATGTACAATTGCTTTGATATGAACTTACTACACGATATCATTAAATTACACTAGTATACAATCCATCACACAGGGGTCACCCTAGTATGGACACCAGTCCCCTGCCCAATGGGGAAAATTAATGAAGTTATTTTATTTTATTTTATTTTTTTATACAATGATCTGTTGATATTAACACTACTACAAAACTATATAAATCTAGAGTTTATCAGCTTTGCTTAGATTCCTGTAGAAAAAGCAGAAAAAGTTTCTCAGATTACAGGTTTTTGCGTTTTAATAGAATCTCAAGAAGCATTAGTTGAAAATTGTAAAATACAAACACAATTTTCTTAATAAAACCTAAGGAAAACTTATTTATTGTAGCGTGCAGTAATAAATGATTACCTAAATAATAAAGTTTATATTGTTATGTTTAGTATTTTTTATTTATAACTACAATTAATTATTTATCAAAATTACAGACCTGCAGTTATATACTTTTTCACAGTTATATGAACAGCGTCCTGAATCTTGTTAACTCTAGAATTTCTATTTTGGGTGTTATTAAATTTGCTATTCAACAATCTAATTGCATTCAAAAAGTGTTTTATATCATAGCTGTATTATGTAAACATAAGGCATCTAAATAAAACAAGAAGTAAAAATGATCAATAATAAAATCGGAAGCAAGACAAAACATACATAAAAGTCATCACTTACTTTTTAATCCAAAAAAAACGTAACATTCACCGGTACGGCCACGCTTACGTCAAATATTTGTCAAGCACGAATACATTCACATACAGGTACATTGCACTAACGTAGTAGAGTAGAGTAGCCGAGCACATGTGCAGGACACGCGGCCACTCGATCAGCTGTTCCAAACACGTTATTATAAGACAAAATAACGATTACCCCGGCCTTATTGATAACGAGTAAAACGAACCAAAGGCCAGTGGGATCCGATCCCATTCACATCGTGTATCTCGCGGTGATTAGGTGGCGGCATTTCGTGAACTCGAAGCGGGCGGACCCGCCGCACTCGCCGCCACACTAATCAGTAATCGTTGCCGGGAAGGGAGGCTGCGTCGCTCCCGCCCGCGCCCGCCGCTCCCCGCACGCCCCCCGCAACACCCCGCTACTCTCACAACCCTCACAACCCTCGCTCGGCGCGTATACCAACTATAGGAGACATTCAATTAGGTACAAAATGAACTTCTTTGTTTGCTTCCTAGTTAACTTTTCTTTACATTGATATTTGTCAAGTTTCTCAAATTTTGAGCCTAGTATAAATTTGAAATTGGCAAAGAGTATGATATAGTTCCAAAATACAATATTTCCTAAATCTAGTATTAGTAACTGAGATTGTCTAATTAATAACAAAAAATACACATATTAGAACAGTTTTCCAATTTTGAATATTCACCAAGATTCAATAATACATCGAATCAAGATCACTTACATCGGATATTAAACGATCTCACTGCTGTAAACAGAACGGTATTATTTGCTTATCGCTTCTGCGTGTTTAACCTTTCACCGCATACTCCGTGGTCGAGGCTAAGAGGAGCCGAATTTTCAGGGGTGACAAACTTCTATTAAATATTCATTCGTGGATTGTAAATTAGCAAATTCGACGAGTTAACAGAGCCATGATAGGCGATAACGCCGAAAAGGGACCGACAGTTGGCGAATTAATTGTCCGTGTGGGGATTGACTTAAAGATATTAATGTCAAGGTATAATAGAAACTTAGCGCCGTTTGTCCATGTATGGTAAAAAATACATAATGATGATAAATATTAAATAGTTTTTTAAGCGTAGATATTAAATGTTGCAGTAATTAAAGATGACTTCTGATATAAAGAAGTCAAAATACAAGACATACTTCAACTTTTTGTTCTTATACCTTTTACTTCGGGAGTTTTATAAAGTCATCATCATCAACTTGCCCTTATCCCTTACGGAGGGTCGGCGCAGTATGTGCTACTCTTCCATACATTTCTATCAGCCGTCATACAATCCACACAATTCATCCATACTTTCTTCGGTCTTCCTCTACCTTTGTAGCCATCCACATTCAATCTTAACACTTTCTGGTTTATGTCCCCATCGTCTCCTAGCATATCATGTCCATACCACGCGGGAGTTTTATAAAGTATTAATAGTAAAAGTAATTCTGCATACTTTTCCAAACTAAATATATAAATAAGGTTTCTTTCTAGTTTTGAAACTTTCTTGTAAAATAAAAAAAATCTATGGTACTGATTTCATTTATTTTGTCCCGCGACCCTGAATACCGCGCGTGCGCGTTCGTCCCACATCAAGTGGCGATCTTAACTCCAGAGTCCCGACCATCTTTTAAAATGCAACTACTGCCGTGAGTTACGTGCGGCCAGGAAATTCAAATGGTGCATAAATAAAATGTTTTTAAACATTTAACGATACTGTTTTAATAAAAGAAAACAGACCGAGTAGGAGAACCAAACGATAGCAATAATTAGAAGTACGAAGGAGTGGGATAATAAGGGAACGGGACGTAAAGAAGTGTTTACGATTAAAAAGAATTGATATTCAAAAAAAGAAATCATATATGTCATTACTTGTCATCTTGTTTTATTATAAAACTAGCTTTCGCCCGCGACTCCGTCCGCGTGGAATTAAAAAAAAACAAAAGTGAGTAGCCTATGTGTTCTTCCAGACTAACCTCTTCATCTATATCAAATTTCATTGAAATCCGTTCAGCCGTTTAGGCTACAAACTCTAACAAACATCCATCTATCCATCCATCCATCCATCCATCCATCTAAACTTTCGCATTTATAATATTAGTAAGAAGTAAGATAGTAAGATTAGTAAGATGGTTCTTACATATTAAATTCCTAATTTATCGTTATCCTTATTAATACAGAAGATAAGTACTACATTTTGGTGAAAAAGATGAAACGAACATAATATTAAATATCTAAGATCAGCTGAAAACTTTTCCCGTAATTGTTTTTTTACAGTTGGATTCTCTACGTTGTAATATCTTACTCTAAAAACCTAGTCGCTAATTTATATTTTACAAGCTTTTGGTCCCCGACTACTTCCGTATGGAATTAAAAAGAAAACTTTGCATATGTGTTTTTCCAGACCATGATCTACGTGTGTGCTTTAATCAATATTTTTTTTTATACAATAAGGTGGCAAACGAGCAAGCGGCCACCTTATTGTATTGCTAAATCCGCCGAAATGGAGAAGCGACCACTACCCCAAGACATCCGCAATTGCAGATGCTTTGCCTACCCTAAATCGACGGAGGAGGAGACGCACATAAAGAGGATATTTCCCCTTCCTCTGCGTATCCACACTTTCTATATATTTTTATAAAGTAGTATATTTTTTGTAATTTTCTCCCGAGTAACGTCAGTCATTAGTGCTAGCAAAAAATGCCAGTTAGGACACCATCTGCATAATACTTGATCCAGCGCTAGAGCAAATTTAATTAAGACCTCCGGCTACCAAGACGTTACAAACCCGTAAGTAGTTAAAATTAAAAATAGATCAAATACCGTAGCTAAGATAAGTAGTCAGAATTTAATATTAAATTAATGGTCATGCTAATTTATAAACAGCATAATCCAAAGAGGTCACCTTATTAATAACTCTTTATTCAAATAAAAACAAATAAAAAGGTATATTATTTTAATTAATTATAATACTTTCAATTTTAGCAAGAAACATTATGCTATACAGAATTTCTAGGTCTTATGGGCGGTTTCCGAACTACTTGTAATCATTCTATAGTACTCATGATTAAATAAATTTACAAAATGAGCTTCCAATCCACGTAACTCGAGTTTAAATTACTCCTTTGAAACGTATGTTAACATAACACTAATTAATCATTAGGTATTGATAAAATAAATGGGAACTTAGAAATCCAGCATTAATCGTATATCGATAGGATGTCTGAAGTAAGACAAACCTGTATCCATGCATTAAAATTTCCAGCTGACAATTTTTGAGGACACTGAAGCCAGATTCCCCGCAATGTCGCCAATGGGCCGGGGGGAGGGGATGTATTGTTGTGCCAGGTGAGTGCAGACAGGTCGGGGCCTATTCTACGCTACAGGACTACGCTCGTCAAAAAGAGTATGATTGTACAAGCTTGTATAGATTCACGTTTTTATAGTGACACGAATTCATTCGGGTCGCAGGCTCTCTGTCATTCTGCATTGTGAATTTTATATCACAATGTGCTACTCTAATACGTTTTTTTTATATTGTAAATTATAAAAAATAGCTTATTGTAAAATAACATAGTTTTCATTATTATATAATATTATTTATTTAATAAAAGTTGACAAGATTAAATTTAATTAAATTCGGGAAAATCACTAATATTACAATGATATAAGGCAGACGACATTTATTTCATCATCAGTAAATTACTTCGGCATCCAACATGAATGCAAGACATGCGGATATTCATAATGGAAAATTTTAAAGTAGGCCAAAGCAGGATAAAACGGGTCTTTTTTATCAATAGATTTTTTTGTAATGGTGCAAATTTTTGTAATTACAACTTTCTATAAAATGTAGAATATTAAAACTCAAATAAATGTTTTCTCTTGTAATATTACTATAGAACTAGCCATTTCCCGCGACTTCGTCTACGCAATATTAAGATAAAAAAGTAGCCTATAATATGTCTATGCCAGTTACCATTCAGTGAAAGTCCAGTCGAAATCGGCCCAGCTGTTTCGTAGATGACACGGAACAATCGCGGCTTGCGGACAGACAGACAGACAAACATTTTTAAATGCGATTTTTGTTATCAGCAATGCAAACACATCATATTCCCGAAATTTGGAATTTTTCTTTTGATATTACAAACAGACACTCCAATATTATTATATGTATAGATTGAAATTTGTATTATCGTAGATACTGCGAGCTCTATCACTGTTGAGCTAGTTATATACGGGTCTGGAACTTGTCTGGCTTTATCATACACAGCATAAATAATCAGGTATAAGTACCTACAAATTTTATTGACTTTCATAATGTGGTTCGTATATCCTTATCTGCGATGATCCCTACTCAAATCAATTTTGCAATATATGTCTCCTCTAATTAACATATTAGTCGGTACTTTCAGTTAGCCCATCATAGTAACCCTATCGATGTAACTAGGTAGTTATAAGTACATAGTATTGGTGAACGCAATCCGCGTACCGACCCTGCACTAGATGGTGCGATGACCTTTCCCACTTGGCGGGAAGTCGATGAACGCAAGCGGATTGCAATCATGCGGAAAAAACTTTAAAATCATCTACGCCATTTATAACTCCGTCTACACCTATGTTTACTATCTGTGGGTGACCATTGCTAAAATATATGTAGAAAATGATATTGTTGACTGGCAAAACTTTTGTGCCTAACTTCAAGAAGGTTCTCAATTCTTCTGTATGTTTTTAATGTTTGCTATGAACACAGATTAACATGGATCATTATTGATGAAGATACATACATTACATTGCATGTATGACTGCAGACGAATCTATGCTAATATTATAAAGAGGAAAGATTTGTATTTTTTGATATAACTCAAAAACTACTGGGCCGATTTCAAAAATTCCTTCGCCGTTTTAATGCTACGTTATCGCCCAGTAGCATAGGCTATAATTTTAAATTTCACGTAGACGAAGTCGCGAGAAACAGCTAGTATTAAATACTTTGCTCCGTAAGAGCCGCATACAATTTGATAATCATCAAAATTTGTAAGGAATTAGAAGTTTTATGGCCTGTCCCACCAAATTGTAAATTGTCTGATAACAATCCAACGTGTAAAATATGTGATGGAAACATCGGATTTTGTTCCCTTATCTGACAGTAACGTCATTTTAAGCTATCTTTATCAGCCACTGGTGGGACAGGCCCCTAAATGTGCTCTTATCATTTAAGAAGTTGTCACATATTTAAATGGACTTTCGGTATTCGGCCGTTGATGCCACAATCAGTCAACTAATGGAGTCTCTTACGTTAATTCGAATTATGAACCGCACTAAGGTATTACTTAAGTTCCTATTAAATTATTGTAGCAGATATTCTTGACATAGATTGTTTCTAAGGTTCGATTATGATTACTCCGAAAACACATTAGTAAATACAGAAATAAAATGTCCATTACCAATCGACGTATTAAAAAAGTTTATTTTCAAAAGAAAATAAGAAATGGATCTTTGCTCGGAGGAAATTTACACTTCTTATAAATGGTCTGTCATTTAAATGAGATACTTTAGGGAGGCCGAAGTATGAATACGAAATATTTCTTGAGTTATTTCAAAAGTTGTAATTTTTACTTGGTATCTACGTAAAGAAACTGACGGTCTAATTTATCAATGGACAGTCTGAACTGATATAACAACCGAATACTAAAACGATATTTAATTATGTAACAGCATATTAAATGAACAGCTCCAAATTCTTTTAAAAAAATTGACGTCTGACAGACTGTAAGCGGCGTTTACGAAGCGGTTAAGAATCGATTCAGTATTTTGTCGGCAGGAATATAACATTTTGCGCAGAAGATATAGAGGTAGGGTATTTAAGAATTGCAAAAAAAAAACAATTCTAGTTTTGATTTCACGCGGACGAAGTTAGCGCCATCTAGTGGTATAATAAATCAAATGTATATTATTTCAACTTCGTCATAACGTCATCGTGCTAACTTGTAAGTACCGCATGTTGAGTAAAGTTTAATAGAGCAACTGTTTCCACTCGAGGGAAATCTACACGGGCAATACATTTACCAAATGAACAGTACAAATTCAATGAGAACGGCAGTTTGTGGCATACAAAAATATTTTTAAGAAAAAAACATGCCGGCAACGCATCTGTAGTTCCTCTGGTATTGCGGATGTCCATGGGCGTCGTTCACCACTTCTGTGTTCCCGGCGCTTGTTTGCCCCCTCTCTTATAAAAAAAACATTGGTTGGTATTAACCACGTTGTTTGTAAATATTTTTTTCGTAATTCGTCATAGAATTGCATACATACAGACAGGTAAAGTGATATTTTTTTTAATATCTCCATTTTATAAGTGTAATTTTTTCTATTAAAAAACATATTGAAAATCATGAAACCTTTTTGTTAAGACTGGACTAGATAACAGGGATGAAACAGTATTGATCGTGAGATATTTTAGACCGTGCTCGATTCAGTGTTCAAAATAAATTAGGGTCAGTCGACTGTCCGACAATTTAGACACACTTAGAACAGAGAGATATCAGTGATACTGCGAGTATGTAAAATTGAGGATTGTGATTTTTTTCGTATATTTTACACTTTTATTTATATAACCACTACTATGAGTATTTCCTAATCATGCTTCATACAGAAAATGTGTGTGTCATACAAGATGGATGGATGGATGTTTGTTACTCTCCAAAACTGCTTAATGGATCGCGATTAAATTTGTCACAGACGTAGTATGTAGTCTGGAAAATATACTCTTCCTAAGTTATTTTTCCAGCGCAGATGAAGTCGCGGGCAAAAACTATTTAGTCATTCACAAAACATGTAATAAAAATACAAAAGTTTTTCTACCGTAGTGGCTTTGAATACTTTACAAAGTAAATCTTCATTATAATTTGTGGGTAAGACTTTACGAGTGAATATATTTTTCACATTTCCGTCCTTTCTAACAATGTGCACGTCTGAGTAGTCTATATCTATACTATAAAGAGTCTATATTGTTAGGAAATAGTAGGAAACGGAAGGAAAAGTGGAGGGTAGTTTTATATAAAACAGTTGCAAGCAGTGTCGCAGCTCATTCTGGCATTCTGGCATTCTGGCAGTCGTCAGTCGTTCTTAGTTGTAGTCAGTCATACTCAGTCAGTCGCTCAGTACATTTCTAGACGTCACCACGTAACGTTCGATATCTTTACATAGTAGCCCTTGTATTGGTTTTAAAGTACTTAACAAGTATTGTTAATATGGCCGACCATCTATATTTTTTTAAATCATTTGGAATAGAAATATCTATAAATATTATAAAGAAAAATATTTGTATTTTTGTATGTATTGAAATTACTCAAAAACTACTGGGCCGATTTTAAAAATTCGCCGTTAGAAAGGTGATTTTTCTATGAGTAACATAGGGTATAATTTTTATTATTTTTTAATTTCACGCGGACGAAGTTGCGAGCAACAGCTTGTAATAATTGAGGGCACCAGTTTATTAAGATGCCATTTTCTTCTCGCTGTAAGCAGACTCAGATACTCTAGTGAAGACTGAAAATTCTTAAATAATGTTATGAAAAAAGAAATGTTTTATCTCTCATTAACTAACCAAGGAACTATATTCATTCTGGATTTAGACCTGTTATAAACCTGCTCTTATGTCTACGGAGGATTGGCACAGTACGTACACTTCTACATATCTCTATCAGCGGCAATATGTTAATTCACTCTCTTCTTAAGCATTTCCTCTTTCACCATCCATCTATACTTCCTTCGGTATTCCTCTACCTTACTTATATACCTGTACTTTAGCTTTAGATATATCTTTACTTTAGATTTAGTGTAATTCATAATCTAACCTAAATTACAGTTTTTGTCTTTATTACTATACAATTTTTATCTTTGTTATAAGATGGTAAGACAATAAATTCGTTGATCTTTAAATTACAGTTATAATAGTCTTTTTCGCGATGAAGAACAAAGTATTAACTTTTTTGTATTTATTTTAACAGAAAAGAGAGTCTAAAAACTTTGACCAAAAAGAAGTTTTTACGTTTCGTTTTGTTCAAAGTTCTGTTGTAGTAACTTTTAATTAAAAATGTTTACTTCAAATTCTTTGTGGAAAGTTTTCCGTCTTCGAAACACGGTATTATTGCAACAGATAATATCATTGATTTATATGTACTTATGTCAACGTGTATTTTTATATCCTTGAGAAATCAATTCTATAGTTAAGACTTTACTATCAATTTTATCTGAGTCGACTCAAAAAATGTTCATTTTTTTTTTCTTAACATCCATTCCTTGTTTGAGTTGTGTATTTTAATCTGTGAATTTATATGAAATCAAATATTTAAAAAACAAAAAACGTAGTGAAACTTCGCAGAGCTATCTCAAGACACAAGAATTCATTTACTAATGGCAGTTGACTTGAATTTAATTCATTTACTGCGTTTCCCAACTTTGACGAGAAGTGAGTGTGTAGTACAAAAGTTGAGAACTCGTCAAGTAATGGAGCAAGTGCAGTTTATAAGAAACTTCCCTGAAAACTGGGGAACTTAGAAAAAGACATAATGAAATGACATAATGTTCCATGTTTGTACACGTAATGCGTGTGAGCAACTTTTGAGATTTTTTAAAATTATTAGCTACTAGCTGT
>LD688973.1:805065-819662 GCA_003118335.3 Papilio memnon | reverse complement strand
TCAGACGAAACGCGGAATTGCTCCCGCTTCACGCCTGTCTTCTGTGTGGTCGTGGTATTGCACCGGGAGATCAGACCCATTTGTGAGAAATGTAAAAGCGGGCTCTACCACTCTCAAAAACTGGCATTCGCCATTAAATATAATCATTTTGTAAAATGTATACTTCGAAATATTATTTCTAATATAGATTGATTAGTTAATTGACTGATCTATGCAATTTTTTTTTATCTTATCTTAAAATTGTAGATTATTTTCCAATAACCACTGAGAAGACATTTAAAGTGTACTTTTCATAACATTTGGTATGTTAATGTGTTTTCCATTCTGACAAGAATAGCAAAAGATTTTTTTTTTGTAGACTTCTTTCTAATATAAAATTTAGATATATTTCTGCAACGCTTTATCTTTTAACATACTTAACTTTTATTCTTAACTAGCTTTCGCCAGCGACTCTATCCACGTAGAATTTTAAAAAGAACTAAAAGGAGTAGTCTATGTGTTCTTCCACACTATCCTCTATATCAAATCTCTTCGAAATCCGTTAAGCCGTGTAGGCTAACTCTAACAAACATCCATCCATCTAAACTTTCGCATTTTTAATATTAGCGTGATTAGTATTATTATTTTACGAATTATTTCGTCGGAACAAATAACTGGACTAACGAATTTGGTATTAAAAGTTATGCTCTAGAACAATCTTATCTGCTACTGAAGTTTATTTTACAACTAGAGTTTTTATCTTATCGTATAAAAACAAACAATTGTAGATATAGAATAAGCAATAATTATAATTGTCACTGTTAAAATGAAGTAAAAAGCGAGCTTTATGTTGTATTTTATTATTTTCAAAGATTCCAGCGATTAAAATCGTCAAAGTTGATATTATTTAGTAACACTCTGTCATGCACGAATGTAGATAAAACTCATATTTTAAGATGTACAACTTAATACTTATCACCTATTGACTTAAATCTCACTTCTTGCTAATATTATAGATGCAAAGGTTTAGAATGATGAATGTTAGAGTTTGTAGCCTAAACTACAAAACGGATCTCGATGAAATTTGACATATATGTAGAGAATAGTCTGGAAGAACACATAACCTACTTACTTACTTACTGCGTTGGCGCAGCGACCCAAAGTGAGTCTTGGGCTCCGACACGAGAGAGCGCTAACGTCGTCTGTTCTGCGTCATCGCCTGCCAGTCGATCGACTCTGGCTCGCGCAGGTCCAGCTCTACGGCGTCTCGCCAGCGGTATCTGGGCCGGACGACTGGTCCTACTACCTACTTACCTTTGTTTTTTTTTACTCGACGCAAACGTCGCGAACGCTAGTTTTAGTTGAGTCTGATTATGTAAAATGAGGTTATAACCAGGAGTCCATATGGAAGAGAAATTGTGTGTATTTAAATATCAAAACAATTTCATATTACAAATTATTATCTACGAGTATACATATCTAGTTTCGAGTGATGTTGCAACATTTCTGCACTGAGACAGGTGATTCAATCGCTACACACGCAATGCCTTACCTCCAGTATCGACCAATAAGGAGTCGACATATATAATCATGCCATGTTGTGTTCTGATAATAATATGTTACTACGTCATTTATCGTAATCCACTTATAATGTAAAAAATCCGTCACTAGGATTTTCATTTTTATCTTATGACTATCTATGTATGTCTAATTTAAATAAGATAGTTGAATTTTTGCCTAGTTTTCTTTAGTTATTTGTCGTTGGCTCAGGGGTAAGCACTTGAATATGCAGGTCCTAGGTTCGAGTCCCGCCATGTAACAATGTTTTTCATTTTTTCAATTTCATTTGTACATTTAACCGACGTTCTTATGGTGAAGGAAAACATCGTAATGCAATCTGTACATATCATCTTCACTGTTAAAAGGCTCCCAACTTTTGTTCCCACAGTGTGGTTAATAAGCTCAGCCCCTGAATGGCGACGTATAGGTGTGATACATAGCAATACATAGCAATTTTAACATTTGGCCTTGTTTAATTATCTATGTTTATATTTCTTTCCTATCTCCATTATTACTTAGATAATAATTGCTTTTATCTGAAAATAAAATAAAGATATAATTTTCGGTGTTACGGTCGGTAAGAGTGCTACGCGAATCTAATTATTTTCAATAAATTTTTGTCAATGATGTCCCTTGTCTCTAGATTAAGTTGTGTGAGGTATGTTAGATGCAATAAGCAAATATTAACACATGGCTTTAATGGTCAGGAAAAAGGATACTGTACGTGAATAACTCTCAGTCAGGGCCAAACATTGGACTTTGACTTGCCACTCCTATATACTTCACTTAGAGTAGCTCTTTCATTGATACCATTATCTTATCTACCGATTTTGCCGTTTCGTTTATAACAACAAATATTGATAACTTGTTCCTTTTGTAATATTAAGAATATTTGTTGGTAAAATCTGTCTACTCAATTTTTCACAAATTTTAATATTTAAGGCTTTTTGTTTTGGAAATAGAGAAAAATAATTTGAATATAAAATTATATTTGGTATCAACAATTGAATTAGATTACCTATGAAAAATTATTAGTGACTTCGTTATTAATTGTGAAAGAATAATAACGAAATTTTAAAAAAAGCACTGGCCAGTACTTAATTACTCATGTTTGATTCCAAAAAGTTTAGATACCTTGATTTGAATCATTCCAATTATAAATTTAAATTATTGATTTATTTGCTTCAGGAGCTTTGATTAAAAGACATAGTTCCATAACAAACATTTTTATTATTCCAAAAACACACATTGTTTTCCGTTCATTGGTTGTTATCCTCGTAATCTATTTGAAGCTCTCCGTGTGCCGTTGGCGAAAAATTGACATTACCTGAAATAGACAAGAAATCAATTAAAATTTCCCAATAACATTAATACTCTTAACATACTTTTGACAAGGGCTTTGCTGTACTTCTATACTAATATAATAAAGCGTAAACACACACTTCTTTGTTGCCTAAGATGTCAGCAATTACAGCATATTTTTGAATAATATTTTTTTTAATAAAAAGCCCTACACTTACGTCACGCTTTAGGCTATATATTTTCACGGCATTAAACTTAGGTGGTATGTATTTTGGATAAAAACCCTAATGTGGGAAAGAGGCCATAAGTTGCTGCCAACAACAAAGAAGCAAGATTGCCATGGTTTGTCATCATGTCATGTAATTTTGATAATTTGGCAAATTGAGGTAAACAATTAAATATATTTTTTTATAATTTCACGCGGATGAAGCCGCAAGGAAACAGCTAGTAATAAATAAATATTCATCTCAAGCCGAATATATCAATTGAAAAACGAAGCACCATACATTGTCCGCGCTATTTATGTGCACAATTTCCTCAATGAATTGAATACCTTAAAGATAGTATTAATCATGCTGAAGAAATATCTTAAACTGCTAAATACGATATATACGAATCCAGATAACACCCTAAATATTCGTGTAAACCGTGATATTTTAGATTTAGGTCATTTTTTTAATGCTTTAATTAGTAAGCAGTTTCGCAATATCAACAGCTACATCATTTCTCAGGCACATTGCATTTCCTTGCGGGTTTTGTGGCGCGGAGAATGCACGGAACAGATGGCGGGGGAGGGGATAATTCACACTCCGCGTCAAAATTCTCAGTATGTGGTTCAATCGAGTATAGCATAGTGTACATTTTTCGGTTTAAATTAAGAATTTCTTTAATATTATTTAACTATCTTTACAAGGAAGGTAATATGTTAAGAGGTTACATTTATTTTTATTAAACTGTAGAATTACCTGGTACCGTTCACTATTTTTCACAATTTTTTAATATTTAAGATTCGTATTAAAAATTGAAGTTGTTATTTCGATTTGTATTAAATATTATTGAGTTAGATACTTGGACACATTTTTTGTTTTATTTCGTATAGTTCACCTGTATGTTTTGAACATAAAAAATAATCCACTAAATCACCTTAATACACTAAGAAAATCCTAAATAGAGTTTTTTAACATTTCCTTAACACCACTATCTTGTAAAAACTGTCGGCGAAGTTTTTTATCCATACATATCTTATCATTATCAATTGGTACATGATAACAACACAGATACACAAATCGAAAATAAATAATCGATACTCAATATTTTATTGAAAATCGATTTTATAGTTTGCAATTGAAATAGAAAAAAACAAAGCTTCACCTTTAAAGTTTTAATATAGAGTAGAGTTGTTTAAATTCTATCCATTTGATAGATAGGCTGTTATAAAATTTTTTTAAGCCATATTACGCTTTGGACTAGCAATATTATGGCAACATTTTTATAGTATCTGTATAATACACATAGCTATTTGACATTCAAACGCCTTTCAATAAACATAACCTATATTACCCTATAAATATACCTAAGTAATTAG
This sequence comes from Papilio memnon, assembly GCA_003118335.3. Lineage (NCBI taxonomy): Eukaryota > Metazoa > Arthropoda > Insecta > Lepidoptera > Papilionidae > Papilio > Papilio memnon. Next base: position 815,236 of record LD688973.1, on the reverse strand, counting down.
AATGTATTAAAAGATGTCAACTTGAATATTCGTTTTATGACAAATATCTATCACAACACTGGTTACCGTAGAAGTACTTTATTGTTGATCCAGATCGCATTTTGTAAGCCTTCGCACAATAAAGCCAAACGATAGTCTGTATAAAATGGTTGGATATAAGTTTAAATTGAAGCACTGTCTTTTTATGGTGAAGCTATATATTATCTTTTTTTAATTTTGTGTATCAAAATTATAAGCTGCGCGGTGAAGGTTTGCCTATGACTTCCCCTTCCAAACACGGACCGCGTCATACGCACGTCCGCTCATTGCCGTCAAAAAGCGCGTTACGTCATGAGTACCTCGCATAAATTCTGTGCACGAGTAATAGATAAATTTAATGAATGCAGTGCGGATGTGCTGAAAGAAAATTCAAAAACTAAGGATCGATTCTCTTTTATTTTTTTTAAATGGAATAGACTACAAAATATCGTTCCTCATAGCATCCTACTAATGTTTCATTGGAATGTGTCTATCGGTTGAAGTACAATGACGAGACATACAAAAACTGAACACAATTAAAAATCAAAATCAGAGACAAAAATAACTTTATTGAAAAATCAGATACAAATGTAAAATATTTATGAAAATATGTACATCAATGGATAAGGCTTATCAATTATTAAATGTGGGTTTGAATTGTCGAAGCAAATGCTGTGATACACGAGTGTATTGACACTTAATGTTGTCTCTATTCTGAAAGAGAACGTAAGGGACGACAATAAAAGTGCCTATGCAGTGGACTTTTATATAACCCGCAACACACCGTCAGTTTTAAGAGCGGGCGCACACCGAATGACGATTGTTTCGCAGCCCATTCAACTGTTTAGTTGCTCAACTAAAAAAGTAGTGTACGCACCTCCATATAAGCTCATAGGAATCAAAGCGAGACTACGCCGATGTGCGATAGTTTAGTCAATGGTGTGAGCGCGCTCTTACAGTTGTACTATTGAAGATTGAAGGTGTGTAGCGGTCTTTAAAAAACACAGGCAATGTGTTAACGCAAGTGCTTCGGCAGTAGAAATATGATTTCAGTATTGAACTGTATACATTTATAGATTCTTATCAAATAAGTAACAGTAAGTTGTGATAATATAAAAAATATGACTATATGAAATCTGAAACTGAACTGAAAATGAGTGTTATACGTAATTTTTTTCATTTATTTTTTCCAGGTTCGTTTTATACTTTTTTTGGTAATTAATTTCATTATATGCTTTTTTATATATTTTTCTATGTATAACCTATAAGGTTTCTTTTAACAGAAACAACTTTTGATAACACCACCGAAACCAATAACCGATCTCGAAATGTTTTTTGCTTATCTATAATATCGTAAAGCCCTTTTAGGGCATTAGCCTTTTTAACGTGACTTTTGCAAGCATTGAATGCTATAAAAACTTAAAAGACAGTTTAAAAAATCTTCGAGCTACAGTATATCAATAAAAAATTAAAATTTAGTTACATTATTTAATACGTCTTGTCTCTATGCACAATAAAACATTTCTTTAAACTCTAATTTTAACACAATTATTTTACTCAACTATTAAACCAGATCTACTTTCGTATGCAAGTCGTTAAAAGATGGCTACCTGTTCCATTTGAGTATTTTTTCCCAAGTGGAGTCCTGCCTCTGAAAAGTGCCTGACACTTTGAATGTAAAATCTTTTCTTTCATCGTAATACTGAACGTAGAAATGGCTTTTTAACTTTATTAAATAAATTTTTAGTATCTTAAAAAATTATTATAGAACTTAACATGCCACTAATAAAGATTATTTTACACAACGTCAATATTAAATATCGCTATGAGTTTCCACTACTTCCACGTATACAATAATTTATTTCTTCGTTAAAGATTAGAGACAACAACTTTGTACTTACATGGAACAGGGGCTACTCACAGTCAATGTGAACCTTAAATTAAAACTTATAGAAATATCTAGAAAATGCCAATAGAGCAACTCCTAGTCGTATATCCTTAATCACAGTCATATTTTAAAAATCATGGATTCCGAAATTCGTACACAAAAATCATTGCTACCTTCCCGATGATCGAGGCTCACACATAAAGCATCTAGTTTTTCGAACTGTTCTTCGAGATATGAGCAAACGAGCTCTTTCATTTTTGAGCTTCAATTCTAATTTCCTAACGACTCTCCTAGAGTTCTGGTAATCGATTAATACACTTGGAGTTCTCTTTCTTTTCAGTTTTCTTTTAGCTTTCAGTTGTCTAGCTAAAGCTTCTCGAACATCCCTCATTCGCCACAACGGCTCTAAGACTGGAGTAGGAGGTGACGTAGGCGTTACACCATTCGTCGGAATAATCTCCATTACAAAGTTGCTACAGAGATTCTGTTTTGGCGACGGCACTTTGTATGACATAAATAGTATGTCATGATAAGAGAAACAACCAGTCAGCTGGCCGTGCTTCGCAACGTTATCTGAATTAGAAACGATCATCAAATCAAGTAAAGAAGGTTTGGTATTGGGCGCAAAATGAGTCGCATCCAGTGGGGGAATGTACAATGAATTGGAATCTAATATACGGACCAAATCCAGAGCTCGCTTGTTTTTTTTTAACAAGCACGTATTGAAGTCGCCCATAATCATAACGTGTTCATATTCGGGGCGTAATCGGTTCAATAAACCTTCAAACGATTGGAAATACTTGATAGTCCGAGACGGAGAATAATACACGCCAAGTAAAACTTTGGTGCCGCCTGGAAAGATCTCAATGAAAAGATGTTCCGCGAATTTAGAATAAACCCGGGGTGAGCGAGATACGTAATTAAAAGGTATTTCTTGGCGAAGATAAATAGCCACTCCTCCACTGGACTTACCTTCTCTATCATTACGAATGAGTTTAAATCCTGGTAGACCGTACCGAACAGACGCCATATCTGGTTTTAAAAATGTTTCTGAAACTAGTATAGCGTCAATGCTATGAGCCCATGTAAACGTACGGAGGAAGTCGAGGTAATGACCGGGGATACTTTGAGCGTTGAGATGTACGACGTTAAGGTTGGCAGAGTATTTAAAGAAAATCTGATGCAGTTTATAATCTAACGTCATACAATCATCGCTACTGGAGCTGGCGACAGATGCATCTCTATTTTCACTTTCTTCGTTCCTTCGCTTAGTCATCGATCTCGTTTCCATTGTGTTTACTTTGTTCTGACGTGTGTTTAATTAGTAAGCTTATTAATTTTAAATTGAAAACGATAAAAATATCAGTAACAAAGTATCAACAAATGTTTAATTATATTTACTACTACTACTATCTTTGGCGTGATTATTAAATAAAACAATACATGCGGTTATACACTATGTGCAGAACAAAGTTATGTTTTCTCAAATTAAGTCACCAATATCACCACACCACACAATCTGTTGTCTTCGTCTCCGTTAGCGACGTTCGTGCACTTCCGTACTGAGGAACTTTTTTTCAGCAGTCAAGCTGAAAAAAATGTTGAAGATATAAATATTGTTCAAGAAAACAAAACAACAGTCTACAGTGGCTTAAAACTTATTATACTTATTACGATGAATTCGATAAAAGGTAAATTAAAATAATTAAAAATCACATTAAAATCCTCTACATAATGTCTTGTATCAATCATTAACACGAGTAACTGAATCTTTAAGCAAAAACAGACAATTGTAAATAACAAATATTTACACTTCAAAAAATAGGCAACAATCTAAAAATGTAATTAATTACTCTACTGATACCAATATGTTTATCGTCAATATTGCACCGTACGGATATCTGCGCGAATAAATATAGCACAAAAAAAAACATTAGATTCACTATTATTATGATAAGAGTAATACGTTGACCTTTTTACCGACATTATCATCATCACCACCAGCTCACTATACGTCCCCATCGAGGGGCTCGGAGCCTACCCCGAGTTAGGGGTGACTAGGCCATAGTCAACCACGCTGGCCCACTGCGGGTTGGTTGACTTCACACATATCTTGTGTGAAATCATTACTGACATTATACACTACATTTATTTTATGTCTATACTAATATAATAAAGCGTAAACACACACTTCTTTATTGCCTAAGATGTCAGCAATTACAGCATACTTTTGAATATTTTTTTTTAATAAAAAGCCTTACACTTACATCACGCTTTAGGCTATATATTTTCACGCCATTAAACTTAGGAGGTAAATATTTTGGATAAAAACCCTAATGTGGGAAAGAGAGACTAAGTTGCTGCCAACATTAAGGAAGCAAGATTGCCATAGTAAGGTAATTGGGTAACAGCTAGTGTAACATATAAATAATAATAACATAGGTATAAAAGATAAAACATTGAGGGAATAAAAATAATAAAAAATATACACGAAAAAAAAACAAACATAATGAGCAAGTACAAAAATATATATATTGTATAGGTATTGTAGTAACTTTGGTGTGCTGAATGGATCAGGCCTTTACTATGCCTTTATATGTTCCGTAAAAGCCTTTACGTCAGAACGTCAATTGCAGCAGTAATAAATATTAGTAACTAGCTTTCGTTCGCGACTCCGTCCGCGTGGAATTTTAAAAAAACAAAAGCAAGTAGTCTACGTGTTCTTCCAGACTATCCTCTACATCTATGCCAAATTTCATCAAGATCCGTTCAGCCGTTGAGGATACAAACTCTAACAAACATCCATCCATATAAACTTTCGCATTTATGATATTAGTATAGTAAGTATTATTCCATCTAACTTCAGCAAATTTTCAATTATATCAAAGAGGAAACAACAAGCTTACTTATACCAGACAAACATAAAGATGGTAACGCCTAAGATTACCCGTAACCGACAACAATGATAATTATGTACAGACATAACTTTAAACTGTCGTGGTTTTTACAAATATAATGCTCGTAAGATACGGGCAGTTAGCCCGTGAACATGGCGCATACAACTGTGCCGAAATATCGGGAGCTAAATCCACCCAATCGTGGTAAGAAACCCGTATCTTACGAACATTATATATGTAGCGACTATTGAATTTTACCTGGAAATTTACCCACACTTATCAGAGAAGGGCGCTAATACATAATTATTGGTCAATAACTATGTCTTATATACCAGGGCTAAATAACCAATGCATCGTTATTCTTGAATGAAAAAGTTTTTGTATTTATATTTCTTGAATTTATATTGTTATAGAATGAATTTAGTTAGATTATTAAACATAGAAATAGAATTTTATTACAGTAATTGTGGTGCACCAGTGACGCAAAATGTCTAAACAAATGCAACGTAATAGAGATGTAAGAAATATTCTCTCATCGACACTATATGTGTACATGTAGTGTGTAAAAATATGAAACATATATTTTATAGTAAAATACAGTAAAAATCCACATTTTTATAATACACATCATTCTTTTATTTTTACCTTAACAGTTGTTTTAAGTATTTGCGATGAAATATCAGCCTGGTTTCGCCATTTTATGTGATAGTGACAGCTTGTAAAAATCACTTAAACTTTCTCCACAATAAAATCACTTGATGAATAAAACAGTCCCGGCTTTATACGCAATACTACAAAGCCTTCATGAGTTATAAAACTTATAGCAAGTTAAACTAACTTTAGTTTTTTTTTTAACTAATAACTTTTTTGATATTCAAAACTTGTAGCGGTTTTAACGCTTAGAGCGCGTCTGTCAAAGTTTTGTTCTCTTCAGGTTGAATTACCTTATCATTATCAATAGTAACAAAGAGATATCAGGTATCGATATTAAGTCCATAGACATACAATATATTCTAAGATAATCGATTATAATGTACACAAAAAAAATATATTTAAAACATTGCGGCATATCCTCCGAGTTGCTCACGAATTGTCTAATTAAATTAAATTAATTATAAAAAATGAACATTTATAAAACCTTCGATCGTAGAACACCGCCTTAACTTGTATTATCATCTCTTTAATTCTCTTTGGTAAAACAGATAATTATTGGTGCGCAAAAAAAAAAAGTTTTGCCGATGGCCTCATGACGTCACGCGTTAACCGACGGTACTGTGCAGACGAGGGCGGGACACGGTCGATGTTAGGGAAGTCATTGGAAAACCTGTCCCTGCATCGAAACTTTTATGAGGGATAAAAACCAATCGATGTTTTAATGAAAATTAAATTGATTTGTTTTTCAAAAGTAATACAATCTTTCATATCATATACTAGCTGTTCGCGTGCGGCTTCATCCGCGTGAAATTATAAAAACTTTATTTTATAGTTTACATATGTCAAATTATGATGACAAACTATGGCAATCTTGCTTCCTTGTTGTTGGCAGCAGCTTATGATCTCTTTCCCACATTAAGGTTTTTATCCAAAATATTTACCCCTTAAGTTTAATAGCGTGAAAATATTCATATATTTCCTAAAGCCTAAAGCGTGACGTAAGTGTAGGGCTTTTTGTTAAAAACAGAATTATTCAAAAATATGCTGTAATTGCTGACATCTTCGGCAACAAAGAAGAGTCTATTTACGCTTTATTATATTAGTATATATTATCCCTTACTTCTCAATCGCTTTCCGAAATTACCATCGCATTAGGCCAGGCCTGTGTCGTAAGAATTTTATACAGTACAAGGAAGTTATGAGTTACGTTTTAAGGTCCAAACTATCCTCGAGTTCCTCGCAGGACATCGAGGCAAGCCATTCTGATACGATGCTCTTAACCTCATAGATTTTCTTTTATTGTCACAGTTCATTGTTACTTTGTTGTATGCAAACATTTTTGCAAAGGGACCAATGCGTCGCGCAGAGGCAGTATGAACTACTGGCATATTAAGCTTGTAAACTCTTTCAGTCTGTAGATAATCGTTTCCTAGTTTCAACACTCTTAGTTCCTCTGTCGCGACAGTTTGTGATATATTAAGATCAACAGGAATCACATTAAATTCTCGGTTAAAACCTAGGCAAGTCGCTAAAAGCAACTCTTTCATTGCAGAATTTACTGGTATTCAACTCAACCCTGTAAACGCTGCGCTGGTTAGGTCATTTTCGTTCCCAACGCCCATTAATTCCAAAAGAATGTTACTGAAATGTTATAATTCACAAAGGGACTGAATAACAAATATAAACATTTTTTGATAAATAAATTTTTATTTGGAATAATACCGAAACAGTCTTTGACTTTGAGAAACAAAAAATATCACATTTATGCAAATTATGAAACTTACATTTAATAAATATGCATTACATTTAAAACAAACTCTTTTAGTTGTTAATCGAAACATAATGGAATGAAGACTACGAAATGTAGGCAAATATAAATGTAAGAAGAATAAATAAATTTTAAGCTTTTTGAATAACATATTTTAAATCGACTTTTCTTCATAATAGCACCAAAGTTCAGTTAATTATTTTGTAATTATACATCGATAACGATACAAAAAAATAAAAAAACTATTACAGTGTACATGGCAAATAAATAGTCCATTAAAACAATTCAACTATCAGTATAATGGGGCTATAACAACATGATATTAAAGTATTGTTTAAACTAATTATTTTAATTAAGTAACATCCGCTACATACGCTCAGTTTAACTGAACAGTTAAAGTTTAGGCTATACACTCACACTTGAACTGTTAAGTGAAAACTGTCAGAACTGAGTATATGAAGCGATATTAATAATTTTAAACAATTAATACAATTGTAACTAGCTATATAAACACTGAAATATAGAGCCCGCCAGGGTGGCGCGCAAATCCTTCTAATGACATTGACAGTTGTCAATTAGAGATGTGACCGTTTATGCCAAAAATCTAGTGTTGCGCCAATTCTACGGCGCGGTACTAATTTTCTTCTTAACAATAACTACATATAATAATACAGAGCAAATAAAAATTTTTGTAAGTTACATGCAACTAACTTTACCAAAATCTTTTACAATCTAAATACCTTAACCGATTTTAACTTAATTTTTATCAATTATTTTTAACATTTCTAATGACTGATAACTTTCATTGATATCAATAAAACAAGGATAAACTATTTACTACAATTGTAAAATTATCTTAAAATATTTGATTTCATTTCTTTGGTCCACAATATACTAGGATTTTGAACTCTACTTAATAAATTTAAAAAAAAATACAGTCTTATATTAAAATAATTCGTGAATTCAAAGCACCAATGTTTTTCTTTCGCATTCGTATTATACCCGATAATTTTTCTTTTGGATACAAACTTAACGTGATATTGAGGCGGAAAAGTAACTGAGAAAATAACTATTGGAAAAACATCAAAGCGTTTACAAAAAATATACTTTTTAAGTATTTGCGTCATTTTATATTTATCGTGTAAACATAATTTTATTTTTATAAACAATCTGTTTCGCTAATTATATTTTTAATTAAACATTTCAAATATTAATTCCATATATAAAATATATTTTTTAATTTTTTTTTCAAATAAATATAATAAATAAATACTAAATGTATTCAGTTCCTTAAGTAAATTGTAAGTCATTTACGAATATATCGTCAACTTATAAAATAATTATAAACACAATATTACTTAAAAGTGTATGAATAATTTTTAATATTATTTACTTTCTAAGTAATGGCACTGAAAATTAAACGAATACTTAAAAACATAATATTGCAATATTTTTCGTGAACTATCTTGCTTTAGATAAAGTATTAAATTGTATTAAAAATAAAAAAATCGAAAAACTTACGATTCTTACGACATAATGTTAAAAAATCAACTAAAAACACAATATAGAGACAGTGAAATAATAAAAAGATAAATGTAACCGGTATAAAAAGTTATTTCTTTTGGGTTTTTTGTATTTTACCATTTTCACGTTGAAACTCTTTCTCAACTTCTTCAATACTTTTTCGCCCGTTCCTATACTTTATTAAATCACTTTCACCTCGATCACTCTGCTTGTAGACGCTCAATGCTTTTCTTTGTTCTGCCAGTGCTGCTTCGGTTTCAGATTTCTGCCATATAGTTTCTTCATTCAGTTTCGGTCTTCTCCTCCAAGGCTTTATTTTATTTGAAACGTAGATCATATCATGATAGGAGAAACCACTCCCTAGCTGACCGTGCTTAGCGACATTCTCTTTCTCCGAGACAATTATTAGATCCAAGGCAGTGGGTGGTCTACCGGGAGTAAAATGTGTCGGCCCCAGGGGCGGAAGATATAAATCGTAGTCTTTAACAATAGAAAATAATCTATCAACACGTCTATTCGCTTTCAATGTATCTGTGTTGAAATCTCCAAGTATATTCACATGCTTATAGTCACGACGATATTTCTTCAGTAAGTCTTCTAACGTTGAAAAGTAATTAATTGTCGAATTCGGACTGTAGAACACACCGAGAAGTATCTTAGTTTTATTATGATAGACTTCAATTAGAATGTATTCAGCGGAACTCGTGTAATAACTCAAAGATTTGGCCACAATTTTGTAATTGAGCTCTTTGCGCAAATAGATTGCGACTCCTCCACAGCCTTTGCCCACTCTGTCGTTGCGTATCAGGTTGAAACCTGGCATATCGCCTGCTTTTGCATTCATTGACTGTTTGAGAAATGTTTCCGATACCAATACAGCATCGATGTTATGAAGATTGACGAATGTCGCTAACAAGGAGAGATAATGTTTAGGTATACTTTGGGCATTGATATGAACAACGTTGAAATTCTGAGAGTATTTCGAAAATATCATTTCAAGCTCGTCACGAAAAGTTATTATCTCGTTATTATTTTGATCAGCTAAAGCGCTGGATCCATTAGACAGTTTTCCCTTTTTATCAGGGCTGGCTCCTCTTGGTTTCTCCATTTTTTTATTCCTTCTTTTCTTTCTTTGTTGAAGTTATTTTCAAAACAAACTCGTAAATTGTCCTTATATGTCTGTAATACAAAAATAAAAAATCATTAAAAACAACTCCAAAGCAAATGAAAAGAGAAACGGAGAATCATTTTAATTTTTTTTTTGTAAAAGTACTTCAAATAAACACGAATGTAATCTTATAATGTTGTTTACATTTCACAAAATTGCATCATTACCATATGTATCTAGTATTATTTATTGTTTATGAAAAATACAGAACGACGGTGAAATATAACTTATTCTACAAATAATTAAATTAAATA
>LD688973.1:790205-804920 GCA_003118335.3 Papilio memnon | reverse complement strand
CGCTAATTTTTGACAGGCGCATTTTTTAAGTATTTTTATTAACTTAGATATATATTATTTGTATATTATAGGGTAATGCTTTATAATTAATACATAACAACATTTATAATATTTAAAAACACTGAACAATACTTTAATTCTTTTAATATCGACACTTGCATTAATAAAGTATGAACCTAACCTAAAATGCTTTAGTACAAAGATTCTGTTTACTTATTAAGCAAATAATTATGAGCTGTGATAGATTGGTTTTAAGTTCATGCAATAATATAATAGCTTTAGAGTGATTATTGAGTATTACCTTAAACTTTCTTAAAGCACTTGTTTTTTTTTCCCACTTAGAACTCCTCACTACTGTATGACTCCTATCGCCTAGAAACTTCCTTTGTGGTACTGCTCTATCATTACAAATACATGATATGTTTTGTAATATTCTAATCTACATATTAAACACTCATAATATTGTTTGAAAATATTAATATTATATTACATCTGATCATTTTTTTTAATATGATTAAATTACTTTGTAAAGTAAAATCATAATTAAAACGACTGGAACTCATATTTACGTCATTTCCTCCAAAGTTGTCTCTGTCCTCAAGTTGCACAGATAATAATTTTAATTGATTACAAATATTTTTAATCGATACATTTTGTGTATAATAATACGGAGGAACACTTCGTATGCGTACGCGTCTGCACATCGATTGAACACATTTAATATGTTGTTCGCTTAGTCATTTGCTAATTTATACGCTGACTTTAGTAACTGGTAGAGTCACAGCGACCGTTTTAGAATTTCGCTTTCGCGACTCCGTCCACGTGGAATAAAAAAAACAAAAGTAAGTAGCTTATGTATTCCTTCATACTATCATCTACATCTGTGCCAAATTTAATCGAGTTCCGTTCAGCAGTTAAGGCTACAAATTCTAAGAAATACTATACTCGTAATATCACATGTATTATGTTAACACTAGAAGACCATAGAGATATATAAATTGCATCAAATCAAATAAGATCGACTACGTATACTATTTAATCGATAATCACTTCTAGCATTTAGTTTAAACTTTAAATGCATGATTTTTTATTTAATTGTGAAATATTTCAGTATAGGTTTTGAGTCACAGATTAAGGAGAAATAATTTTAAAAAAAATATTGGTATAAAAACTATACTTTTGTTTGTAGAATTTTGGCAACAATATGCATTTAAGGGTTAAAAAAAAATAATAATGTAACTCTACATTTTTGAAAATACTAAAAGTATCGATATTCAAATATTATTTGTATATATAATACTTATTAAAAGCTTACATCATAGATTAAATACGAAAAAATGTATTATAATGTTCCAAACAAAACACATTTGTTAAAATAGAAATATTGACTACTTTCCAGAAAAATTCCAGGATAGAATTAATTAATTTAAAAGGGAATGTTAGGTATGGGAAAAGAAAATATCGTTCTACATATTTTCTTCTCTTTTTAAAACATTTGCTTGATACAGAGATGGTTAGGGGTTACGGTATCTTTTGAAATCACGTTTACCATAAAAAAAAACATGTGTTATCTCTACGGAAATTGCTAACACACTATTTTATGTATACTTTATCGTGAAATTAGCGAGGACCCAATCCAATCAACGTTACAACGCTTATTTTAAATGATTCTTTTTTTATTTTATTTCATTAGTTACGTTTTTTTTTCATTATTTTGTATCTAATTACTTTTTTTTTATTCACATTGTAGTGTTGATAAGGATTAAATGGTATTTTATTTTATTTTTATTTTATTTAAATTTAAAATGTGAGCACCATATACCTCGTTGGCTTGGCGCATGGTCATTTACAGCTATGCCGAGATCTACAAGTAATTTGTAACATATACTAGAGTACTGAAATGCCACCGCCATGGCTGTTTGAAAATATTTGTAATAAAAAAAAAACATTTTTATTACTAAAAAGTTTTTGTTAAAAGCTAATCCACCGTTAATTATTTTTAATCGTATCAGAAAATATACACTATAGAAGTGATATTACTTAAGTCTTAAAAAATAATTTTAAATGAACCAAGGGAGTGGAAAAATAAAAAAATACATAGTAAATTATTTTTTTAATTCGGTACCAAAAACAGACAGCAAATTTTTTAATAATAATCTTGTTACATTAATTTTTAATAAATATATCACATTTTAAACGGAAAGCATATAAAAAAAATATTTATAAACAAAACTCCTACGAGATGTCTAGTGTAGTTTGATAAAAAATCCTCTCTGACAGAATTAACAAAAAGATAAATAACTATACGAGTATAAGGCCATTTCACTTTAGCTTAAAACATTCAATAGAATAAAAAAATAAATAAAAAACAAAATAAATTAAAATAATTAGACTAAGTATAAACTAAACATAAATTGAAACGTAACATTTAACACAATACTTGATTATTTATTGTCACAATAATATTTAAAATAACTAATCACAGTAAAATAACTGAAACCTAGCTAGAGAACCAGTGCAGGAACGGCTATGTCCCTCCTGCATACGCTGAGCTGGCTACTTTTTGTCATGATTTTATGTTTTCTTTAGAATTTCTTTTTTATGGCAATAAATACATGTTCATTCATTCAAATAATGGCTGGTGACATGTAGAATAAAAATTGCTTTTTCTTGGAGTTTTAAAACCATTAAATCTTAACTTTGTATGAAACATGAAAATTACAAAAATTATCTTAAATAATTAACGTGACAATTACAAGAGCGTACAAGTAAATCATGGCCAAAAAAGGTATGAGATTTGTTCGTGAACTTTACTTTAATTGCATCTCATATCTATATCTATATCTATACCAATATTATAAAGAGGAAAACTTTGTATTTTTGTATGTATTGAAATAACTCAAGAACTACTGGGCCGATTTTAAAAATTCTTTCACCGTTAGATTTTTAATTTCACGCGGGCGAAGTCGCGAGCAACAACTAGTATAAAATAAAAGCATATTAAATACCAAACGGTTGGAACTTAACTTATCTAATAAGTCAATAATATTAGCTACTATATCAGTACTTATGAATTAACATGCAAGTGGAATACATAGGTAACACTACATCAATAAATACATCTAAAACTCAGTAGACAAAGTCGCCAAGGTTTATTGGCCTTTTTGATTCTTACGATTTTCTCGTTTAAACTCCGTTTCAAGTTGCTTGATCTGTTCGCGGCTTTTTTGATAAGCTTTTAAATCATTTTCACCCCGATCACTCTCCTTGTAGATTTTCAATCCTTTCAATTGTACCGCTAGAGCTATTCGGACACTGGGTTTTTGCCAAAAAGGTTCTTCTTTAGTTCCGCTAGCTACAATTTCGATGGGGATCCTTTTCCTCGAATAATTCAATGTCTTCGAAATATAAATCAAATCATGGTAAGAGAAATAACTTCCTAGCTGACCGTACTTCGCTACATTTGCGAAGTCAGTGACAATGATCAAATCCAAAATGGATGGTGCCGACCCGGGGGCAAAATGAGTCGGGCCGAGAGGCAGAAGCTGCAAGTTCTGACCATCAATGATAGAGAGCAATTTTTTTCGTCTACTATTCCTTTTCAACAGATCCGTGTTAAAGTCTCCAAGAATATCACAATGTTCATAATTATTGCGATGTTTCTTGAGTAAGGCTTCGAATGTTGAAAAGTAGTCAATTTTTGAAGATGGGCTGTAAAACACACCCAAGAGTATTTTAGTTTCTTCATGAATGACTTCAATAAACAGGTGTTCAGCGGACATGGTGTAACGATTTGGAGATTTGTCGACGATTTCGTAGTGCAGCTCTTTGCGCAAATAGATTGCGACTCCTCCACAACCTTTGTCCTTTCTATCGTTACGGATCAGTTGGAAACCCGGCATATCGCCTACATTTGTATCCATAGAGTCCTTCAGGAATGTCTCCGAAACCAATACAGCATCAATGTTATGGAGATTGACGAATGTTGCCAACAAAGAGAGATAATGTGCAGATATACTTTGTGCATTAATATGAACTACATTAAAATTTTTGGAAAAATTAGAAAATATCTCTCTAAGTTCATCTTCCAAAGTAATTATCTCGTTATCATTCTGTTCAGCAGATTCTGGTCCGTTTTGTACAGTGGCATCTTCTTTGTCACTTTCATTGTTAACACTTGGGTTAATTTCATTATTGTTTTGTTCTGCAGCAGCGGATTCCACGAAGTCCACAAACCCAGCGTCGACATTAACGTTGGCATTCTCCATTACTACTGGATATTAATATCTTGTAATGTAGGAAAACAACTTTCAAGTTCAGCGTAGTCTTGATATCTAAAAAAAAGTAATCAAATGAGTTTATAATAAATAGATACGAGTTCTAACACAAAATTAGAAATGAAGGCTTTAGTTTTCGTTTCAAGAGAATAAAGACAGCTTGATTTTTTAGAAAATCCTATATGATTTAATAAACTATGGTCTGCTTTAACATCTTCACACGCCCGGTGCAATATCATGAACACACAGAAAACAGGCTTGATGTGGCAGCAATTCCGCCTAAAACCTAATAAGTGTACGTGCTGAAGGCCCTAGTTTTAGGCATCTTTTCCATTTTACCCTTTTCGATGTGAAGGGAAAGTGGATTAGTCAGGGGATGGGGCACATGTACATCATCTTTCTGCACGTTCCCTCCTTACTTGATTAAAGGTGGACAACGCTTCTGTACATACAGATGACAGTGGGCAGTGGTCGCTTCACTATTTTAGTAAATTGCGGTAGCTGCTTGCTAGCACCTTGTACCATAAAACAATCAAATAAATTATCTCTAAATATTTTTGGTCTTGATTCAAATGTGGCTGAGAAAGATCTATTTTATTCGAATATTTCATAATTCCTTATTTGTTAATCTTATTATTGTAGCATTCTCAATATGGTTTTACATGATTTAAAATATTATGAGCTTCAATTACATCGATAACTGTTATCACAGTTATACCGCAGTAAATGGCATTCATTCGAAAATTCTACTTATAAATACTACAGATTAATATGAATATGGCTTAAATATATATCAGTTCAATAGGGGACGATTTATCGCAACTCAAACATTTTGTGGCTTATCACGAGATAGTTTGTCGAGCTTGTAGTCTTTTAGTAGANNTTTTTTTTCACCGGTTTTTCGAAGTGTTTCGTGTGGCGACCAGTGACGTCATGATTCTAGAAAATTCTAAATTTAGATTTTGTGAACAGAGGTTATGTAATGAAATCATTATGATGATTAATGATATGAAATTGTGAGAAAGGCTGAGAATAGCCAGAAAAACCTTTATCAGAGGTATACGCTTAAAGAGCAATAATTCAACATGTTAAAGATTCCAACGCTGTTATTCAATGAAAGTAGCAAGTCATAATAAGGTACACAGAATCCTTCCTGTGACCAATTTACAAGACATGTGTTTAAATTTCATACCTTAAGAAAACTTAGAAGAAAATACACATGAAAAATTAAGATGATATTAAAGAGATAATTCCCATATCAAAAGAAAGACATGTGAGCGAAGAATGATTTCTAATAATGTTTATTCCAGAATTACGCAGAAATGTATGCATTTCAATAATTTGTATAAATTCCAATCAAATTATTTGTTTTGGACATTTTTAACATTTATAACCTGAAAACTGCTGCTGTTGTCGATACACTATATTTCAAAGGTAATTTTTGAACTTAAACTGTTACTGCCTTACAAATAAACGCGGTATCAAGTTAAACTTAGGAAAACTGAGTATATTATAGTAGAAATTTTTGCTTATACAGTTTATATTAACTTTATACCGCGTTTATTTGTAAGGCTGTTATTCTATAAAGTGTTATTAGCTTACAAAATAACCTAAATTAGTACAGTTTAATATGTTTATTTTGATAAATGTCGTTCTTACATTTATAGTTTGTTAGTTCTTGTACTCGTATATATTAATATAATAAATATTCTCATGTGTTTATCAATATTTACCAATATGTATAAAACCTATTTGCAAATAATCTGAGCACCCTCTGCTTCCAATGTCACTTTCTTTTACTGAAACGGAAGGAAGCCATAAGACAAAGAAAACTAAGTTATCAAATTAGTGATTTTTAAATATGTTTTTTTTTAAATAAACTAATATAACAGCTCTTATGGTAATTAAAAGAAGTGTGCAAACAATTAAATGTTAAGCTTTACGAAAATCATTAAGCGATTACAATAATTATAATAGTAGTGTTTGAATTTTCACTGTCAACACACGTGTACAAAGACACTTTGGTATCTCTTCTTAGAGAAGAGCGCACACCTTTGACTAAACTATGGTACAACTGTTGTGCGATTGTCGATTGTTTCGCAGCCAATTCAACTGTTTAGTTGCACAACTAAAAATCGAGTAGTGCGCACCTCCATATAAACTCATAGGAATCAAAGCGCAACTAAACAGTTGTACGATAGTTAAGACAAATCAGTGCGTGCGCTCTAATTCTAAGATAATTTTAAATAAATATGCTATTATTTAAAAGTTCACTTATTGGTTAAAGTAAATGCAATGTTTTGTAACACTTATATGATGTTATGGGAGTTTTTTTACCTATGGACACTAAACTACACAAATCACTACACTCTCCTGTAGTTAAGGATACTTCCATCAGGATACCCGAATATTAAGAGTCGATACTTTAGGATAGCTGTATCAACGATCATCATCGTCATCCCTGGCGCTCACTCTCATAAGTAAACCTTAGGGCCTGTCCCACCAAATTTGAAATTGTCTGATAACAATCCAATGTGTAAAATATGTCATGGAAATATCGGATTCTGTTCCCTTGTCTGACAGTGACGTCATTTTTTAGCTATCCGAGCTTCTATCAGTCAGTGGTGGGACAGGCCCTTAATGTTTTGATTTAACTTTTATAGCCGACCGCCTTTCTATCGCCAACCATCATCATCATCACCAGCTGAGGGGCTCGGAGCCTACCCTAAGTTAGAGAATACTTGGGAGAAATTAACTACTCTTTTATTATTACAACATAAACATGACAATGTATTTTCATATTTTTGTTACAGAGAAAAAACTGGTTACAAGAAGACTTTCCATAATTATAAATATTTAAATGTAACTTAATTTGGAAGAAGAAAATTACAAGTGTTTTTTTAACATAATACTCATTGTATTCTTTTTACGCCATTTAAACAATCGCTTAGTGTCAATTTATGATACAAAATCAATAAGAGATAACTACTTTGAAGGCGGCAATAAGGGAAAATCATCATCTTCATCATCACCAGTTCACATCCCCACTGAAGGTCCCAGAGCCTCGCCTAACTTAGGGGTGATTAGGTCATAGGTAACCAAACTGGCCCAGTGCGGGTTGGTAATAAAGGGAAAAATAAAATTTACTTGACCAATACCGTAACATAGATGGCGTTGTTACGAAAAATGTATTTGTATCGCAATGTCTAGGTGTATGTAAGTTTCAATTTTGTTTCTCCTCATATCTCAATAGAAAATTTATGACAAACCTACATTACTCTACGGGCATAGTTCCGATTTATTTATGACTAGCTATTCCCGTGCGGCTTCATCTAAAACTTTATTTTATTGTTTACTTTTGTCAAATGTCAAAATTCAAATCCATAAATAACAAACTTGCTTCCTTGATGTTGGCAGCTTGTAGTTTAAGTTCCCTTTCCCACATGAAGGTGTATTTCCAATTTTAATAGCGTGTTTAATAGCATGAAAGTATACAGCTTAATCGTGTCGTAAGTGTAGGGTTTTTTATTATAGAAAGAATTATTCAAAAATTGTGTGTTTTACGCTTTATTATATTTGTTATGATACTATAGTCAATGTTTAACTTTAAGCTATAACTTTTGTTCTATTTACAAGATATTTAATCTATTTATATTTGTATTACAGTAATATGCTATTGGATTTGAACATCGTTATTATAAGGAGATGAAGACATCGCTATACTCCTTCGACTCGGCGATACATCCACGAAGTTGTCCCTGCAGAGATTTTCTTCAACACCATTATTTAATTTACGTTCTTTTTACATAATCTAGTGACTGTGTTAATTCGTAACTTGATGATAACAGAAGCTGAATCCAGATCTAATAGAAACTATCAAATTTATTGCGGGCGTTATGGCGCGGTTGGACGGTCGCCCAGGGCGCTAGACAGAAAGGAGAGACACAGGACTGCCAATGGTATAGTCTTACATCAACCATTTAACCCCCCCTTCCCAACTAATAGCAGGTAAAAAAGGGATGCTGTAGAAACCTCGCCAAGGGCACTAAAACTGCACACAATGTTTTTTACTGTAATTGTTTGTACTGTAATGTTTGATTTAAAATATACTTAAGTTATAAAGGAAAACTAATAATTGTTTCATTTCTATTCAAATTTAATTCATCTCCCACTACCTTATCCTACTCCTGTAGAATGGGCGCATCGGGTTTTCGTCCTCCAAATAACTCTATCATCCGTCATCTCGGTCACCACTCCTTTCTTGATCATATCCTTTCACGCAATCCATCCATGTCTTCATAGGTCTACCTCTACCAGTGTACCCTTCCACACTCATAAAGTTTTATTAAAAATCTATTGAGTATTCGAATTTAATTTGGACATATATGTGAGCCTTTTTGTACGAATTGTTTTGTTTTGCTATAGAATGTAAAAGGACATCTTGGAACATTTGTTCGAAGTGTTCGAGGTAAAGCGCTTGTTTAGTCATTATTAAAAAAAAACATATTATACTTTTCAATCCTACTATAATATTGTTCTCGAGAACAGGACCACTGAACCTAAAAATAGTGTCATCTTAAATTCTCTTTTAATAACAGAGACAGCCTACGTGTCGATACAAGACACCAGTCGAAACCCACTGCATGATATTTCAAAATACTTAGTAATTCTTTCAAAGTACTGTAAAAAATTATGTTTACCAAATTTTTTTCTATATTCTAACTGTATGGTTTGTTAACAAATATATATAAAAAAGGAACATACACGCTAGGTACAAACTATTCAAAGCCAAATCAAAATTATAAATGCTTCAATACCGTTTTCATTTAGTTTTTTATTAAAAGTAATAATATAACAATGTCAGATTTTTTTATAATAAATAGCTGTAAGAAATCAACATGATAAAATTATAAATTAAAGTTTTTAATAGAAAAAAGTCAATACACATTTATTGCATTCATATTTCGAAAACACATGTCTTCAGTTATAAAACTTTTACTTATTACGTTCGGCAGCTGCTGACTGAAATCCTGAAAACATTTTGAAAATCAGACATATGTATACATACCTTTATACTATTTTATGGTGACAAGTTGTAGATCCCAAGGTCGCTGGACAAACGAGGTGGAAAAAGACCCAAGTGATCTCGAAGTGCAGGACTGGGACGAGATGACGCAGGATCACGATAAGTGGAGATTAATTTGGCAAAGGCCAAATCCCAATTGGGGTCGCTACGTTACTCTAGTTTGTTTTTTGTGTTGACAAGTAGATCCAGATAACAATTTTTTAGTTTTTTGTTGACTTCCAGTTTATGAAAAATAAAAAATAAATTGTTAAATCAAACTCAGATAACATCCAGACAAAAATAAAGTAAAACAGTGCTGTATGACACACCTACAAAAAACAGGTGTTAATTTTGAAGTTTTTACAACTAAAACTTGTAATTAAAGGTAAAATAAACCTTTCAGATGTTGAATATTACTTGTGTAAGCTATTATACAATCGATTAATAAAGTTTATTGATAATTAAAAAAGATAATAGTTTTCCCGCCGTTTTAGAGCACTAACGTTGCATCATTCAAATTGTGCAATTTTAACTACGTTGTTACCTATTTGCATTTATATATATCTATATTACATATTAAAATCATGCATAATTAAGAAATCTGTATTCATTTCAATATATAGAGCTGGTTTTATTCTTTTGTACACAACTTAAGTTAGAAAAGTAACCTCAAAATGTCGTACGGTATTATAGAAAGTTTACATTGCTTTTAACGTAAGCAATATCACTTATTTATTATACATTATGAAAAATATAACTTTGTAATCATTTAAGACGAATGAAAACAATTATTTGACTAGATTTTTATATAATTACCTAATAAACTTGTTCAGACTTGATTCTTTCTCCCGTATACTACCATACCGGTCCTCCGTTCCTCCAGCCTGCGCAAACTTCATTTCATACTATTCCTTAATCAATATACAAACATTTTTTCATTAATTCACATTGGTTACGCTTAAAAGTTGAATATTTAATTGTAACAATTCTTATTACATTTAATTTCATATTTACACTATTAGTAACTTGCCAATTTAAATAAATATAGTAAATAAGAAACGCAAAGTCAAAGGAGCAGCTTCATTGCGTCATTTCCGTTAACCTTATTAAGTTATCTTATCATTATCCAGCATAGAAAAAAAATTGCACAGATAATCAATATTTTACGACGATAAAACATCTTTAATTTCAATGACACTTTTTCAATTTTATAACTTGCGCACATATTTGGTCTGGGTTAAGACGGGTTTCCTCACTGATTTTAAAACAGTACTAAATGTAAATAAGTAAATTACAAGGCCAAAGCACAGACTAAACTGTTGGTTTGTTGAACCCTGCGCAAGCGTTGATTGGTCGATGAGTTACAAGTTATACGTTAGAAGGATATTAATAGATCCTACACAAATCTGGTTTTATGTACGTACTCTTGTTTTGTAGTTATACTTCTTATCGCAAAGTTTAAAATGAGTGCAAATAATAATAGAGAAAAATAATTTTAATTAAAGCATTACGTTTTAAACATATGAATTAGCTTTCAATCTTATCGCGGACTTTTATTTAGCATATTTACAGAGCGTCTTTCATACCTCATTTTATGTAGGTCTTATACTTTAGGCCACGTAAGTCAAGAACGCAAAGCAGACCTCTGTTTTCATCATGCGTCTTGGTGATACACTCGAAAACTACGTCAGAGTCTGAGTCTGACTCCAAAAATTAAACAAAAAATTGTACCCACCTGCAAGCATTACTTTTAATAAAAAAAAAACAGAATTGGTAACCTTTTGCGAAGTCGGTTAAAAACAAGAATTTGCTATTCCTCGAATAGGCGCTAATCTTTTGCTTTTCTGACTATTAAAATATCGGGAAATATAATTTGGCATCCACAGATCATCCTACCAATGCTTTATTAGAAACTGTCTCAAAAAACAGACAAGTCCTTTATAACCTTTGCAAATAAATTATCTCAGAATAAAAGTGATGTACGAGTAAATGTCACTAAAACCGTCCGAGGACGATTGATATCTTTGTTCATTTTGGCGATTTCACATTTTATAATGTTGCCTTCGTCCACACTATCGGCAATCGTTCTACCTATTTGTTTTATAGTATTGATTCAACTTTCATTCCTGTTATCTATTAACAGCGTAGTTCTAAATTCTTTGCTCTTATTTCTTTCTCCGAAATGGACAATCTTGTATTTATGTTTGATTGATTTTGCCGGAGTGCTAAGTATTCGGATTACAGTGTTATGATTTCTTGCATAGCTTCTTAAATTTTTTGATGGTTACCATACAATAGTATATCCAGATTTTTATTTATCCAAAAGTTGACATTTGCTGACCAATTATAACTGGGTCTACACATACTTCAGAACGAATAGGCGAAGAGCTACATGGTTCGCCACTTTTGCTGGTAGGCGATATGTACGAGTTATCCGACTGGTTACTATTCAGACAAACCGATCATTTAAATGTCTTTTAGCTGCCCGTAGCAGAGGAGTGCTTAATGGTCGCGCTTCTCGCCATGTCGCAAGAACATCTTCGGATGTAAGCAGCATTTTCTACGCAACACTTTCTTAAGATGTCACCACTACATCCTATAACCTTGCCGCTGATTGCTCGGAGACTGCAAGAGCTAGTTGCAATATCTTCCAACCGCTCCATGATCCCCACCTATAGAACCCGGCAGTGGCTTACACTTCAGCCGTACTCTATCTTCCTTCGAGCAAATTTAATTAGATAGGGCGTCACGTAAAAAATCAAAGGCAAAAACTTCCACATCTACATTTGAGTACAGGCCAGTTATCCAGAACTATGGTGGAAGTTAGTTAAAGGCTCGAAGGATCTTATGTACGGGGCAATTAGCCAGTAGAAACGGTAGTTAGTTTGTAGATCCGCTGATGGGGGGCCAGTTAGCCTGGAACGGGTACAGTATGGAGCACATCAAACACAGCGCGGAATTATGAATTTATTTTTTTATTAACACATACAAAGTTGAGTAAATTTACGTTGGCAAATCTTTCCGCAAGTAGTGCACTGTGTGTCACTTTATAACGTACTCAGTTCTAAAGTAAAAATTGTTATTTATAGCAACTGCAGCGTAAAATGTTTAGGTTGCATATTTGATCGCGCATGAGTGGTAAAACCATACATATTGGCAAACCCAACAAAGAGCAAAGAAATATATTAAAGTTACAGATGTTAAATGACTACTAAGAGAAAGATATGCCATCACATAGTCAACAATTATTAAAACATAGTAAATAATTTAATGCAGTTGTGGTATGATGCTGTTGTCAGCGCCGGCGCTCTGAACATGACTGCGATGACATCTGCGAGTTGTATTGGGAAAACAAAGGCAAAGTATTGGCCATTGTTTTCTACACATTTTGACCACCTTTCTGGCAATTTGTGGATACCACGCCAATAAAATTGTTCGTCTTTTAAAGCAAACCAACCAGACACCCAATTTTCGACCTCCTCGTAGGAATCAAAGTTCTGCTCAACCAATGCGTGTCCCATCGATGAAAACAAATGGTAGTCGGAAGGAGCCAAGTCTGGTGAATATGGTGGGTGGGGTAGCAGCTCCCAGCCAAGTGTTTTGATTGTATCCTGAACCGGTTTTGCTTTGTGTGCAGGTGCATTGTCATGGAGCAAAATTACCTTGCCGTGTCTTCTGACCCATTCTGGTCGTTTCTCGATCAATGCATGGTTCAAATTGACCATTTGTTGTCGGTAGCGATCAGTATTAACGGTTTCATCAGGTTTTAGGAGCTCGTGGTACACCACACCTTTCTGGTCCCACCAAACACACAGCATTGTCTTCTTGCCGAATCGATCTGGTTTTGCAGTCGATGTTGATGGTTGTCCCGGATTAACCCATGATATTTTCCGTTTAGGATTCTTAAAATAAATCCAGTTTTCATCGCCAGTAACAATCCGATGCAAAACCGATTTTCTTTCGTGGCTTTGAAGCAAAATTTCACAAGTGTTTTGTAGGTTTTCCATCTGTCTTTCATTCAAATCATGTGGCAGCCATTTTCCACACTTTTGGATCTTTCCCATAGCTTTTAAACGGGCAGAAATAGTTTGTTGTGCAACATTTAACATTTCTGCTATTTGCTTTTGATTCAAAGTGTCATCTCCATCCCATATCGTTTGCAATTTGGCCTCTTCAAACTTTTTTGGAGGTCTTCCACGTTCTTCATTTCTCACATCAAAATCATTATTTCTGAACCGTTGAAACCATCTTTTGCATGTTGCTTCTGATAGAGCATGATCACCATAACCCCCGACAAGCATTTGATGCGACTCTGCAGCACTTTTCTTCAAGTGAAAACAAAAAATTAAGGCTTTCCGCAAATCATCACTGTTTGGTACAAAATTCGACATTTTTAACACGATGTTGTCTGTTCAATGACTTGATGTAGACTAAACATGTTTCACAGATGTCATAGCAAACAAACCAAAAAAAGGCTCGTTCAAAACAAATGTTCCTTATCGAGACATTTGTATCTTGAACGCTTGCTTCATACCGGTATTCTTAGATAATCGATGTCATGGTGTAATTTTCTTTTGATCCTTCCTCTCTTAATAAGGCTTCCAGTTCCCCGTGGGTGGTGTTCATAGTGTTTAGTAATGGTGGGCATATTCTTGCTGGATTGTAGGATAAATGAATAATAGTTTCCAGAATGGATGATATATTGTTGAACTAGTTACAAGGTCAACTGAGGTAATTAGAAATGTGTTGCCGTGTGGAGGCTTGGAGCGCAACTAGTCGAGCGCAGTGTGAGGGCGCGCGGGGGACGGACGACCGCTGAAAGGGCCCCTCCGCGCCTCTTTCGCCGGCGTTGCGGTAGGACGCAACATACTGCCAGGGCCAGGCTGAAGATCTGAAGATCTGAAGCTGGTTGATGATGGACGCTCTCCGAAGGCCGTCTTCTTGATCTCCATTCTTAGAGCGATGTCCTCTGGTTCTTGGGCTATCATTGAAGCAGGGTGTATATTGTCGAGTGAAAGACGAAGTACGGCAATTAATGAGCGTCCATTGCGGATGTGAAGTGGATTGAGGGAGGAGAATAAATGGAGTAGGTACATTGACAATGAAGTTAGGATTTTAGGAAAAACAACTATGTACGAGACAAATAGATATGTTTGTAATTAAAAATGTCCTACAAACAGTTGACATGTTGTCTGACGTCACAGCCATTAGAAAATAGAAGAAAGGTGACTTGTTGCAGACAACAGGCGTGCACCAAGCGTACAGCGAGGTTCCTCCCCCCTCCGCCAATTGCTTAACAAAAGATGATTATGTATTGACGTAAACATTGATGTAAAAATTTGAAATAGATTTAAGTTTAATGTAAAGAAAAAT
>LD688973.1:749231-774637 GCA_003118335.3 Papilio memnon | reverse complement strand
TCTTTTTCTTTTACCTTGGTCATCTTCTGCTGCATCTAAATTGTAAAAGTACTGGCCATTCCCAGAGAACTGGAAATAAAAAAAAAAAGTTTATTTTTGTACTCCATCACTATTGACAGTTAAGTCTATTATTATTAGTTCGAAAATAACGAAAATCAAATAGACAGAAAATATCACTTATCCATTAATTTATTGATGTCAGTGGAAACAAATCATGCAAAAACAGGCACATAACATGTTAAATGTGAAACATTGTTAGTGGCCAGTATATTTGTTAGTAAAACTCGGCTACCAAAGAGGTCTAATTCAAACTTCACCGAACTATTTTCCTATTACCTTAACAACTTTACCAGGTTGATGTTGCTTCATTAGTTCTGTGTCATACGGACAGACGGTCTCATCGGTGGTGGCTTGTAGGAGATCTGTCATTCGCATTCTACTGATAGCTTGCAAAGAGCATGCATAAATCCATTTCTCTTTAGCCTTGTTACCTACGGGGGCTAAACCTAGAAATCTCGTCGCACACTCACGATAATCTTGATGTATACTTTGGTTTCTGTAACATAATATACAATAAGTTTTTAATAAAAATGTGGGTTTTTATAAAATTTATTTTTAAAGTGTTGCATGCTAACAAAATAGGCATATACATTTTAGTATAATTTTTAAACTTATTGCTTAGTACAGATGTGTAAATTATTAACTCTTACCTGTATGGTTGCCTTTCATAATATTTATCTGTAGAAGGTACAAAGTGATATCTTGGCTTAACATGCATCGCTAACCAAGCAATTAAATCAGATAAACGATCTTTTGCTACATCCATCTGAAACATAGGAATAAACTAATTAAGAATGCTGCAAACCATACTTGAGAAATCTAAAAAAAATATAAACACCTAATAATTGCTTTTGACAAATCTAACATACATTCCTAACTTAAATGCACTATAGGTAAATGTTTTATTACCTTTTGACAATCATCATTTTCAATTCCAGCTGGCCATAGAGTTGTAATAAGTACATCCACACCTCTATACTCGCTCTGTCCACGGAAACAGGAGTCTCTAACTGCACTACAATCGCTTGGCTCAAATGTACACATTGGAATATCCTTGCCTAGTTCTCTCCGTGATAGACCAGTGAGATAGGCAATCTTTACATCGGAACTGGTTGTAAATATACCTCGTTTACCTAAAATACAAAACATCCTGCTTGAAGGACCGTAGCCATTAAGTTAATTTGTAAAACAGACAATAATATGATAAATAACAGCTATAGAGTTACATATTATACCATATAATAAGCTATTAAAATTGTACAGTTGCAGACATTTGCAATGTTGCACTTCAGGAAAAATTGCCTTTTCATTGCAACAAGACAAACTCTGCCTCTTCCCACAAATAACTAATTAGATAGCAATAAGTAGTGCCAACAAAAGGATAATAAAAAGAAACTAGAAGTGTATCACTGACCAACTTTTTTAATACAGATACATTTATAATCTGCATTGTATTTATTTTTGTTCTATGTTTTGTTTCAAAACGATAGTAGCTTTTAAGGTGGAACATTGCCAGTTTCCCCGACTGTACATGAGCACTGTAATTAAAAAACAACTAATCTTGATAATCAAAAAGAATGATGCAAACATACCCATATAGACAACATTAGGCACAATTTCACTTCCTTCTTCACAATAATACTTAACATGAGTTTCGTCACTGGGTCCAAAAACATATGTGGTTACAGGAACTGAAAATGTGTTTTTAAACTTTATTTTAGAATCACGTTTTTTGTCTAATAACATAATAATGATACTTATAGAGCAGGTCAGTAGCACTGATAGCTACTGATGGGGGCATCTAGCGTAGCATGCAGTACAGTAGACAACTAACCCTAAAGATTACTTTCTGGATTTTTTTATTTTGGACATTAATTCTACCAAAAATCGACATACCTTTCCTAGTACCCATCTTATATGCATCAAGTTGAGAGTTGTCATCGCCGAAAAAATTCCCCACGCAAAGCAGAATATCAAAAGGACCAGATTTTTTTACAATAGATTCAACGCGGGAAAACAATGTATTGAAATTTCCATTGACATCACCGCAAACGAGGCTGGAAAATAATATTACGTACAGCGGAATAAATATAAGATAGGTAAATTGCAAGCTGAAGTACCAAAATAAGACATTCTTACGTTTTCTGTTTATCCGTCATCGTCAAGTTCTTGTGGAAATAAACTATAACTAATTGAAATGTTACCAACTGTAACTGTTGAAGAATTAGTCACTTTTTATCTGGTGAATGACATGACATGTTATTTAAAAACTAGCAAATGCAACTACTAACTAAAAAATGCAGTTCGAGTTAATTTGATTTCACAGTACAGTGTTTTTAGTGTTTCAAAGCACAGCACTGATAATGTCAATAGTCACTGTCAATTGGTTGTCAACACAGAACACATGTCAAATCAATGTCGAGCATTCCACAGATTAAGAGAAGACTCTATGATTATCTCTGAATATTTATACACTTTCTGTGGTTTTGGTTGGTCTTTGTTTGTCGGAATCGGATCCGAAGCTGAAATTGAAAATTAAATGACATTGTCAAATTTATTTTATCCGGGAAGAAATGTTTATAGGTTGTTGAGGTGTAATTTCAACTTTTTCAGTGAAGAATTTAAATCATGGCATCTACCAGTAAACCTGGTGGGACAGGGTTAGAAGAAGTAGGCGTCCCAGGCCAAACTTTCCTCCGTGATGCTTTGACTAGCTGTACTGATCCATTAAAAGCTATTGAAGAGTTTCAACTAGAAAATGGTATTCTTTTACCCTCTCTAAGGCCTATGCTGCCTCTGCTTGACTTACATGGTGTTCGCCGTCTTGATTTTCATACATCAGTTTTGGAGGAATTGAGAGATAAACTCATAGTGCACATAAATGAACTCGGTTCAAAAGAGGGTAAAGAGAATGATAAGAAACTAAAAGATTTACTAGCAAAGAGCTTTGCAATCGTCAGAATTAAAGCCTTAAGACCTGTAATAATGAGTATATTGAAAAACACTCCTCACATTGATGATAAGTATCTTAGAGTTTTAGTAAGAGATCGTGAATTATACAATGATACAGACACAGAGGTTAAGCGACAAATTTGGCAAGATAATCAATCACTTTTTGGAGATGAAGTTTCACCACTCCTCAGCCAATATATAAGAGAAAAGGAGAATGTATTATTTGACCATGAAAATCTGACTAACTTGTTCTTTTCTCCATCACCAAAAGTAAGAAGACAAGGTACTGTGGTACAGAAACTTGCACATATGATAGGCACTAGTGTCAAACTCTATGATATGGTGCTACAGTTCCTTCGTACATTGTTTTTACGAACAAGAAATGTTCATTACTGCACCTTAAGAGCTGAGCTACTAATGGCACTTCATGATTTAGAAATACAAGATATTATATCAGTTGACCCTTGTCACAAATTCACCTGGTGTTTGGATGCTTGTATTAGAGAAAGAAATGTAGATATTAAGAGATCTCGTGAACTCCAAGGCTTTTTAGACAGTATTAAAAGAGGACAGGAACAGGTTCTAGGTGATTTATCTATGACCTTATGTGATCCATATGCTATCAACTTTTTAGCAACCTCAGCCATTAAAATATTGCAGCATTTAATTAATACCGAAGGTCTTCCTAGAGATAATACAATACTTATTCTTTTATTAAGGATGTTAGCATTAGGCTTAAGTGCTTGGGTAATGATAGATTCTCAAGAGTTTAAGGAACCCAAATTGGATAGTCAAGTTGTAACTAAATACTTACCAGCACTAATGTCACTTATGGTGGATGACCAAGTGCGAGCTCTGCACAACAAATTGCCACCAGATGAAAGAGAATCTGCAATTACTACAATAGAACATTCCGGACCTCCTCCAGATGCTTGTGAAGCTTATATGAGAGAGAGTACTGTATGTGGGGTTCTAGCTATGTATTACACATTGCATGCGGCAAAACTACGCGATCGTGGCGCCCTCCTACGTATCCTCAGTATTCTAGGTAGTTGTAAAGATGGTCGTGCATATGAAGACCCATTTTTACATGCCCTTGTAGCACTGTTAATACAACTACCTGATGAGTTCCAAGGTGAAGATTTTAGTACAGTACTGTTTGATGAATTCTTCTTTGCCGGGCTTACTAAGGACAATGTTACTAGACACATACTGAAATTATTATGGTACATATATCCTAAACTCCCAGAAACAAGGATACATACACTTATGAAGGCATTACAGCCTGGTACACAGCATAATGAGTCAGTGCATAAGTTGCATGAGGCTTTGCAACAAAAATTAAACACTCAAGCAGAACCAGCCCCAAGTACTAGTGAAATTGAGTATTTGGACTCTCCCTTAATGAGTGTGCCTACACCTGCTCCTTATCATAATATGTGAAATTGTTATTTCTGTTTAAGTGTAGAGAATTTTGACTTTATAATTGTGAAGAAACATTTGAGGAATTCACTGGATTCTAACAAGAAAATATATTTTTATAGCAGTCATTGCACAGACCTATGTTCAACAATAGAAATTTTACTGATGAATAAATAAATTTGTTCTAATATTCTTTGATCATTTTTTGATTTCAAATATGTATTTATAATTTTTTATATATTGTTAAGAATAATAATTTACAAGCTTCTATGAGGAAAATAAAAGATTAATGTATAAGTTGTTATTATTTCTGGCTGAATGTCTTGTTTTTAGCCTCAAATAAAAAAAAAATCTAAATTTAAATTAATAAAAGAAGTAAATATCATAACATATTTCTCTTTACCCAAATGAAAACACCGCTGTGATATTGCACCTTTATAAAATTACATACATTTTATGCGTAAAAGCTTCTTTGAATTCAAAATCCACAGGCGCTATTGAATAAAGATTCGGCGTAATTTAAGGTATAAATAAAATATAATAATGACTGTAAATATTCTCGTTTAATATTAGTACTGACTTACAATAGTTTTAATAGTAAAGTAATAAAATCGGTAAAGTATAAAAAAATTGTGAACTGATAAGAAACTGAGCATGTTATGGCAGTAAGTTTGAAAATGTGTAGATTTGTATTATAACCGTCATCCCAAGACATAGGACGACGCCATCTTAAAATTAGAGGAAAGTTATGCGTGACGATCACGTCTTTCAGGTTTCATGTCCAGTGAGTGCAGAGAGCGTAGCGACCGCGACCGTTCAAATAGCGATGGATCTGTGTAGATTGGTTCGCTTCCGTCGTCGAAGGCATTTGCTAACCTCCCCGAAGAACCAGCTTCTTCACCGACCTCCGCAAAAGTACGTCCGAGACCACTGGAGAAAAAAAAATGATATTTATTATTTTCTTTTATATCAACTACATTGTGATCACTTTTATTGTGTCTATAATCTAGAGTAACTTCAAGAATAAAATGTTGAATTTATAGTATGAAATATTAAGTGTCAGTGCAGTAAAACTAACTAATAATACCTCAACGAGAAAGGCTTATGCAGATGTGACGCCGAGAACAAAGAGGGACGATTGGGCCGTGGTCCAGGGGCGGCTGGTCGAAGATCCGGCACTGGACTCGATGCTTGAATGTTCTTGCGCAGAACTCTCCAATAACGTCTAAAGGAATTACCATGATTAACCCAAGAGAGTTCCTTTGATATGATAAATTGATTGGCAATATGTCTTACCTATAGATATACAGTGCAGCAGTTAACATTGCCAGTAATAAGGAGAGTAGGACGCAAAGTGCCACTAAAAGGGACCGGTAGTGGTAGGGAGAGACACAAACGCCGGCTGCTGCCACCACTGGGGACGAGTCTGATGCTCCGTTCTCTTCCAGTAACTCATTGCGATTGTCAAATACCTATTAAATATAAAAACGACAATAAGATACTGTACCAGTACAACGCTTAATAACGTCATGTTAACAGGAGCAAGTTATTAATGAATAGAGAGAAAAATCTATACAATTGAATGAAAATCATGAATGCTTTTCTGTTTCTGAGACTTACTTCAATCATCTTTCTGACATGACTTGGTGTTTCCACTTCATCCTTAAGATACTTGTCGACTTTGGTTTCCTCATAAGAGATTTTGTAAACGGTTCCTGCATCGTCGCTTTTCTCTTTGTTACTTTCAGAGCCGTTCTTTGCAACTGTATTGTTGCTTTCTGCCTCTACTGTAATATTTGCCTCACGGCGTTTGCGACCGAAAGAGGGTTCTGAACGCCCAGTGTGACTTGGACAATAAGCCTATAAAAACCAATGCGTCACATAATCAGTAAAGATTACAGAACATAAACATGAATATAAAGTAGCATTAATGTTCTATTTACGTTGGTTAGTTTTAGCAAGATAACCTTAGGGGATCAAGTAAATGCTGACTGCAATTTGATAAGCTGTAGAAAATTATTGATGTGTTTGTCTTTGACGTAATTCTACTATCGGATAGATATTATTGAAGAAAAAAAAACCTTAACAAGCGCCAGAATATTTTCGATGTCATAAGTCCGCGTAATTAACTAAAACTTTTATTGCGGTATTTTAATGGGGATTAGATTAATAAAATACTAACTGGTTGACAACCATCTCTGCATGTTCGTACAGTTGCTTCGAATACTAAAAAGTTTGATTCTGGTATCTTAAAAGCGTTAAATCTTGCTTCCAACGAATCGCCATTGCGACCTTTATCCAATTCCGGGAAAACATCAGGATCTACTGGACATCTGAAATAATCGATTAAACACTCGATCAACTTAGTTAATCTTATAATTTTTCTGTTAGACGCAAAATCGAGTGTTTATTTCTATTAAGTTTATGTTTCCACGAAGATGAAATTCTCTCACTCTAACTCATTTAACTATTTTGTTCAGTTAGGTTACAAAAGATCTATTTTGGAATCCACAGTTTTATCGAATGAACTATACCATTTTAAGATTCTATTTTAAACAATTAACAAAAAAATATTCTCATATCTGTCTGATTAATTATAAAAGAAAAACGTCGAAAGATTTTATCTACATACCCAACTCTATCTATAAGTTGCACAGAGCGGCCGGAATAAGGATCTCTTGCAATGACATTTGTAGCAAATATGTCTGTAGCGTAATTATATCCATCTTGGGCTTCAAGTCTGAATGTCAATGGGTCTCCCACAGCAATGGTTGTTGTTGGACGGCCTTGGTATAGAATCATCAAACGAACTTTCGAGTTCAACGAACTCTCCTCGGGGAGGTATTCGATAGGGATGGGACTGCCAGATCTGTCGATAAAATTGTAACCAAGACTACGGTTAGGTTTGAAGTAAAGCTTTGGTTAAGCACGTTGACTCTGAATGAACACAAAGAAATAGAAATTGGTCAGTAATGTTTTTAATTTTTTTTTTAATTTTTCGATACTCTTTTTGATGTTAAGAGTTCATTCAGAGTCTTTAGTTAGTAGCTGTTAGTGAAATAACACAAAACAGCAAATAAAACCAATACAAGTACGATTATTAACCTATTGATAATATAAATCGTATAACTAACATGAATACAAACATATCAAGCAATAATTCACACAAATCACACTCACACAAAAACTCAAACAAAAAAAATAAGTTATCAAATTCAAAACACAGAAACCACAAAACATTCGTATACAAACATATTCTATTATACATTGTCCTGAATTTCCCACAATAATATTGAAAATATAAATAAATCCATTCTAATTTTACCAACTAAAACATCACGCTTGGTTATCAGTTATTATCGCGTTTAAAATTAACATGTTTCTATTTGAAAAAAGTTCTATTACAATAAACCATTAGTCGGTCTGTATTTCTTTATAAAAACAGTCGGATTCCACTACCGAAGTATATGTACAAAACATGTCACAACTTTCATTCTCTGCAGAAAAAAACCAAGAAAACTTACTTCGACAATGGAAACTCTACGAAAAATAATGATATAATGGAATATTTTATAGTTTTTATATCACAATATGTAATTTGATAATTTGCAATTTAAATTGTCATAACTTTATGCTAATGTCTACCAGGATCTTCAAATACAAGAACAAGAAATAGTTTATATAGAACTTCCATTTTCAAATAGATACAACGATTTATTGTTTATTATAATCTCACCCAGCTCCAATGTAATTCGAGGTAACCACTGCTTCTGCGGGGCCACGGAACAAGCAAGTAAGGTTGAACCTCTTGTCTCGAGAGGTCTGCACGTTGTCACTGAACTGAACTACCACTATATTCGTCATCGTGTCACCATACTGCAAGGGCATTTAAAAATAAATATTTTTATTACTTATTTACAGATTTACTTTTCGTATGATCCTGATCCAGTTCTCTCGAGTCTAGCATAAATAAGAGGTCGGTAAAATTGTTAATTTATGTACTGTAAGTAATTATTTTTGATCCATATAGACTTGATGAATAATATAAAGAAAATCCCATACATTCTCCTTACAAAACAACTATAAAATTCAAAGTCATCTGATTTGTTAAAAATACCAGACTGTAAAAAATACATTTAGATCTTGCGTTGTCCGTATGAGACCTAAACAAATGAAACATACACTGTCCTGCGAAAGTAGGTTAGGTTGTCAGTCTAGTTTTAGAATGTATAAACAGAACTCACTCGCTGTGTCCCGCATTCAGGGTAGCCGTGCGCGCCGCTTATTCGTAGAACATTCGAGACGCCTCCATTGCCGCGGAAGAAACAACGATCGTAGAACCCATACGTATACATTCGACCGAAAAATCCTTCGGGAAGACGCAGCGTGAATTCCATACCATCTTCGTTACACACTTGTGACACTGTAAATAGCAAGTTACATGAATCATGTCTTTTTTTAATTATACAAGTACTGCATTTGCAGAAATATGCCCCGAATGGTTTGCAGTAAACATCGGTTGTTGGAATAGTACTTTACTTGTTGAATCTATAACTAATCTTACTTACCATCAAGACAATCGTCAGCCATGCGGCCGAGAGCTCGCTCGTAAAAATCATAATCATTGGCAGTATTATCAAAGTGCGCAGGATTCGCAGCATCAAGTTCCCGCGTGTCGCGGTCGCTAAGTTCACAGTTGTCACGAGACTCCCCATAAGCACCTTCCCTGTAAATAACATATATGTCATACTTACACTTGATGTTACATAAATAGGATGAACAAGAATGCTTGTAAAATACGAGTATCATCTGTTAAAATGATATCGAACAAATCAGTAAACAACTTACCTATAATTAAATGAGCGACAAATAAAATCTCTAGCCTCTATACACTCTCGCTGACAATGGGCTAAAGAGTGCGCTGTGGTGAATCGTCGCACGAAACGCCTCTGCATACGTTGCCGGCCAACTTGTCTGAAACTATCCTCCTCGCAACGAGACCCTTGCCATGGTCGACTGCCCACTGGCGGTCTGCCAATCGGGCCTCCGAGAGGTCCCGCGATGCCTCCTCCGATGGGACTCCCAACTGGGCCTCCAATAGGACCACCTAATGGATTACCTATGGGTGTACCAATCGGCCCGCCGACTGGTCCTCCTACAGGGCCTATCGGTCCATCAGTCTCGTATCCTCCGTATCCACCTCCACCTAAAATACCAATTGAATTTAATATAAAACTTAAATTGTGAAAATGTATAATAAATTATGACATACCTATTGGTCTATCCAGGCCCGATGAGGGATAGCTTCCGCGATATCCGCCGGGTCTGTCAATCGGTCTTCTTATGCCAAAAGTAGGTCTAGGTTCAACTGGATATCTAAAAAATATTATATGTTCCAGTACTATCTTTGATTAAAATTAACCTTCTATCCTTTTCTGAAAATTATCCCAGTTTACCTGTCTGGTGTCGGACGAACCCCTCTATCAGGAAACCGTTCACCGCCGGAGAATTCCGAACCGTAGTAACCCCCACGTCCGTAGCCTAAATTAGATTATCACACAAAGTGTTGAAATGAGAATAGCTAGTTATAAATATTTTTAATCTACGTAAGTCATCATCGTTATCGCGATAAAACATGTTCTTACCAGGATATGACGAACCGGTCGGCGGGTATTTGTCATATAATTCTGGATATCGATCTCCTCCTAAGGGTGCAGGATCACGATTAACGCCTACTGGGTACCGGCTGAATGGATATCGTCCCCAGTCATTTGAACCGGAAAAGCGGTCCTGATCGTATCGGTCAGGATAACGGTTGGGATAATAAGCGGGACGGGTTGGATATCTTCCACTTCCACGAACCGGATACCTATCTGATGGAAACCGGTCCTCGGGATATTTATCCGGATAAACGTCAATAGGATATCGGCTGATTGGATAACGTTCACCGGCGGGATATCTACCGATGTCATTCGATTGGTAGTCGTAGATTGGATACCGTCCGCTGTCGATTGGGTAGCGGTCTCCGCCTGGATATCTATCTGGTGCTGGATATCTATCTACTCCCGGTGGGTATCTGTCTATCCCAGGGGGATATCTGTCGGATGGATATCTCTCGGGTCCGACACCGGGTGGGTATCTGTCGTCTGGATACCTATCTGATGGGTAGCGGTCTCCCGATGGATATCTATCGGGGTATTGTTCGGGTCCGATCGGGTACCGGTCGTCGGGCGGTGGGTACCGGTCTGGTCTCCGGTCGTACCGGTCGTCGTCCGCATATCGGTCGTCATCGGGATAGCGGTCAACGCCGGGGGGATATCGATCCCGATCTCGATCCCGATCCCGATCTCGATCGCCACCACCGTTACCACCTTTGAAAGTAAACAATTAAATGCTTTAACAATCTACAATATGTTTACTACATATTGATACAAAGTACCATGCACTACGTTCAACTACCATTAACTACTCAATGATACAATGCTGCAAAAATATATAAATTACATTGTATATATGTTTACGACGATCATACACATTATTTACAAAAACATGCACTAATTATGTTAATACTGTCATGCACATTCATGTATTGTAGAGAAGGTAAATACTGCTATTTAAACTAAAAAAATAATTCATAAACCGTAAAGAAATCCTAAAAAAAACAATTATAGTTTGGACATTTAAGACATTAAATAGTGTTTTACTACCCAAATACGAAGAAGGAATATAAAAAACCTTTTAGATTCAAATAAGCATACTTAAACGTGCTTCTCTATGACCAGACTAGTTAAATAATGACTAAGTTTAACTACAGACTTAACAATAGTCTTAATATTTACATAACAATCTACTTCTATTACAATTAAAATAAATATTGCAAAGTCAAATATTTTCATATAAAGTTGAATATATTTCAATCATAATCAAATGTTTGTAGCTACTTTTATAACCATAATGAGCCCAATATAGAGGAGAATGTATTTAACATTCCCTACAGTCATGCATCAAACCTGAATTAGACCCTGGCCTGCCCCAGGAGGATTGCGAACCACCGCCTGTTCCCCCTGACTCGTTCTCACCAGTTACGAGCTGATCTGAATCCCCAAAATTATTATGCTAATGAGTAAATTTAATTTCACTAACTTCAAGCATCCTTAAACTGGACATATTGATCTGAACTAAAGTTTCAACGGGAACGTATTTTAATAAAAAAAAATAGTATTAAGATAATAAGATTAATGCTGGGTTTTTTAAGGTTTTCATTTATTTTGTCATTGCCGAGTGATTCATTAGTCTTAGGTTAAACAAGTTTCAAAGGATTAAAACTCAAGTTACGTAGTTCCGAAACTCACGACACATACTAACGAATGATTATAATTAGCTGGGAAACCGGCCATAAGACATGGTTATGTCACGATAAGTGGTCGCGTAATTTCAATGAATGGTGCATTGCATACGACTAATTTCTGTTAAAAACTTGATCGTGTGATTCTTTTGTTTTGTCTGATTTTAATATAATCATTGATTTAAATACGTTGCAGAGTCCTTACATTTAGTATGAAGTTTAAATATGTCAACATATGTACTATTATAGACATATAGTATGTGCTATTTTTGTAATAGAGATGGGTTCAAAGTCGCTACTTCTGCCTTGTTAGTACAATTGCCCATTTATGTTTGCATTGCGCACTTCGTACCAAATACATGGACATTACAATAATGTACGTATATTTATAAAAAGAAAAATAAACTAGAAAATCCTTAGATAAACACATCTAGCTTAAATTTTTCGGAGTGAAGAAATTATTCATATTAGAATAATAGATTATTTAAAAATAAATTTAAAGCAGTTTTTAATATGTACGCTTTTAGGGTATTCTAAAATAAAAATATCCGTAAAACATTAAAATCATTGTTACCCTACGGTTTTATGTTCTCATGTTCATTGGGTGTCCCCTTACTGGCACACTTGCGAGTAACACGTGACAACAAAACGTGCATATCACTAATTCTATAAATATGTTTGTTGGTACGTATTTATCATCTATGTATCATCTATACGTCTCCACTGAGAGGCTCTAAGCCTGCTTTAAGTCTTAATTTAATCCTAGTCCTTGTCACTCCTAAGCAAAGACATTTAAAAAATATACAGACGAGGCATAGTGAACAATAGTTTTTCACCGGTACTCTCTCTGAAAGGTACTATATCAGTTGTCAAGTCTAGTACACTACCTCGTGTCCTTGTTTTGTTATAAAATAAACTAAACAGTATTATAAAATCTTACTAATATTATAAATGCAAAAGTTTAGATAGATGGATGGATAGATGTTTGTAGCCTAAACGGCTAAACGTATCTGGATGATATTTGGCATAGATGTGGAACGTAGTCTGGAAGAACACATAGGCTACTTACTTTTGTTTTTTTAATTGCACGCGGACGGAGTCGCGTACTAGTAAAATGTAAACATTCAAATATTATTTAATGACACCTATTGGCAATTAATTTATATACAATATATACAATAAATTATATTGACATGTGGTTTTGAGGCTATCAATAGACAGCGTTATTGATGATCATGTGATAAATGTCTCAAGTGTCAACTATGCCTCCTCTATATGTTTTGTGAAGTCTTTGCTCCTAAGTAACTATGCCAATAGTAAACTTACTGCGTTAATCTTCATTGAGTGTGTAATTATTATTACAACATTAGAAAGTATATTTCAATCTAAGTTTTGAAGTAATAATTATTGAATGTTTTTTGAAAAATTGTATATTGGATTTGGATATTTTCAGTATCCGACAATAACAAGACAAACATTCTATCTATATCTATACTAATATAATAAAGCGTAAACACACACTTCTTTGTGGCATAAGATGTCAGCAATTACAGCATATCTTTGATTTTTTTTTTAAAAAAAAGCTCTACACTTACGTTACGATTTAGGCTATATATTTTCATGCTATTAAACTTAGGGGTTAAATAAATTGGATAAAAATCCTAATGTGGGAAAGAGACCATAAGTTGCTGCCAACATCAAGGTAGCAAGATTGCCATAGTAATGTAATTGGTATTTTGACATTTGCAATTGAGAATTTATTAATGTAAACAATAAAATAAATAAATTATAACTAATATTGCAAGGAGGTAATGATTTTTATTTGTGTATGTATTGAAATAACTCAAAAACTACTAGGCCGATTTCTTTCTTTCACTGTTAGAAAGGTAATTAGGTATCTGTGAGTAACATAGGCTATTTATGATTATTGTTTTTTAATTTCACGCGGGCGAAGTCGCGAGCTACAGCTAGTAGTTAATAATCGCGTGTAATATTGGAGGCTACGTTATTATAGACAAAGAAAACATAATATTTATATAATGATATCAGGCTACCAGACATGTTGACCTGGATTAATAAAATCTCACTAGCATTTATAATGTCCACTCCACCATTTAAAAACATGTTCTTTCACTCGCTGTAGGTAATAATTTGTTTAATATACTGTACTAATAATTAAAACATTTTTGTAGGATACTAATTGAACAAAGAACTAAGACGAAGGTCAATATTATTAAATGACATTCCTTAAGTCGCTTATTCGTCTTTTGTTTACAATATCCAATAATTAAGAAGACTGGCACGCCAATAGAGAGTGTAGTCCTCTGCTCGACGTGCCAACTCAAGCAACCGGTATAATACTTACGCATTAAATTTTCATAATAATCAAAATCGGGATCATAGAGCAAACGCATGCTGTCCTTCTGATTGTACCGGCTTAGGCGACAGGTCCTCGCCCTATCGCTGTACACGGCGGACCTGAACGAAAACAAAACATAAATAGAACAAACAATACCTACGTGTCAAAACTATCGTACAATGAACTCTACGATTTAGGGCAGTTGCACACGCGCGTTACATTCTGTACTGACTATGAATATGTTAGAACATTACTTGTTCTAATCTTATTTGAATAGAACTAACGAAACAGTATATTGCGAGTTTAAGTAAAATGTAAGTAAGAGTTGTGCCAAAATGTCCGCCATATTGTTGTAAAAGAAAACATTAGTTAAATTTTAGGTCATTCTCGTTAGTTCATTGTATTTCTAAAACGAATAACCATAGAAATATGTTTTTAATAATATAAATCAACAGTATAACATACAGAACGACAAATAAGCTATTGAATAAATTGTTCAAAGTTGCTTTACGTATTTTGTTTTTGTAGGTCATTGATAAGATTATATCGTAAAAATATTACGATAAATAAAAAAACAAACTCGTTTAAATCAAAGTTTCATTGAAACGTGCTTTGACTTTGTTAACCTACATTCGCTTATGTAATAAAATATTGAAGCCAAATACATAAGTTATTTTTAACTCTAATAAGTTTTAACATTAAAGTAGATAAAGAATTATTTGTTTCTAGAAATTTACACATTGTTGCGAGCGTATGGTATTTTGTATTACATGCAACCATGCAGGTGATTAGTGCCACACTTAACTTAAATAAAGCATTATAAAGACACAATTATTCATATGTTACCTTGTATTATTTTCAATGTAAAGATTATGAAAATCCTTTATATAGCTATAATGTTGCAGGCATTGTGAGTCCACATCGTGATTCTTTGGCTCGGATACAATAATGTCTCGATAAGATTATGTCACTCGTCTCACTCAACTATTCAAATTTCTCGTGCGCAGAAGCTTTGTCAATGGTATAACGCTTTAACTTATTAATTGCGAAGACGACACAAACCTTCTGCGCGCAACTAATAAAAGATAATAACAACAAGATGATAATGAAATTCA
The DNA here is from genome assembly GCA_003118335.3 of Papilio memnon. Classification (NCBI taxonomy): domain Eukaryota; kingdom Metazoa; phylum Arthropoda; class Insecta; order Lepidoptera; family Papilionidae; genus Papilio; species Papilio memnon. The sequence continues at coordinate 759,384 of LD688973.1, read as the reverse complement.
AACTTAAAGAGAAACAAAGGAAGATCGAAAAAAAATTGGTTGTATGAAAGGTTTAAGGGGGGAATACAAATATAGAATGATATGGTAGTGTATGGTTGCACGTAAAAGTTCGCAATCTCAGAATCATTATTTGGTCATTAAGGAAGACTGTCACACTGAGGTAATATTTAAGTAGACAACGGCACCGAGTATAAAAAGTTAGTCTGAGTTTCTCACCTGCATTGAAAGCTTGTCTGTCTGAGGCACTCATCAAGGCACTCGCTGAGAGAGCGTCCCGTGATCTCGGAGTGGAACTCCCCGGTTATCCGACTGTTCCTGTACCGCTGGAAGGCGGTGTCAGGCCGTTTGCCCGGAGCAAACAGGTGTGACGTGGCGCTGTTGTCCGGGTACTCCGTGCCGCGAGCTGTCACCCGATGAGAAACTGAGCGTAATCGCGACAGAAAACCCTTATTGTATCGTCCTTACCGGTCAAATGGATTTTTAGATTAAGATTTTTCTGTTTTCACTTAAGTTTTCTCTCACAAGTAGCAGAAATGTTAGTAAATGGTAGTATTTTGTATAAACATCAATGGTTCTAATTCAAGTACACTTCTAAAAATCTACTTTCTTTAATTTTGTGTGAAATGGCTGGCTAGACATTTATCGTTCATGATAGCAATTTAAATCCAAATCAAGTTCAACAATCAATTTGAACAACTTTTAACTATCAAATGGTATCATTATTAAGTCTATCAACAGACACTCTAACCATTTGTGCTATTACTGGTTACTTAAAGTTGTCCAAGTTCCCAAGTACCCCAAATTATCTGTATTAAGTTTTAAATAGTAACGATACTTACGGTTGTCAAGGCATACGAGGTCGTAGAAGTGGTGTGTCGGTGAAGCGCTCACGGTGACGTCGTCCTTCTGGGAGACGGAATCCTCCTCGGACAACACGCATTGCCGTGTCATTGCATCGTGCTCGATAGATCGACAAAAATACCTAAGAACAGCGTTTTTTTGTTATTTCTACTATCTTCATCTACATGGTTCTCTATATAGAATTTGTGGAAAATAAAGTAGAATAGTGCTTCCCAATATTTTACTCTTATACATGACAAAAAAACTAAGATATTATACAATTCAATAAACTAAAGTATAGTATTTTATTGTAATGTGCATAACTTAAGAAACAGTCCTTACTTTTCTGCGCGCACACACATCGACTGGCATTCGTCTAATGTCATATTTGAGAATACATCAGCTTCGAAAGGTCCTCCTAGTCGTTTGTTCTCTTCTTTGATAAACACAGCTAAACCATCGCAGCGTCGTTCAGCTAAAACACACAATTACACATGTTTTATTTTAAATCATTGCATAAAATGTTTCTTAACACTACCCTCTACTGTACAATTGTCTTGTTTCCATACAAACAAATACATAGATTATAAATTATTTAGTTATTAATAACATTTACCGTTCAAGCAAGTATTCTCAAGATAATCCGCATTATGATCGTCTTCTAGCATTTCGGGATGTGTTCTTCTTGTGAATCTGCTGAGAGAGCATGTTCGAAGCGCGGAGTCGTACGTTGCAGAACGACAGACAAAGCTGAACTCTCCCAAACATTTGTCCTCGCACTCGGTGCGGTTCGCGACCATGATCTCTTTGAGATCCGAAGGTGGTAACTTCAGACGCTTTCTAGCATGACGTTCAAAAACGTAACGACGTGACGGACACTCCCTTTCCGGGCGATTTGCTGGAAGAAAACAATTTATGAGTATCACTGCAATCTTGCAAGAGCAGAACTACTATAAAAATTCTTTTGTTTTTTGCTTTAAAGTTAAATCTTCTTGAATTACTACCCAAGTTACGTGTACTAGTTACTTATACGAGTAGATAATAATGTACCTAATCTTAAAAGCGTAAATCTAATTCGATACTCATTCTAGTGACTCCCGTTTATCTTTTATCCCTTGATAGATGTCATAAGGACGGGACATATATGCCAATGAGCTAGAGTTGCGCCGTTACACCGGCACGGCACCGATATCTTCTTAACATTACGTAATAAGAAGTTCACAAGAAGGAAAGGTCGTAGCATTAAACGATTGCAACTTAATTAAATTAAATAGAACCGTAATCTCAAGACACTTACAAGTGAGACAGATTTCATTGAAGTGAACACTATTCGGGACGATCATAAGAGTGCCGATACCCTCAGGAGCGGCTTGCTCTCTCGTCAGGTAGCAAGTAGACTCTTCGTACTCCGGTTCAGGGCTGAACGCCGCTATCCTCGCTCCTGGTTGAAAGTCTATGGAGTTGCACGTACGGACCAGGCTGTTGCCCGATCGATCACGCAGGCATAGATCTTGACACTTCTCTAATACGCGAAAAGGCGGAGCTGTTTCGCGTACCTGGTAATTAATTTGAATCTTAAAATCGCCCTTTAGAATTATTGTTTCGAATTTCCGTTAGGCCAAACTAGCAAACGATCAGTTCTAGAGGACGTTTTTCTCTTTGAGTCGATTGATTGTATGAATTCGATCGGATCAATAAGAAAAATTCTCATCATTGTTCATTATGAATGCAGGAAGTGAAGTAGATTGCTTTCTCCGGTTCATGTCATTTTGATCGTGAAAACCAAGTTATATAATTCTCATAATTACGAGTATATTACCTGTGTTTCGTATTATACTAAAAATATTTTGTCATAGTTTTAGCATGTTTTTGAATAATTAACAAATAGAGCATAATATCACTTCGATAACATGGAAGTAAACGTTTAATTTACTTCCTGTTATTTTCCTCTTGTTATGTTTGATAAATAAAACTTAATTATATACTCACAACATCGTCGTCGAAGCCGTGCAATTGTTGATTTGGTAAACGTTCGTACATCACACGACCCATTCCTTGATTACACGTTGTTTGAGCTATAATAAGATATACGAGTAAGTGCATGCACACCTGAAACTAAACTATCGCACAACTGTTTAGTCGCGCTTTGATTCCTATAAGATTATATGGAGGTGTGCATACTACTCGATTTTTAGTTGTGCAATTAAACAGTTGAATGTTCTGCGAAACAATCGACAATCGAACAACAGTTGTGCATAGTTAAGTCTAAAGTGTGCGTCCGCTTTAAGTCTTCATCCATTCATATTCACAAATACTTAATTTTTAAGCTATTAATTTCATAATTCGTTGTTATGAATTATAGATTTCTACATGAAAGAGAAAGTTGTGAATTGTAGGGAAAGTTGTTTGACGACAGTTTACATTTACAAGTTCATTGAATGTATATTATGAGTATAGAGTACTTACATTGATTGTAATAATAATTTATTAGCTAGAAATGCAGTTGCTTTCCCTTTCCTTGTGTTGTTACCCTAGCCTCGATTTCTAGCCTTGATAAAACTAGGCATAACTGATTTTATCAGAAACAATTCTTCTAGTTCTTACAACTCTTTTATAGTAATATTTTTCAGCTAAGACAAATGAAAATCTTTATTATTTAATACAAGCTTTCGCCTGCGACTCCGACCGCGTGGAATTCAAAAAAACAAAGATAAGTAGCCTATGTGTTTTTCCAGACTATCCTCTCCATCAAGATTCATCAGTTTAGGCTACAAACTCTAACAAACATCCATCTAAACTTTCGCGTTTATAAAATTAGTATGATAAGATTTACACAGTGTTTGAATCGTTATAAAATAATTGGCCTATGTCTACTAATTTTGTAAATACAAGGACACGAAGTGACGTACTAAACTTGATAACTAATATAGTACCTTTCAGAGAAAGTACCGGTGAAAAAAATTTTCTTCACTATGCCCCTTGTATATATTTTTTAAATGCCTTTCTATTATGTACTTCCCTTAAATCTGAACCGCTAACTTGTTTATTTATTTGTTCTATATTAACCTTGTATATAATTATTGATTGTTATTAGAATAATGCAAAGTTGTTCTTCAAGGCGATATAATTGTTTGTCAGCAAAAATCAATAATACTAGTAAGTAATATATCAGGAATTACAACTTTAATATTTGTAAACAATGTAGGAAATACGTCTTAGACAACACAAATGGCCTTTATTACGGTATGTTTACGATTTAATTACAACAACGCGCATTGTACTCATCTGAGAACACAGCTATCGTGGAAAACAAACCATCAAATCGTATGGATATTGCAGTAATTATTTTTCTTATTTATCACTTTCACATACCTAAATTGTACAGTTAAACAGATAGACCTTTTAGACCTATACTGTCAGATTGCTAGACTTCACTGTCCAAGAATAAATACATATAGTAAATTTGCTATAAAGCTATTGATACCTTACTATAAATATCTTATAGCAAGTTTCCCAATTACATTTAACCATTTGTTAGTGTTTTCTATTCGATAACTTCAAGAAATGCGTTTCCGAACTACGTAATTTGAGTTTTACTCCATTAAAGCTTAGGTCAACCTAACAATTTTGAATCATTAGGTGATGATAAAATAAATGGAAACTGCAGCAACCCAGCATTATTCATCATCATCATCATCTTCCTCCTTATACTACTCCCGTAGGGTCGGCGCAACAGGTTTTTGTCCTCCACATAACTATCACACGTCATCTCAGTCATCACTCCCTTTTTGATCGTGTCACCTTTCACGCATTCCATCCATCTCTTCCTAGGTCTACCTCTACCGGTGTACCCTTTCACACTCATAACTAACGTTCTCCTTGTTACATGCGATTCACCCCTTCTCATAACATGCCCATACCATGCTAACCTTTTACTCCTTACCTTCTCTACCACTGGGGCTACTCTCAAACTTCCTCTAATATAATACACTCATTTCGGAACTTATCCATTCGTGTTACCATTGTTGTACTATCTTATTTCTTGTCCTACTGTTCACTTTATTCATGTACCGAAAACACCCTTCTGTTTAAAGACAAGATAGCAAGTTCTATCAATTATGATCCTTTTGTGCTTTGTTATAGTGTTCAAAGTCGTAATTGTTATAATTACCGTTTGCCATAGTAAGCATGGTTAAAGCGGTGAAAGCGTGCATCACGCCCACTCCCCGCGGCTTCATCTTCAGGTCTGGTTGTCGCTGCTCCGAGAGGGGTCACTGACCTCACATGTGGTACCTAGAGGAAATGAGGATAAAAACCCATTACAGATTAAATAATAACATCCATGTAAGTTGGAATTGCCTTTTAATTACTTCACTGTCATATTGATCAGTATGTCGTGCTAAAATGACCTCATTCAGTAATAGTATTATAGAAAATTCGACAGCTAATAAAGACACCTTAGACACCAAATGGAATAAACACATTTACAGATCCGTGTGAATGAAGGAAAATTAGGAATATATGCAGAATGGAATTATGTAATAATATTTAACATGTAATATTTATAATATCAATTATTATATTACAGTGAGATTTGCCCCTTTGTTTTGATCAATGATACAATGACATTCGAGTAACGTGATCAGTTACCTTGAGATAAATAAATAAAACTATCGTAAACAACTTGTTTGAATTAAACAGTCAGGAATTGACAATATACGTATAATTTACAAGTATGAAACATACTATAAATATTCCATAATTTTATATCACGTTACTTTACTAATATTATAAACTAGATTTCGCCCGCGACTCCGTCCGTGTGGAATTAAAAAAAACAAAAGTGAGTAGTCTATGTGTTCTTCCAGACTATCCTCTATCTATACCAAATTTCATCGAAATCCGTTCAGCCGTTTAGGCTACAAACTCTAACAAACATCCATCTAAACTTTCGCATTTATAATATTAATATGGAATATGATGTGACAGTTTATCCGCTAAATGGATCTCGATGAAACTTTTTATAGATGTGTAGGATGTGGAAGTAATCATTGGCTAATTTGATCCCGGAAATATTTACGGTTCCCGTGGGAAACGTTATCAGTTTAAATTTTTTTATACAAGTTTTTCACGTATGTTCAGGGACTATGAGTTCCTGCTCTTATCCTCTGTTACCTCTAATTTGGTTGAAATTTAGTTACAAAAGTATGGTGTCATGTAAACATTACAGATTTGAAATAAACACAGAGCTCATATTGCCACTGCAATATCGCTTCGTTGATCGAAATGATTTGATGCTGCGATTGAGAACAAGGTTATAATATATGTCACTTTAAACGTGGTTTTGTACTTCATATTTCAATTGTTATTTATTTTTATCTAAGTAGTGTATTGGTTTGATTTATCGATATGATATATACAATCGATGAAACAATGAGATTTTACGACATAATGCCTATCCAGTAAAACGTTCTATTTGATACAAATATGACAAATCATTCAGACATAATCCTTTTCCTGGTCTTTTCCCTTTCGGGGTTTAGGCACACTCTTCTATACCATCAGCCGTGATATATTAATGAATTTATACTTTCTTACGCATACTAATATGTGTAACTATTTTATAATTTATTTCTAACGAACTGTCGCCCGCAAACTTTTGTTTGCATGCTTTTCTTTCGTAAGCTTGGAATTTAAAAAAAAAGGTAGTCACCGTCACATACCCGCGTGCATCTACTTTTTACCGGCTACCTTCCAGTCAAAGTCCCGTCCAAATCGGTCCACCCGTTCCAGAGGTAGCGGCCCGGTCCCCATTTTGACAGCGCGGAATTAAAAAAGTAGCCTATAATATAGCCGTCTATGTCAGCTACGCTTCAGTGAAAGTCCGGTCGAAATCGGCCCAGCCGTTTCGGAGATTACCCGGAACACACACGGCTTGCGGACAGACAGACAGACAAACATTTTTTAAATGCGATTTTCGTTATCAGCAACGCAAATACAGCATCTTCCCGAAATCTGGTATTTTTCTTTTGATATTACAGACACTCCAATTTTATTATATGTATAGAAGATAAATCCAAAATAATAAAAGCAATAGAATATTAATTTCTTTCAAATGCATAATGTGTGGTTTATTACATTCAGTTTATCTCACATGTTTAGTTAGTACGCAGTGCAAATGTTTTTCTCAGTCACGTTTTATACGATAAGAAACTATTTATGGCAAATGTTATTCGTTTGTTAGCGTTTCAGTGCAAATTTATAATCAAATCACTCGGATAGAAGTAAACATAAACATTTAATATTAAAATATACACACGATATGTGGATTTTACATCAATTATACAACATTTCTATTAACATTGTAGTTTAAATTACTTTTTTTTTTATATATAAGAGAAGGGGGCAAACGAGCGGCTTGATAACAGAGGTGGTCAACGACGCCCATGGACATCCGCAACACCAGAGGAACTACAGATTCGTTGCCGGCCTTTGTAGAAATGAAAGGCTCGCTTCTTGAAGGACCCTAAGTCGTATTGGTTTGGAAATACCGCCGAGGACAGACTGTTCCACAACGCAGTTGTGCGGGGCAGAAAGTTCCGCGAAAACCGCACGGTTGTGGAATGCCAGCCATCGACATGGGGAGGATGGTACCTGGTCTGTCGTAAATTACTACAACAAACGTGTCTTAAAACAATGAATAACTTTGAGTGAAATTGACTACTTCAATGTGCAGTCTCTGTACGGGTTAAAAATTGTTATATGGTAAAATAACAACAGCTATCAATAAAGCATCAGCGCTGATGATATCAGAACTATAATAGTGAATGAGAACGGCAATTCAGCGTAACAGTGTTTCATTTTGCACGCGTAATTGGCTCGCAGTGTGCTCACAAACAAAACAATATAACGCTATAAAAAGGAATGCGATATATTTATTTTGTACTGTTATCCTCTATTGATAGCCAACGTTATTGACATGTATCCGATGGTCATGCGTATACCGTTATCGTTCAGAGACGCGTGAAATGGGAGCGGCCAGTAGGAGCTCTGCATCGCTATTTCACTGTCAAAAAAGTTTGCCACAATCTAGAACTGTCAATTTAGATCTGTTTATCTAGTTATATATGACTGTCAGTCAACATTTGCTTGACTATTCTGACAGTGGTGGGTCTAATTTTCCTCATTTATATGGTTGTCCACACCAGTGTGTCTTTGATTGACTTTGATAGTAGTTTTTAGAATGGACTTTTTTTCTACAGTTGGTATTTTCATTAAATGAATGAATAATATCAAACACAATCATTACTAACTGAGATATTACTTGGTTACGTAAACAGTCGCTCAATGTATTATAGAATTTACAAAGTCTACACTAAGCGGCATCCTAAGTAACTCTTCGATAGTTACTCTTTATAAAAATTAAATAAATTACTTTGTTGTTTGCATGGTATTGTTTCATAGCACTGTCTGGTGTTTGGTATATTTTGACAGCCCTGTACACTAATCTACATGACAAAACGTCCAGAAGCCTCGGACTATGAAAATTTCGGCTTTTCCGAAAAAAAAATGGTCGCGATCGAAAGCGGATGCCCGCGTCCGGTGCTTTGTGTCCGACCGATGTCCTCGCGTGAGTAACAACTCCGCTTAATGACGAACCTTCTAAAATTTTAAACAGTTATCTGGGCCATGGAATCAATTGTGGTAAAAAAAAGTTGACGTCGCATACGTCACACGTAAAGATTAAAGCCAACTTTGAAATAAGGATAATAAACTATTAATAGTAATAAGTTTTTCTATTTTTTGAAACAAAAGAACGTTACTCATATAAAAGGTAAACATCGGTCTTCATTCTGTCTAATTTTAAAACATGTTGTTTTATTAAAAAAATATTGAATTGTGTAAGAATCGAATTGTTGATTGACGTAAGGGTAGACAATTTAACATGGTGCACCCATGTACCCCATTCCTAAGAGATATTTCAAAATAACGTGAAAATTAACTATCTGGCAAATTAACCAAAAGCCCTTTAAGAATGAAAACATTAAAACGATATCTAAATTCACGTAAGGTTTCACAATTTCTCAATAACAGTTGACGCAACGTTTTTATAAACAGCGAACTAATTTCACAAGACCGTCAGCCCATTTAGCTGTTTTACGAAATCCTGAAATCGGTGAAAGCGACCTACACCCATTTAGTTATTTCCTACAATTTGATGCGGAAACTGTTTCCTCTACATTGATTTCTTTCATAGAACCCAATGGGCCATAACGGAATAGTGTGAAAGCATTGCCTATTGTAGATATATGGGATGGGCTAGGATGGGCCATGGGAAAAAATGCCATCCCGGAAGAATTTTTCACAATTAAGTAACGATATAGCTCATGTTTTGTTAGCAGTACAATAATATTTTAAGGCCGATTTGAACAGTTCTATGTAGGAGAAATTTAAACTGTCAATTGAACTGTAAATCAGTTTCAATCTTCATATACATGCATTGAATTGTTTGACCGTTTAGTTAGAACTGAGCGTAAACAACGGGTTTTACGAGTATATTGCCGTGGAATTCGATTGCCGTGATTTGTTTTGATTTTTTGTCTCTACATTTTGAAAGAGAATGTAAGGGATGACAATATTAAATGAGACGGTGGTTACTCACCCTTAGGGACATATCAACATATTATTTGTTCTACAGTTAGATACTTTAACGATTAAATTTTCTCTAAATTATATTCTTCTATTAGTTATTTCATAGTTAGTTATTAGACATAATTTTTTATATTAAGATTTTTTTTTATAAAGAAAAATATTCAAATGACGTTTATTGAAAAGTAAAAACATTTCTTCTTAATAATTAGTTTATGCGGTAATGAAGTCGTTTATTTCTGCCAAATGCAATGTAATTCTCGTAATAAAAGTGGCCTGTTTCAATATTAGGGGTAATTTATTTTATTTAATTGAATCTATCTATACTAATATTATAAAGAGGAAAGATTTGTATTTTTGTATTTTTGTATGTATTGAAATAACTCAAAAACTACTGGGCCGATTTTAACCGTTCTTTCACCGTTAGAAAGGTAATTTATCTATGAGTAACATAGGCTAAATTTTTTTTCCACGCGGGCTAAGTCGCGAGCAACAGCTAGTGTTATATAAGAATGAGATGTTACATTGTCAAGGTTATGTAGATTAAATATTCATGATAAACTAGTCTAGGAATCACGCGAGCCTGTAATGCTACAAGGACTTGTAGAGGTCAAATAATTTCATAGTTCATTTTAATTAATTTTTCATGATAATTTACTTAGCT
>LD688973.1:685977-697533 GCA_003118335.3 Papilio memnon | reverse complement strand
TTGACAATACTTAATCTTACTAGACTCTATATCAAAACTAAATAATCCTGCCTCTTTTCTCCTGCTACTCCTTTTCGTCCTTGTAATCTTACGAACTGCAATTTTACTTAGAGGAAATACTAAACAGTGTGTGCAATATGAATAAAATCTATAACTTTAACTCAGAAATTCGGTTGAAATAAATACTACTGGGCCTCGCCAAAAGACCGCCACGACGATTGCAATATATCAATGTGAAATTAAAGATTTTCAAGCTGTTTTGTGTTTGATGATGATTAATTATGACCTTTATGTACGAGTTATCTTAGGGTAATAATATACTTATAGACAGTTGGATTAAGGGCTTGATTCAAAAGACAGTTATTTTAGAAACCGCACGCATAGTGAGGAGGTTCCTGTCTCTGCAGCCCTGATCACTGGTTGCTTGAGTCATCGGATTCCGCAGTCGGTGGTGCTTTATTTTTATATATGTTTTATTTTTATATACAAATCATGTATAATAAATTACATAGAGAATAAGGAATAAAGATATATGTGGTTACTTAGAGTACACTTACGTGCATTTGCACCCAACATCCGATATATTTCATTGCTCTATCCACATTTTGAAGCGAAGTTTTATTTAATTTATTGGCCATCGTGAGAGCAACCAATAGCGGAAATTTGATAGAATAAAATGTGAATTTACTATCAGATATTTTAGTGTACAGCTGCAAGTCATACTTAGAGAAGTTTCTGCTTTTTGAAGTTATTGAATCCATGTATTGTCCGTATTCTGATCTCAGGTGAGCCTGTAGAGAGATTTATTTTATTGATATTATCTATACTAATATTATAAAGAGGAAAGATTTGGATTTTTGTATGTATTAAAATAACTTAAAAACTACTGAGCCGATTTCAAAAATTCTTACACCATTAAAAAGCTACGTTAACGTGAATAAAATAGGCTATGCTATCTTTTTTAATTTCACGCGGTCAAAGCCGCGAACAACAGCTAGTTATACATGATTGTAAAAGAGATTGCGACATCAATAATTAAGTTCTACAATTACCCATACCTCGTTGAAGAGTTTACACATTTTGGTATACATGTCGTCGCTCAGGTTTTGGCTTAACAATTCATAGATAAAGCTTCGCATCATACTTGTGTCGTTTAGAGCTAAATTGCCAACGTTGGGGAGCAGATGCCAGCACGGCTTGCCGTTACGTGTCTTCGCTTCATCTTCTATATCGTCGATGATCAAGTAATATGACTGAAACTGTAGAAAGAGAATTCGATAAATCAACAAAAAGGGAATTTATTTATTCGTCATGCTTCTTTGGAAAGCTAGGTTGAACAATAAATTAATTAGCGGTTATCCTAAACGTTGTTAAAAAGGTACCATTTCGACACACCAAGCTAGTGTGTTAATTTGATGTCTGCACTCGTCTGTTATGTTGGTGTTATGTTGAAGCGCTTCAAAAGCATACACTGTAAGCTGCCCCTGTACTGACACACGCTCTAACGTGTGGTATTCGATTGCCTGAAAACAAATGAAACCCTAATTAGTATATGAACGAGTAGTCGCACAACTGTTTAGTCGCGCATTGATCCCTAGGAGTTTCTATGGAGGTGCGCACACTAATCGATTTTTAGTTGTGCAAAACAGTTGAATTTGCTGCGAAACAATCGACAATCCCACAACAGTTGTGCGATAAAGGTGTGCGCCCGCTCTAATCCATTATTAGTACTGTTTTTCTTACTTCATACTAATATAAATGGGGAAAGTTTATAGCGACGGACGTTTCTTACTGTAGCATATACGTAGAATATAGTCTGGAAGAACACAAAGACTACTAATTATTTCTTTTAATTCCGCGCGGATGGAGTTGCGGTCGACAACTAGTAAGAAATAAAATTTTACTCCACGTGGCTCAGTAAATTGTTCTGTGCGTTAACGCGTGTGTATAAATCAGTAACGAGGTAATCAGTAAGTTAATCAATTAATCTAGAAGTAAGTCCCTTCTACCTTACCAATTATCTATACATATTAGCTGTTCGCGTGCGTTCTTTATCTATAATATATATTATATAAACTTTATTTGATTGTTTACATTTGCCAAATTCTGAATTGCAAATGTCAAAATACGAATTACCTTACTATGACAAATTTGCTTCCTTGATGTTGGCAGAAGCTTATGGTCTCATTCCCACATTAGGTTTTTTTATCCGATTTATTTACCCCCTAAGTTTAATAGCGTGAAAATATGTAGCCTAAAGTGACGTTAGTGTAGGGCTTTTTATTAAAAAAAATAATCATTCAAAAATATGCTGTAATTGCCGACATCTTAGGCAACAAAGTGTGTGTTTACGCTTTATTATATTAGTATAGATATAGAGAGTATAGACGTATAGATATAAAAGATATTTCTCAAACAACTGATGTAAAATGGGTTTACAAGTCCACGAGTTGGCAAGTACAAGTCGACGTAGCGTCGGTATAGACCAACAAGGTTGAATTTGAAATAATTGGATCATCTACTTGCGTAATATGTTAATTATACAATAAGATGAGGTAACAGTTATTACCCAACTGTTTGTTACATCGTTGTTTTAATAATATACACTTAAAGCCTTCACGAAACAACCTTTTGCAAAGAATCATAAAGGTCATAAAATATAAGGTTATGTTTTTAGAATACCCCAAGTGTAATCTGACTTTAAACAGTACTGTGATCACTGGACTGGACAATAATTATAATGATATGCAAAACAACCATCAGCAAGGAGGTGTTGCCACTATACTTGTCAGATATACAAATATATCGCATTGCTATCAACTTGGACTGTTATAATAAAAGTCAATACAACAACCGTATAAATCGGTTTTTCCCCAATACCCATGCATTTTTAGTACACCGGAAATGAGGTCGGTAATACAAGGGTAATCCAAATCCGCGTTTCTATTTACCTTTTTTAATCGGTCCTTAATATCTGTTGCTGGCAAATATTTCGATCCATCCAATCCATTTTTCATAATTTTAGGGAAAGTATCATATAATTTGGCGTAGGACTTCTGTGATAGTATTAACTGTCTGTTTGTCGCTGGCCTGGAATAGAGATTATTATAAACATTAGAAAATTCAATAGAAACTGCCTAATATCACAATATTTAAATATGTTTGGGTTATGGCAGATCAGAACTGTATATCCCGGTTTAAAGAATAAAACAGTCTTACTAACAAAGTAGACCGCAAACTAACTAGTCGCCGCGAATTCAGCACGGGCCTAAAAAGTAGTAGCACAGAATGTTCCTGCGCAAAAGCTACCTTCTCATCAGTACCGTCAAAATTAAGTTGTTGAATTGTCTGTCAAATTATTATTGATTAGTGTTAGAAAAAAAGGCAAAAAAATATTGTCCGTTTTTGTCAAATTTCTTGTAGTCGATACTCAATGTTTATATAACTATTGAAAACTTAACTTCAGCAAAAACTTAAAACATTATTTACATCGTTATGAAAACTAACCTTTTTGTAAATAAGAATTGATTTTTGTATTCACAGATTATAAGGGTTTTATACTTTTTTTTATTAAGATTTGACGAGATCCTAAAATTACATCTTTTTTCGTACCTTTGTCAAAAAGGAATCAATGTCATAAAAATGTACCAAGATCGTAAATGTGGAAATCATTTTACAAATACGAAATTCATAATACAGACCACGTAGAAGATAGAACCGTAAACATACTCAATTTATCGCTGTTTACTTCTCGATTTACATAACTTATGCTGTCTAAATATACACCTCTTTAAGGCTGTACTATCAATTCTATAAAATATAACTTTGTTTTATGTAAACAAACATGTGATTACGACAACTAAGGCAGATTTACTGTCATTGAAATGATTGTATCGTTGTGCAAACCCTTTCATATCAATACTGGGGGAACAAGAATACCTTAACTTAGTGACTAGGACTTAGTGGTATGCACTAGCACACGGTGAAGTGCTTGACTTATATATTATAAGATAAGTTCCCTTAGTTCGATACCTATCATGTACCAATGTGTTTTTCGGTTTAGAATTTCATATGTTTATTTATTGGCTTTTTTAAGGGCGCAGTTTTTAGCCCTTAACTCTTTCGTCGCGGTAGACGCATGCCATAGCGCGCACATGCGTGAATCATTTTCATAAGTCGTTAGGGCCCGCATGCGTTGGCCGATAGTACTTAGACCGCGCACCCCTTTGACTAAACTATCGCACAACCGTTTAGTTGCGCTTTGATTGCTATGAGCTCATATGGAGGTGCGCACACTTCTCTACTTTTAGTTTTGTGCAACTAAACAGTTGAATGGGCTGCGAAACCATCGACAATTGCACAACAGTGCGATTGTTTAGTCAAAGGTGTGCGCCCGCTCTTACTTTTCCTTACCACACATTATACAACTCTTTCATTACAAGACGCGCACTTTACATCCACTAATCATTTTTTTTTATATTATAAGATGGCAAACGAGCAAGTGGCCACCTGAAACCGCCAAAATGGCGAAGTGACCGCTGTCCATAGACATTCGCGATAACGGATGCGTTGCCTGCCCTTTATCGACGGAGAAGGACACGCACGTAAAGAGGATATTTACTCGGACTCTTCCTATACGTCTCCTCTACCGTCAAATCCACGTTCCCTTACCACCCTATTCCTATGAGAAAAAGGGTGGGAAGGAAAAGGGACTAAAGTTGGGCCTCCGGCAATACACTCATCAGACGAAACGCGGAATTGCTTCCACTTCACGCCTGTCTTCTGTGTGGTCGTGGTATTGCACCGAGCGAGCCGACCCGTGCAGTGCGAAGATGTTAAAGCGGGCTCTACCACAAATAGATTACTTTTTTACTAAATACTTATTATACATTTATAGTAGTCATTATCCTGTATGCTGAGTTATTGACTAATTAAATTGCGCACTTACGCTAAAGGTAAACATGGTATGCCGTTCGCTTACGTTTTTATAAAGTAATGAAGTTAAATAGAAGTAATAAAAAGTGGAAAATTGTTATACCTAGAGATTTTCATAACAATGTACAGGACATTACTCAATTAAAATATGTCAATTCTAGGATTCCGTAGCTCATTTTTAATCCGTTTAAAAATAATGAAATAATAAGTAACAATTTTTAATTGTATAAAAGTTCACTCACCAATTCGCACAATTTCTTGAGAAATTCAATAGCCATTTGCAGGATACCATTTTACTGCTGGGTTTTTTACTTTTTTTGTCGATATAGAATTCTAAAACAAATTCAATACAATCGTTAACCAACCGCTGCAATGTAGTACAATTATTAAATATTACATAATTTGCATAAAACTAACACAAGACTACACTTATATACTAGCATCGTACATTTTCCCCCACTTTATTTTTTTTTCGCGCAGTTTTAAGATGCTTCGTGTTCGAACAACTCACCATCATTTTTGTACTGAACTTTGTACAGAGCCTTGACGAACAATAGCATTGCTTGGCGAAAGATAACTCATTAGGCATTTAAAGGAAAACCATTAAAATAATATACGTAAACATCGTTTAATTAGCATTATGATTTATTTACAAAAAAGTTTGCACTTCCAAACGCATTCTAACAAAATAATTCAATATTCGTAAATGGTATATCGATAATTAAAAAGTATTATATCATTACTTCACATAAACTTACAAAAAACATTAGGCTATAGAATTGCGACTCTGAAGATGGAAATATAATTCAAACTATCAAATTGGACGCAGAATCAAAGTATGTAGGTAATTAAATAAAAACTGTCAAAATTGGACGCAGAATCAAAGCATATAGGTAATTAAATGAAAACTGTCAAAATTGGACGAAGAATCAAAGCATGTATGTAATTAAATAAAAACTGTCAAAATTGGACGAAGAATCAAAGCATGTAGGTAATTAAATAAAAACTGTCAAAATTGGACGCAGAATGTATGTAGGTACTTAATTAAAATCAGTGATCATATGAAATTCATGTATCTCACAATTAATCAGATAAATAAGAAAAATAGACCAAATTTAATAAAAAAACTTACTGTAAGAGTGCCTGAAAGTACCAAAGATTATTTTAGGAAAATTTAACTATAATGTTTTTAATAGTAAGTAATTAACTCTTTTACTTTAACTTAAAATTAGCATTAAGCCCCTTTACATGACCGTGAACTTGAACTTCAATTTATAATATGCATTCTAGAAGGTTCTGTTGAATTTTGTATATTTTTTTTTAATAAAAAATAATTATATAACTCGTCTCTAGTTTCAATGCTTATCAAGTGATAAACATAGTAATACTACATACTCCAATAAAACAGAACTCGTTTTTGTTGTATTTACATCGTAATATTATACATTATCATAATTATAATTTATGTATTGAATTAAACAATTTTCTGTTCAGTATTGTACCATGTTCATAAATATAATTTAATACGACTAATCTTTTTTTAATTCGTAGGTACAACTATCTGTCAACCCAGTCTTCCCCCAGAAGGAAGGGTATCTTTTTGATAATTCCCCCCATACCAAAAAAAAACAAAGTACAAATTTTTAACAACTTAAATTAGGGTAGACCGACTTTTTTTTATAAGAGAAGGGGGCAAACGAGCGGCGGGCACACAGAGGTGGTCTTATTACCGACTTATTTTATTGTTTTCACACAAGTGGTTTTATCGAAAATCCTCGTCGGTTCTGAGGATAGGCTTGTACAGAGAGATCGTAATCATCGATCGTTGGGATGAATTTGAAGTAGCGTAAACAGTCACTTTGATTGATTGATAGTTTAACGACATTAAAGCTATATAAAGCCATTTATTTATACGTATTTATTGCAACAGGAAGCTGCACACAGTGCAGTATGCACTGCAATTTGGATTACATCAAGAGAACATCGTTATTGCGCAGAAGCGATCACCTGCAAGAATTGTACAGGACATCGAAGTATAAGGTAAGCAATGTTAATTTTAATTTAAATTTCTACTGATCCCTTTTTGCTACACACCTATATGTATTCCAATCGATAAAATAATTGATAAAAAATGACTTTGTACCGCTATTTTTGACCTTAATTAACAAAAGCGACCTCGGTTTAATTTAGCACCAATCGTTAAATGTAATTGTTTGGTTTTCTTTAACCACTTATTCAAAGAGATTTGGCAAACTAAGGATGAGGCATAATTGACACTTCTATTGATAACCTCAAAACCACTTGTCAATATAATAAATTGCCCATAGGTATCATTAAACAATATTTAAATATTTATTTTATAACGCTGTTTGGTTTATTTTATAACAAAAGATGGAGCTTATTATAATTTTATAAAATGTTTTATTATAATGACACCTTTCAGAGAAAGCACCGGTGAAAAATGTTTGTTCACCATGCCTCGTCTATACATTTTTTAAATGTATTTATATTTACTGCATTTGTATTACAGTTATCATCTAAGTATTTTGATACAATGTTTATTTGATCCAAACTTGTTTTTTCGTGCCGGTACGCCGGTCATCTTACTAAGTTACTAAGTATATCACGAACAAAAGCTAGTACTTTTACTCTATTTGATAAAAAATGCCAAACTTTTTCTTTTCGAACATTGATAAAGCAAAGGTGAAACGCAATATTGAATAGGCGGCGTATGTCCACCTTGATTACCTTACCCTCAGTGTAGATTCAGTGATAGATACTTTAAGACTTCATTAATCCAATAACTGTGTGTCATTTATTATACTCGTCACAAGTTAAAATGGAACACTAATACAAATGACGTCACGTAAAGGAAAAACACTTACTCAGAAATCTCAGAATAATAACCAGCGAACCCGCGTGTTCGGGCTAATACGTTGCGGCTAAACGCTTCTGCGCAGAATTAATTACTGGTTTATCCAAAATCCATATGCTTACTGTAAAAACATCTTCGAACAGCCCTCATCTGGTCCAAAGAACCTATGTATGTATAGCGGCCACTAATTCAATTTGTATAGGTATATAAAATTAATACAAACCGATCACTTTTCACAGCATATTTCATCACATTTCAAAATGGTTTACAATTTACATCAAAACAATCACTAATAACAAAAACATAAAACAAATAAACCATACAAACATAAAATCCCTTTTCTGTTTTCGTACTTTTTCTCTCCACTACGCGCGGTGTTGCACTTGTGGCCAGTTTCACTTCCTTGACAAAGTACAGACTTCCATGGACGTTAGTAGCCGGTGATCTGGAGGCGAATGCCTATGATCAAGGGGGGATTTTTTATTCCGAAGAGAGTGCTTTTATGAAAAACTGACAAGTAGTTTTTGAGTTTTCAGCATGAACCTCATGGGTTATAAGAACATTAGCATTATAAATGAATTTATGTGTATATTTATTTTACCACCGCCCTTGCGACGGCCATGCCAAGGTCGTATGAGTGTTGTACACTAACCTATAATTACATTGCCTTTATAATTATATTTTAGTTATTTATTCAATACATGGCAATCCACATAGACTTTATTTTATTTATATCTTAATAAAAATTAATAATATAACAGAGACATTTTCTATACCAACATTGTAAGGTATTTTGAAGTTTACATTATTGTCTAAGCATATTTGACCTTATGATCCGCGAGAAGCAAGTAATTTCAATGAATATTTTTTTATTTCCATTTCGTGCAATTTCGACACAACACGCCATTGTGTTAAATTATATTTTATTTTGTCGATTACTTTTGTTAACACATTCTTAACATTGTGTATTATACAAACAATAACTCACAATTATGAGTTCTAGCGAAAAATATATTGCAACTTTTTATTCATATTATCAAGTAATAACCATAAGTGTCGTGAGCGAAATGCAATTTAATATAGCCATTAAAGATTTATACCAAGATTGGTGTATTTTGTAAGAATTAATAAAACCATTGTCACAATTTTATTCACGTCTTTGAAACGCACGTACTCAAAGAAAAGAATCTTCTCGTCTCTTGATAATTTCAGGGATAAAGAAACAAATTGACGAAGGGTTAAAAAAAAAATCAAATCATGTTTAAATAACGTTTATTTTATGTAAGTAAAACAAAATTCGTATAATTTAAATCTAAAGGTAAACAATAAAATTAGTAATCGATATTTCCAGTAACTGACATTTGTAGTCATGAGTTCTAAGTACGGGTTTATCATCTTTGATACATGATTATTCGTATACATATATATTATCCTTTGCGTACGTAGTGTTTATAAGCATCGTTTTAAGTCAAAAATGTTGTAACCTTTTTGAATACATTAGACCAACGGATAACCTTTTTGACACAGTTAATTGGCGAAGTGTTTATTTATAATAATTAAAAATCTTTTATTATGAACCATGTTGTTATATTGTTTTAATATAATATAATTCTGTTAATTAAATCAAAAATATGTAAAATATTTTATTAAATATTTATATTAAACTAGCTGTTCATGGGGCTTCATCCGCTTGAAATTATAAAAACTTTGTTTTATTGTTTACATTTGTCAAATTCTCAATTGCAAATGTCAAAATACCAATTACCGTACCATGGCAATCTTGCTTCCTTGATGTTGGCAGCTCGTAGCTTATGGTTTCTTTCCCACATTAGGGTTTTTATCCCATTCATTTACCGTCTAAGTTTAATAGTGTGAAAATATATAGCCTAAAGCGTGACGTAACTTTAGGGCTTTTTATAAAAAAAGGAATTATTAAAAAATGTGCTGTAATTGCTGACATTACGCCACAAAGTAGTGTGTGTTTACGCTTTATTACATTAAGTATAGATATAGATATACGATAGATACTATTAACTACTAATATTTTTTTGAAACAATGATAAAATTATAATTTGTTATTAAAAATGTTACAATATGTATAATAACTGGCTGAAAGGACACTTCAACGGACTAAAAAAGAAAGAAAAGTAAATTAAGAATGGAGGAAAACGTTGAAACAAAAAAACTTATGTGTAATTTTTTGTAATATTGCGAATGTATTGAGGGACAAAAATAAAGAACAATTTTGCTTAAATGGTGTTAGTTTATTATTTTAACATGTCCAGTGGAGACGTATAGTGAGCTGATGATGATGAATTATGTTTGGAATTCCGATGTGCGACCCACATTCACCCAAAGTCATACAGAAATGTTTAACGAGTAAACTCCATAACCTAGAACGATTTCAATTACTCTTTCACCGTTAAAATGTTACATACGCTGTATTTAATATTTCTGTAAAATATTTCAACATTTAAAAATCAACGTTTATACCAAGCCAAGACCGACTGATAACTAGTAAATTAAACCTAACCAAAACATGTTAAAATCAAGTTAAAATATACTGAAATTCTGTTACAAAAATGTGTTTTATTTCCTTCAAAATCCATTAACCATTATTTAAAATTAATCAGTATTCTTTATATCAATTGGAACGTATCGATTAATGAAACCAATCTTTTATAAATATCTGCGCTCGGTACGGCGTTTGAAGATAGATTGTTGATTTTTTTCAAGAAATTTTCGTACTGTATTTGTTTTTCCTCTTCATATATTTCTTGTAATTTCAAGGTATCATATAATTCTTGAATTTTTCGCACACAATTTTTATCCCAATTGCCGTAATTTTCTTGGAAGATTCTTCGTTGCTCTATATCACACATTTCTAACGCCTTTACAGCTAACCAGGAACATTTTCCTTTCTGTATATCTGTTGAAGATTTGAACTCATTTCTGTCGTATAAATCCATTAAGTCATTCTAAAACGAAAAGATATACATTATCATCCTTTTAATTTACTTTTCTTTTGAATTTAAATGGCAACATAACTAATGTCGCATTTTCGCCTTTCCCACACTCAAACAACTATGAGTGGATCGGTTTCTGGTGCACCTTTTCTTGGCAAATTTTAATTTGTAAAATAACCGTCATCAATGTTTATTCAAGTGATTAGTAAACATTGATTTGTGTAACACAATTTCAGGTTGAAATTGGAAGTATAAGAAAAATTTTATAAAAATATTTTCTATCGCAAAGGTCTTGTCTTGATCACGATATGTTCATGTCTAAATTACCTTTATTTGAATAAAAACTCCAACATCGTTACACACATTACGCACTTGCAATTTTGTTTCGTCCGTGTCTTTGTTAACCAAAATTAGAGCTAATATTATTGGAGCCTGGATAGCAAAAAATGACACTTTTATTTCATTTATCTTGGTATAATAGTCCACAGTAAAATTTTTGTAATTCCGTTTTTCCGACGTTGAAATATCTAGATGCTGTCCGACCGCCGACAAAAAATAAATCTGAAAAATAAGAGTCAACAACAATTATCTACAAAACAACTGAATAAGGCAAGAGTTTTTTCACGGTCCGTTAGGGTTAAGAATATTTGAATATAAAAGAATTGAATATTTGAATAATAATCAAGACGTTTTATTAAAAACTAGCTATTCCCATGCAGCTTCATCTGCGTGAAATTATAAAAACTTTATTTTATTGTTTACATTTGTCAAATTATCAAT
>LD688973.1:656072-685878 GCA_003118335.3 Papilio memnon | reverse complement strand
GCAGCAACTTCTCTCTGTGGTCTCTTTCCCACATTAGGGTTTTTATCCAATTTATTTACCCCTAAGTTTATAAAGCGTAAAAATATAAAGACTAAAGCGTAACGTAAGTGTAGGGATTTTTGTAAAAAAAAGAATTATTCAAAAATATGTTGTGATTCCTGATATCTTAGGCAACAAAGCAGTGTGTGTTTACGCTTTATTATATTAGTATAGATTAGTGTTAGTATTAGTATATTAGTATAGATTATCTTTTGTTATTTTTATACTTATTTAATTGATTAGTAGGGTGTTTAAATGTTCGAAAAGCAAAAGTATTATATTTTCGAAAAGACTTTTGCTTTTCGAACATTTAGCTAATGCTTTAGTACGGTGTTTACAAACAGTAATCTATAATTACCAACGAACTTTTAAAAAGTCAATAAAATTAGTACACACTCATTGAAAAGCTGTAAAAAGCTCTGCTCTTTATAGGAATAGTTTAAACGTTGTTACGAAACAATATTTTAGTAAAAATTAGGAATATGCTAGCATGTTACATCACCATTCTCCACTTTTAATAGTAGTAATTGATTATAGTGTACCTGATTAACAAACTCTACTATTTTAAAGCTGAGGGTTTCAGGAAAATTCTGTAGTAGTATTTCGTGTATGAAGCTTCTCAGCATACTGGTGTCGTTCCTCGTCAATGGTCCAGCGTCTGGCAGTAGGTGCCAGCATGGCTTGCCGCAACGTGTCTTGCCATCGTCTTCCATGTCATCAATAAAGAGAAAGTAAGAAGTGCCCTGTGGAACAATACTTTAGTCCAGAAAAAATATTTTAATAACGTACTAACTTTTTCCCGTGACGTTTTCCACGCGGAATTTATACTTAATTAGTAATCTGTGTGTTTTTGAAGATTATTTAAACTGCTGAACGGATCTCGATGAAATTTAGTAAAGATGTTGGGGATAGTCTGGAAGAACAACATAGACTACTTACTTTTGTTTTTTTAATTTCACGCGGTCGGACTCAAGGGCGAAACCTAGTAATAATGTAGAGTATATCATGAAGTACGAAATTATTGATACATTATATCGTCATATTTGATACGTAGGCCACATTTTACATACCATTTCCATAGCGCAAGCCAATGCATACGCTTGATTTTTTTTTACTTCGTTATAATTTTCTGGCTGTTCTAGCATTTCGTAAGCATAAAGAAAGAGTTCAGCTAACACCGGTTTTCTCTCGAGTGCATAATAGCCCGACATCTAAAAGTGAAATTATGAATAGAATAAAATGTACAACTTTTGATATTTAAAATTTTGATTACGTCACCTTTTTAATACGATCCTTTATTTCAATTGAATCTAAATAAGTTATTCTTGCTAAAGCATCATCGACAACCTTAGTGAATATATCATAGTAGTTATCTACAAACTGTTTTGACAACGACGTAAAACAATTACTTGCTTCCATCCTGAAATAAAATTAAAAACTGTTTAATTGCTATTGATTTTCGATGTATTCCAAAATGTAATTTGAATACATCGAAAAATAAATTAACTAGATACGCCATTAACTACAATATTGTTACCTCCTTTCCGTACCAGACAGCAAAGAAACAATGATATAATAATATGTATTTTGTTGGGGGATGCAGAAAATAGCACATTTAAAGTAGGCAACATAACTACAATTTGGATGTAATGCTGGCCACTTAAACACTATCCTGGCTTACCCGTCTAAAGACGAGGCCGGGGTGGTGTTTAAGTTGGCCGACATCTGTTTAAGAAAGTAATTGGATAACTGAGTTCTGTAAGTTTTAGACTTATGGGTCGTTATCGTCGCTTCGCGACAAAGCCCCCTGTAAAACTAAATAAAAAATCATACATATTTTTTTTTAATTTCTGGCAAATATCGTTGTTTGACATTGTTGTTTATTGTCGAAGTATTTGAGTAAAAATCAATTTCAACCTTCTTGTCATCTTTAAAGAAAGCTCAATAATATTTTAACATAATGATGCATTTTTTAATTATTTTACGTTAAAACAAAAACTACGGCACAAGTCAAGTAACGATATCAATTTGAAAGTTGTTCTCATCATCCATTGGTAATAGTATTATAGAATAGTAAAAATGTTTTTACTAAACTATCTTCTAAAAATCGAGATAAAAGTGAGCAGTAATATACCTTGATCTTCTACGGTTGTCTCGCTATATTTTTGCGAATGCAGTATAATCAATCTATATATAATATATCTATTTCTATCTATCTATATCTACATCTGTACTCTATACATGTAATAAAATATGAGTGTAATATTTCAAGAAAAAAAATCAGATTTCGCGAACATGATGTATTTGCATTGCTGATACCGAAAATTGCATTTAAAAAAAATGTCTGTTTGTCCGCAAGCCGCGTTTGTTCCGGATAATCTCCGAAACGGCTAGTCCGATTTTGACGGGACTTTTACTGGAAGGTAGCTGATGCACACGAGAATGTTATAGTTGACCTTTTTTTATCCCTAGCTAACTTAGTTTGCCGGTAACAGCTTGTATCAAAATATGTTCATGAACTAAAGTATTAATTTTAAATAATAGAGGAAGACCTAAAAGACTTCGTAGAGATTGTGAAGAGGTAGAGGATGAGAGTAAGAAGAGAGTGAATTTAAATATGACGGCTGATAGATATGTGTGGAAGAGAAATACATGACGTACAACCCTCCGTATTAACGCTTGAACTGGTTAACATACCTCTTGTTATTACTAGATGACATCGTTTTTTCTTTTTATGATTTTTTAGAAAATACGTTGACTGCGCACAGTATACGACTAAAACGGCGCGAGTGCACGATTAAAACTGAGTAATATATGCAGACGCTGCGGGCGTTACTACATAATAAAGGATACAAAAAACAAATGAACTAAAACAAATGAATCACAATCATTTTCGTGCGACTTAAACGCGGCCGTTATCTGTGTCGTCAGTGTCCATTATATCCGCTCAGATGTCACTTCGATGTGAACAACAAAGTGTTTGGTTGGTTCACAAAGTTATCAAATGTTAAAAGAGTGATAAAACCACCTATAACTTTGGAAAAGCACATAAAAAACGTGTTATAAATATTGTTGAAACAATACAAAACCACGAGGAAATTGGCAATCTTGTGTTCATGAAAATTGTTACTCGGCGCTATACACGACATTGTTTATCAAAAAAGCGTTTAAACGTTGTAATAGTTAAAAAGTATTAAAAACCCCCAATTTCGTATCAAAAGCATATTGCCTGATCCTCCGCGTGGAGTTTAGGATATGAATTTCGATATCAAAATCCTTGATGCCCGTCTACGTAGGAACATAAAACGTCTTTGTAAAACTTCAAGTCTCTAGGCCTAAAATGATGATTGTTGAATATTATTACCGGTCAGTCAGTTTACTCTTTTTATATCATCATCAGCTCCCTATACATCCACACTATGGGGCTTGGGGGTATCCTTAATAAGGCGTGTCTAGTCCATGGTCAACTACGACGGCCCAGTGCAGGTTGGTTGTCTTTACACGTATCTTTGATTTACTCCGCCAATATGTACAGGTTTGCGCGTAATTTAAAAATAGGGTCGTCTATAATATGCCCGTCCTTGTCAGCTATCCTCCAGGGAGAGTCCTGTCAAAATCGGCCCAACCGTTTCGAGATTACCCGGAACAAACGCGACTTGTGGACAGACAGACAAAAAATTTTAATGCGATTTTCGTTATCAACAACACAAAGTACATCTTTGCGAAATCTGGAATTTTTCTTTCGGTGTTATGTACAGACACTCCAATTTTATTATATGTATATAGAAATATAAAGATATATTTATAGATAGATAAAGTGATGTTAGGTATACATGATAACTTATGATTTAAAAATATTAAGAATTTTTACCTCTTCAAAAAGTGAGAAAATAAAAAGCGATTTTGTCTAAATATTTATTAAATAAATTAAATAATTTATAATTTTTACTTGAGTAGAAATGTATAGCCATGACTAACATTTCTTGACGCTTAGTATATTTCCCAGTTGTTCAGGTTTGAAGCTTCCATCATTTTGATGAACAATTCAGGTGTCAAAATATCGTCTGATGGTAGCTCATTAAGATTTTTCATAAACTGCTTGTATTTTAAATTATGTTGTTCCTTGTAAAAGGAAATTAAATCTAGATCTTTATAGAGTTTTCTTATACGTTTAACATCTTCCGGATCCCAGCTGCCATATGAGGATTTGAAGATTTCCTTTTGTTCGGGTGTTGCTCGCAGCATAGTGTTCACGGCGTAAAAAGTGCACTTACCTTCTTGTATGTCGCTACTACTTTTGCCTGATTTAGACTCCTCATTGCTCAAGTCCGTGTAATCATTCTGTAAATTAGTGTTATAATATCATAAAGAGTTAACTCATAATTCTAAGTTTTGTAGCTTTCGCTCCCTTTCGTGTAAAAAAAACAAAAGTAAGTAGCCTGAGTGTTCTTCCAGACTATGTTAATATTTCATCGATATTTATTCAGTCGTTCAGGCAGCAAACCCTAAGAAACATCTCGAATTTATAAAATTAACAAGATGTCAGAAATTGCAGCATATTCTTTTTTAAATAAAAAGCCTTGCACGCTATAGGCTATTATATATTTTCACGCTATTAAACTTAGTAAGTTAAATTGCCATGGTAACGGCAATTGTTAGCAAAGGCCTCCGTTGTCAGTTGAATTATGAGATATTCAATTATAAGTTTTACAAATATAAACAACAAAATAAAGTTTTTATAATTTCATGCGGATAACGAAAATGTTTCAATACAAACACTGACAATACACTATCAATATTATTAATATAGTCCACAAATATTCGAGGTCCATTTTTAATCACACGTTGATTTGAATAACCAATTTTTTTTTATTTCATTTCTTATGTAAGTTAATGGAACTCTCCAAGGTGTACCTTTATTTATTTATCGAAAGTTACTTAAATATTCTCGAATAAAAAGGTGACGCAAAAAAAATATTACATGCATGGAGTGAATGTTAGAAGATCTAGTAAGTCGGCAATATTGATTGTTTTGTTTATGTTATTCTGTACTAACCATCATTTGGTACAATGCGCCCACATCGCGGACTATATCTCTGATGCGCTCGAAAGTTGGCTCATTATCTTTTTCGCATAAAATCAAGGCTAACATTATCGGTACTTCTAAGCAGTAGTATGTGCATTTGTATCTTATTATTTTATTATAGTTCTCATATGTATATAGAGAAACATCTTTTGCTTTAGGAATTGTGTTGTCCAGGTACTGGCCAATAGCTACAAATAAATACATCTGAAAATATAAAGATTTATATAAACAACGGTAGAGGCCGCAATACATTTTTTGCAATACCACGACCACTCAAAGGATAAGCGTCAAGTAGAAATAATCCCTCATTTCATCTGATGATACCGAAGGTCAAATCATAGTTTTTAAAATGCAACTATCGTTAATAAAAAAAATACTTAACATAGGACGGATGCTACACAACGTTCAAAGGAACCAACATACCTCGTTAAAAATATCTATTATTTTGGTATAAATAGGACCATTCAAATGTGCTTTTAGTATGTCATTTACAAGGCTACGGAACATGCAGGCGTCGTTCAAGATCAAATTGTTGACTTCAGGCAATAAATGCCAACACGGCTGTCCGTGGCGAGTCTTAGACTGGTCCTCGAAGTCATCCATGATCAGGAAATATGATTGTGCCTGGGAAATAACGTCATATTTTATTTTACACTTGAAAATGATTTATTGTATCGTTGTTTTTAATTAAATCAATTAGTGTTTATAAGCAGGTTAACGATGTGTCTTATCTCCATTGATTAATTAACCCACTACGTGGTAGAATCAGATTATTAGGTGATGTTTTAATGCTGTTATCATTATCTATACTTCTATACTAACTTCGTGGCGTAGGATGTCAGCAATCACAGCATATTTTTGAATAATTATTTCTTTATTAAAAAGCCCTACACTTACAACACGCTTTAGGCTATATATTTTTACGCTATTAAACTTAGGGGTAAATAAATTGAAAAAAAGTTCATGTGGGCGAGGGACCATAAACTACAAGCTTCCAATATTAAGGAAGCAAGTTTATTATGGTAACGGCAATTTTGACATTTGCAATTGAGAATTTGACAAATGTAAACAATAAAATTAAGTTTTTATAATTTCACGCGGATGAAGCCGCACGGAAATAACTAGTACATGATAAATTGTGTAAGCAATGTAACATTTTATAAATATGCAATACATATCAATAAAATAATATAATTCTAAATCCCTTAGAAATGTAAGAGGCACTGAGAACGACAAAATGTTTTAAATCTGGACACATAGTTTGAGGAAAATTAACGGGAACTAAAAAGAAAGTAATAAAAGGTGGTGTCCAGAAAATATCTTGTCATAATAATTGACTTGTGTGTCTGTCGCCAACAAACTGCCGTGCAGTTTGGGGACTTTTCTTTTAAAGGTCAAAGCATTTTTTTGTGCAAATAAATGAATGAAAAAGATAAGCGTTTTCCGTTCGGCCGTCCGCCGGGACATTGTGTTTCCTTCCCCAATCTGCCGATTGATTCTGTAAGGTTAATTGGTTAAAAAGGAAAAAAAATACTACATGTCATTATCTCGAATGTCACTCAACTATAACAGAAATAGAAATAACTATATTAAAATATTACCAATTCCATGGCGCACGACACAACTTGTGCTTTGTATAGACTCTGCTCGTTAAGTTTTATTGGATTCTCCAACACTTCGTAGGCCATCATTGTCATGTGACCTTGCAAAGGTATCCTTAACAGTGTATCATACTCCATTAACTGCAAAATAAATGTGTTATTTTTTTGTTTTAAATAATAGTTATAGTATTATAAATTTATAAACAAACTAGCTTTCGCTCGCGTCTGCGTGGATTAAAAAAAACAAAAGTGAATAGCCTATGTGTTCTTCAAGACTATCCTCTACATTTATACCAATTTTCATCGAAATCTGTTCAGCCGTTTAGGTTACGAACATCCATCCATCCATTTAAACTTTCGCATTTATAATATTAGTCTGAAGTATGAAGTATGTGTAACACACTCAAATCCATAAAATACAGATAAAACATTACTAATTGCCACACTAAGAGTGATTTAATTGTTACTTCAGTAAATATAGAATCTCGTATTAAACCTACGGAATTTTCACTAAGGAAAATCAAAAAACAAGTATCATCGATAAAATTTCTAGGAGATTAGTCTGATAGAGGGCGCTGCACAAATCTAATACAATGTTTGTTAACGATGTCACGAATACTTTGTCGCTTATTTTCGTGCTATCCTAAAATACTTTTAAATTAGGCATTGAAGCGTATTGTTTTTCTGCTTACATAAATCCTATTCATAATAAAATAGCTTACAACTAGTTAAAAATTGTTAATTTTACCTTAACTAATCGTTTGGCTAGTGGTGGTGTTTTAGCAACTTCACCTTTAGCCATCACATCGGCGACTAAATCTCGAACAGTGTTATTGAAACATTGAGTCCTATTCATCCAATCCGCTTTCGAAGATTGCTTATGTTGACTTGCACTATGCCCGATGTCACATATGGGAGATAACAAGAGGTATATAATAAAAGCATACATAAAATTGAAATCATGTGACTGACGAATGAACGAATACGAAAAAACAAATGAAGTTTGAAAGTAGCTAAGAGTGGACGTTATTGAATCAATAAGTAACAAGAATCCAGATTATAGATCCATAACCAAGCACAACAGTGGTAGAGCCAGCTTTAACATCATCGCACTGTAGGGCCGGCTTGCCTGGTGCAATACCACAACCACACAGAAGACAGACGTGAAGTGGGAGCAATACCGCGTTTCAGACAGACAGACACGGTGGAAAACATGGTAGACAACATGCCTTAATCAGAGGAAGCACGGAATAAAGCGAGCGAATACGCCGCCGTGGTACTGAAGAAACTACGGTGTGCTGAACAGGAACGGCGAAGAGCCAACCTAATGGACTCAAGGAGCTGAAGCGCAGATTGCTAGTAGGAAAAGCATAATTGCTGAGACCGCCCCCACGATGTAATACTAGACGGTAGTTCCGTGGGAGCTCAAAAAGTCCATAGAGAGGGTTGTTAACGGGACTTATGCTAGGCACACCAGGCATGCTGCTCCCATGCTTGACGGTGCTGTAAAGCATTTTTCCCTCTATAAAAAAAACAGACAGACAGACAGACAGACAGACAGACAGACAGACAGACAGGCAGAAATTTTTTTAATACGAATTTCGTTATTAGCAGTGCAAATACATCATCTTCCCGAAATCTGGAATTTTTCTGTTGATATTACAAACAGACACTCCAATTTTATTATATGTATATAGATTAGATTTACACAATAATTATATTATATATTTCTAGTTTAAAATATAATATCAGTACATAATATTTTAAAAGAGATACATACCAAATTCTAAAACCACGAACAAAACTCCTACTTAATGACATATTTTGATAATATCTAAAATCTGATTTTTTTTTTCAATTGATTATCTTTCTCTGTAGAGAGACTGTCAGCAGCTGCTCGATTGAAAATTCGAAGGCGCTTTAATAGAGGCGTACAATTTCTTTATTGAGCGAAATAAATTCGTGGGTCGCAAGTTATACAATAACGCAAGAATTTGATTTTCAATTTTTTAAGTTATACTTAAGTAGATAGCTTATTAAGTTAAAGTAATATTTTGTTTTAAATGTAATTCAAGTATTTAATTACATTTAATGGATAGTATTAATAAAAACAAAATTAAAGTGTCCAATCTAAATATTAGAGCAGGTATATTTCGTCGAGTAAATGACAATTTATTTTACTGACTTACTATTTTCCCGTGACTTTGACCGCACGATATTAAAAAAGGAAACCTAATAAGTAGCCTTCCAGACTATGTTTTATATCAAGTATAGATGGATGGATGGATGTTAGAGTTTGTAGCTTAAACGGCTTAACGGAACTCGATGAAATTTGGCATGTGTTAGAGGATAGTCTGGAAGAACACATAAAGCAAGTAGCTTTTGTTTTTTTTTTCAATTTCAGACGGAGTCGCGGGCTGAAGCTAGTCAATAAATAATTACTATTATAATTTGTGTACTAAAATACTTTCTTATTGATCACAGAATAGCCCATAAATGATATCAAAGAGTTGCTATTCAATTCGTTTTATTCCTCGAAGTGTTGAAGGTAAGATTCCGATGTGGGGCTTATTTTGATCACTGGACTGGAATGAGGTAAACAGGTATTATATTGTATTTGACGAATATACCATTTATTATAAGTCAATATTTTAAAGAAAAAGAACATTTAAGAAACACTGGAATTATCTGAATCGCGCGTACATTTTAATATTGATGAGTATGGATCTAAAAAACATACTTTATTTCAGACAAAAAGTCGTGACTGTTATTGACTGTATGTTCATTTTATTTTATTTGGAACAAGTAAGACGATGAATGTTAATGTAAAAAGACATGTATTCTAAATTGATGGTGCATCGCGACTTTGTCACCGCGGAATGGGATTTAAAAAAAATAATATAATAATATTAGTTAGTCATTTAATCCGTTCAGAATGCAAACATCATAACATTTAATTATAAAGTTAAACGCAAAATAATGACGGAAGGAAAAATAATGTTACATACAAAAACAAAAAATTAAATACATACACATTAGTAAGCATAAAAATAATGAAACTTCTTTATTAAGTTTGCTATGCTGAATGGATAAGAAATTGAGAAGCAAAAGGTTAGCGTGGTATGGAGACGTTATGCGACGAGACGATGGGGACATAAACCAGAAAGTGTTAAGAATGAATGTGGATGGCTACAAAGGAAGAGGAAGACCGAAGAAAGTATGGATGGATTGTGTGAAAGAGGATATGCTTAAGAAGGGAGTGGATTCAGATATGACTGCTGATAGAAATGTATGGAAGAGTAGTACATACTGTGCCGACCCTCCGTAAGGGATAAGGGCAAGTTGATGATGATGCTGAATGGATAAGGCCTTTACTCCGCTATGTGCTTATTACAATATAGCAATAAGCGCCTATATTCTGTAAAAGCCGTTTGTGTCAGTACGTCAGATGCAGCATTAAAAAAATAAGAAAATGATAGTCAGGCTTATAAGTGAAATGGAAAAGAGAGGAAAAATAAAATAAAACCATAAAATGGGATGTTAATAATTACGTATGCAAATACGTATACAATACTCCCGCACACATTAACTACCTTCCCATCAAGTTACAATATCGCCTAGACATAGGGAACAACATTTTTTCACCGGTAACTTCTTTGTACGGCAATATCTCAATGTCAAATTTGACAAGCGGAGACGCTTCTTAGTGTTTGAATTATATTATACTAGCTTTCGCCCGCGACTCCGTCCGCGTGGAATTAAAAAAAACAAAAGCAAGTAGCCTATGTGTTCTTCCAGACTATCCTCTGTATCCATGCCAAATTTCATCGAGATCCGTTCAGCCGCTTAAGCTACAAACTCTAACAAACATCCATCTATCTATCCATCCATCCATCCATCCATCCATCTAAACTTTCGCATTTATAATATTAGTAAGATTAGTAAGATTAGTAAGATTTATTTGTTATTTTGGCTATCGGACACCAGGTTTCAAGTGAAGTGTCAATTATGCTTCCTCTACATATTTTTTTAATCTTTTTGCCTCCGACCGTTCCGGATAGACAGACAAACAGCAATAATTTTATAAATTAGATTTTTGCTGCAAGCAACCCAAAAAAATCTAGTCCACGAAATATGATCGTTTTCCCGATATTACATAAAAACACTGCAATATTATGATATGCATAGATAACGGCCAAAGGTTAGATACAAACATGTATCGAAAAATATGCGTGCTATACGAATTAAATTTGTTTTACTTACGTAATAGATAAAAGTTATACAGGATGTCCAATAAACATGTACCACAGATTCCTTGGTCGAACATTTGACGATTCGACCCAACTTACGTCTATCCCAAAATTGCTTTATTATGGCGCTAGAGGGCTTTAATTTGCTAATTATTTTACATTTATTAAAATATGCCTAAAAGCGTTTCAGATTTTATTCATATTAAAACCATAGTTTCTCTTTGTTGAGCTACACTTTTTTGAGGAATAAACCTTTGTTATGAAATCATTAGGGGGCTCGAAAACTCAAATATCAAAACAAAATTTAATGGTACTTTTGCAACCACTGTACAATGACTGTCATTTTTTTTTTCGGATAGATAGTTTAATTTCGAATGTTTTTGATTTCTTTTAAAATTGTAATTTGGCGAACGGTTTTGTCATAAAACAGGATTTACTAGTTTAACTAAAAACATAAACAGTGCCAATATAAACATTGTATGTTTAATGGCACCAAGCTTTCAACACAATTATATCAATATAATTTGTTAAAATAAATTAAATAAAAAACTGCGAGTTTTGGGAACACTCTCTATTTTACACATCCCCGTGAAAACATTATTCTCTTGTCAGTCGGGTAAAAATAATACAATTATTGGTAAAACTGTATTAGTAAAATAAATTACATCCGTCACTAATGCACAAAATAGGACTTTTTGTACGGCCCAAAAAAGTTCACTAGAGCCCGCGCAAACCTTTGACTAAACTATCGCACAACAGATCGTCAGTCTCGCGTTGATTCCTATGAGCTTATATTGAGGCGCCCACTACTCGATTTTTAGTTGTGCAACTAAACATTTAAATTGGCAGTTAAACAATCGACAATCAATTGTGCGATAAGTTAGTCCACGGTGTGCGCCCGCTCTTATTATATTTGCCTAGCAAAAATACTTCTAAAATATGTGCAACACCTTGATTGTGTGACGTCGTAAGAAAATCAAACGAGGGTTTACTTTTATTATTTTACCGATTTACTTATTTAAAAAAATAATTTACAAAAAATACACTCTCTCTCTTTTTTTTACACAATTACTTCGCCTAGGCCTAGCCTAATTCATCGGCTGCCGACGCCTATGGTGGTCATATTAAAAAATCCTTATTCTTCTTCAGCGCTAGTATATGTTCCAATTGTTTAGATGGGAAGCCTCCATTAATTTCTTGAACAATTCTGGTGTCAGGACATCGTCAGATTGAAGTTCATTAACATTATTCAAAAACTGGTTGTACTTAAATTTATGTTGTTCCTTATAAAGGGAAATTAAATCTAAGTCCTTATATAGTTTCTTTATGTGTCTAACGTCTTCAGGATCCCAGCTGCCATATGACGCTTTGAATATCTCCTTCTGTTCAGCGTTCGCGCGCTCCATCGCCTTCACAGCGAAATAAGAGCATTTCCCTGCTTGTATGTCAGTACCGGTTTTATCAGATATGCTCTCCTCGTCGCAAAATTCCGTAAAGTCATTCTGTAAATTAATAATATAACAAATGCTAAAGTTAAGATTGATGGATGAATGTTTGTTACTACATTTTTTTTTATTATATCATAAGGTGGCAAACGAGCATGCGGCCTCCTGAATCCACCAAAATGGCGAAGCGACCGCTGCCCATAGACATTCGCAATAGCGGATGCGTTGCTCTTAATCGATAGAGGAGTTTCACGGTTTAATTTTTTTCTTACTTTGTAATAATTTAAAAATGAAGATTAGAAGGCTATTAAGCCAGTATCGGTATAATTTTTATCTGGTATATTTGCTACTCACCATCATCTGGTACAAAGCGCCAACGTCACGGACTATATGAGTCACGCGCTGAAAAGTTTCCTCAGTGTCCTTTTCACATAAAATCAAAGCCAACATTATCGGAACCTCTAAGCAATAGTACGTGCACTTGTATCTTATTATTTTATCATAGTTCTCTTGTGTAAATAAAGAAAAATCTTTTGCTTTAGGGATCATAGTGTCTAGGTGCTGACCGATGGCAATAAATAAATTCATCTGAAAATACAACCCTTTATATTAACAGTGGTGGTCTGCATTAGAATTAGCAGCTGCACTAATCGTCACCTCTACCAGTGCAATACCACAGAGGAGACGTACTTAAAGCGGTAGTCATTCCGCGTTTCGGCAAATATTTAACGTCTTACCATGTCAACTTAAACATCTTTTAGCTCAAACATAAATCAAGACTTTTATGCTTGACACTAGCGCCTGCCGCTGATTTTCAGCTAATTTTGGTTATTGAAACAATACTATTCGTAGGCTTGCGAAATACGATCTTTGCCAAGAATATATAAAGTACTTATACCGAAAGCTATGTGATTATAGATATCTATACTAATATAATAAAGCGTAAACACACACTTCTTTGTGGCCTAAGATGTCAGCAATTACAGCATATTTTTGAATAATTCTCTTTTTAATAAAAAGCCCTACACTTACGTCACGCTTTAGGCTATATGTTTTCACGCCATTAAACTTAAGGGGTAAATATTTTGGATAAACACTCTAATGTGGGAAAGAGACCATAAGTTGCTGCCAACATCAAGGAAAAAGGATTGCCATGGTTTGTCATCACGTCATGTCATTTTGACATTTGCAATTGAGAATTTGACAAATGTAAACAATAAAATAAAGTTTTTATAATTTCACGCGGATGAAGCCGCAAAGGAACAGCTAGTTTATGATAAAAACGCATACAATAAGTTGACGTCCATAATATCAATTAGCGAAGGTCTAAGAGTTATAACACGCGTTTAACTAAACTGTGTCTAAACATATATTTGGGGTAAGGATCATTTATACTAGTTTTTGTTATAAAAAATGAAATTTAGTAAAATGTTTTATCAAGGTTCATTTTGTAAAACAAAACGAAACATTTCGCTTGCATTATCGCATTATATTACTTTTTTTATTATTATTTAGAATTTTCACTTTTCTTTCGCGTTGCAAAAGCAATAACTGTCAAAGATGTAACAAAGGTCCTCACCTTGTTAAATAAGTCTACCATTTTGGTGTAAACGGAACCTTGGAAGTGAGCTCTTAATATATCGTTTATGAGACTTTGGAATATGCAGATGTCGTTCAGGATCAAATTGTTGACTTCGGGCAACAAATGCCAACACGGCTGTCCGTGCCGCGTCTTAGATTGGTCCTCGAAGTCATCCATGATGAGGAAATATGACTGTGCCTGGGAAATAGTATCATTTAGCCTGTTATCTAAATTAAAATTATTTGTCGTTTTTATAAGTACACATTTATTATACTAGTAAGTTTATTAATATCTTTTAGTAACCGTATTTATTTAA
Source organism: Papilio memnon (assembly GCA_003118335.3). NCBI lineage: Eukaryota > Metazoa > Arthropoda > Insecta > Lepidoptera > Papilionidae > Papilio > Papilio memnon. The sequence goes on along the minus strand of LD688973.1, from coordinate 671,559 downwards.
TCCTATTTAAAAACTAATGGGTATTTCATCAAATGCCATTCTATCCGATTAAAGCAACACGACAAGAAAATTATATCAAAAATATTACCAATTCCATGGCGCACGACACAACTTGTGCTTTGTATAGACTCTGCTCGTTAAGTTTTATTGGATTCTCCAACACTTCGTAGGCCATCATTGTCATGTGACCTTGCAAAGGTATCCTTAACAGTGTATCATACTCCATTAACTGCAAAAGATATATGATATAAAAAACTTTACAAATAACAGCGATTTTTCACTGATGAGGAAAGCATGTGTTGTCTAAAATACCCTCGCTATGGTCGAAGGCCAGCTGTGCTTAACAGTGGTAGAGTCCGTAGTAGAATTAGCTGCTGCACGACCACACAGACGACAGGCGTGTAGTGGAAGGAATTCCGCGTTTCTTAAATATGTGTCGGAAGTTAATCGAGGCGGATGTCCTGTCATCCAAAGGTCTTGCAATTTAAGCGTTTATATTGGTCCTCAGCAGTTTAATTATTAACGACCAATTGGAGGCATTAGAATGTATTGTTTTTCTGTTATAAAGAAATAACTTTCTAATCTAACAGTGGTAGAGCCCACTTTAACATCTTAGCACGAATGGGTCGGCTCGCCCGGTGCATTACCACGACCACACAGAAGACAGGCGTGAAGCGGGAGCAATTCCTAACTAACTATTATATATTACATAGCGACATTAAATAGTAAAATAAAAAATAAAACAATATAAAGTTAAAAAAAAAACTGAAAAGTAAAATAACAAATATCACTTGTAATCGTCAATATTAATAAATAAAAATTTAACCTATTTAAATAAAAAATAAAATACAATAAAAGTATATACATACACATAAATGTAAATAATAACAGGAAAAAAGATACGTTAAAAGTAAATATTAAAAATAAAAATTAAAACAAGTAAAGTTAATGAACGTATTCCATGCCACATCCAGTATTACATATCTCGATGCAACTTGCTAATAGTACTAGTTTGTATGCGTAACGTTTCGCCACTACCCGCATTTAGTGAATATATGTTATATTAAATTATCAGTACGTTTGTAGCAAAATATTGTGTTTAGCATAAGTTATTTATCTTAAGTATATAGTAGTGGCAGCACTCACTGGCCATGGCCACTTTAACAAGCATCTGTATAATATAGGTGTCACAGACAGTCCACTGTGCAGAGCGTGCATGGTGGAGGAAGAAACCGCGTCTCACGTTATACAACACTGCCCAGCAGTGACGGAATACAGGGTTAGGTATCTCGGTTCGCCGAGATCGCTCCCGGAGATCACCAGCAACATAAAAGGGTTGCTGGGGTTCTTCGGTGAGCTGGGTTGGCTGGAGTAATCCATGCCCTTTTCTCACGCAAAATACGCGCTAGCCGTGGAGTTGCGGAAACCGTAGCCACTACTACTACTACTACTTTACCTTAAGTAAGTAAAATGTAAAATTTTTATTAAGGTACATAAAGATTCTTAAACCTTATTCCGGGTTTCGTCTGATGACTATGGTGCAGGAGGCCCAGCTTTAGTCCCTTTTTCTTCCCATCCTTTTTCTCATAAGAATAGGATGGAAAGGGAACGTGGATTTGACGGTGGAGGAGACGCATAGGAATAGGAAATATCCTCTTTATGTGCGTCTCCTCCTCCGCCGATTAAGGGTAGGCAACGCATCCGCTATTGCGAATGTCTATGGGCAGCGGTCGCTTCGACATTTTCGGCGGAATCAGGTGGCCGCTTGCTCGTCTGCCACATCATAATATAAAAAAAAGTTGTTAACTTTTACCTTAGTTAATCGTTTGGCTAGTGATGGTATTTTGCCAAGTTCACCGTTAATTATCACATTAGATACGATTTTTTGAACGGTATTATTAAAACGTTGAGTCCTCTGTAACCAATCAGCTTTTGAAGTTAGCTTTTGATGAACTGCACTGTGCCTGATATCAAAAATATTGAAGAAAATTATGAAGAAATGAAAAGTGAATAAAAAAAGCGTCATAAAGTAAAATATATGTAATACTAGCTTTCGCCCGCGAGTCTGTCCGCGTGGAATAAAAAAAATACTAAAGTGAGTAGCCTATATGTTCTTCCAGACTATCCTCTACGTCTATACCAAATTTCACCGAGATCCGTTCAGCCGTTTAGGCTACAAACTCTAACATCCATCTAAACTTTCGCATTTATAATATTAGTAAGAAGTAAGAAGTAAGATGTGCACCAATCAACAATGCCGAAAAAACATAGTAATTGCTGGAATCTTAAAGTAGGATCTGTTGGTTGATAACAATAAGAAAATCCAGATGCCTATAAACCCCTGCCCTTTCATGCTTCTTTCCTGGATTGTATATTGAACATGGATACAATATTGAAATTATTTAAAGTTCCTTGTAAATTCTACTACAATCTATACTAATATTATAAAGAGGAAAGATTTGTATTTTTGTATTTTTGTATGTATTGAAATAATTCAAAAACTACTGGACCGATTTTAATTTTTTTTTTTCACCGTTGCAAAGGTAATTTATCTGAGAGTAACATAGGCTATGTTTTTAAATTTCACGCGGGCGAAGTCGCGAGCAACAGCTAGTATTGTATATATTGTACGAGGACATTGCTGTTGCTCGCGACTTCGCCCGCGTGGTTTAAAAAAAATATAGCCTATGTTCACTCACTGATAAATTATCTTTCCAACGGTGAAAGAATTTTCAAAATTGGCCCAGTAGTTTTTGAGTTATTTCAATACATTCAAAAATACAAATCTTTCCTCATTATTTCATATTAGTATAGAGCAGCTATTGCTCGCGACTTCGCCCGCGAGAAATTAATAATTAATAAAAATATATATAGTCTATGCTATTCACAGATAAATTACCTTTCTAATAGTGAAAGAATTTTTGAAATCGGCCCAGTAGTTTTTACGTGAATCGAATACATACAAAAATACAAATCTTTCCTCTTTATAATATTAGTATAGATTAACTAATTGATTCAGTACCAGTTCTTATTTAATAATATTATTTTTAACACATTATTTAATTTTGTAATTATTTTAAAACAAGTACATACCAAACTGCAGAACTTCTGAAACCTCGAACAAACCACTTACTTAGTGTCATTTTTTGTTGGGTATCTTAAACGAGCGCGTTTGAGTGACCATCAAGACCTGCTTTAGTGAAGATATGAATTCGTCTTAATATAGCGTTGGTCGTGTTAGTATTTATGGAACAATAAACTTATAGGTCGCAAGTTATGCTTTAATGCAGAGGTTCCCAAACGTTTTTCCTTGTTCACCTTTCAAAGTTTTAATGGTGTTGTGGTTTTAATTTTAGATGCCCATATTTTTTGCTGCTTCGAAACTAGTAAAAATTTTGGTAAAGCCCCAATTAGAGGTTAGAGTTGGTAAACGCTGATTTTAAGTATATACAGGTACAGAGTTATTGGTAATTCGACGTAATCCCGTTAGGAGGTGATAGAGGGGATCATTTGTGATAATTTTGAACCCCATGTTCATTATACATAGGCTAACCATTTTTGAGTTACCACGATTTTTTCAAAATAAGTGAAAAAATGCAACTTCAAAAATTTATTTTAAAAAAAACTATCATCTGTATCTTCATTTTTTCTTCAGATTCATAAAAACCATTAAAAAATGCAAGCAAAAGAAAAATTTTACTTCTATATTTTTCGAGATTCTCATCCACTAAAATGCCAATCGAGTCAAGTCTGGTTCTGTCAAGTCTATAGGCGCCAGCGTCTGAAGATGCACCCGTATGCACCGTAATTGTTTCAAACGCGAAACCGAATTTCGAGCGACCAAGTTCGCTAACTGAAATTACACGCCCGTCGTATCTTCGCGTTGTCGTACAAGCAACCACTTCGAATGACCATTTCGCACACGAGTTCCCGACCGACTCGCTTGGCTGCTTGATCACGACTATTTAACCGCACACCTTTCCACAGGCCTTGCGCCTGACCGTACTGGAGAGGAGTTTTCAATGTACCTGCCCGTACAGGAGTAATAAAAATCAGCCTGGTTAGCCTCATTAACCCGGGCCGCGAAATTCAAGTTTTGTTCGCCACATTGGTAACCTGTACGATCTGTACCGAACATTTGTTTTAGACAAAAAATGTCTGAACTTTATTGGTTACTATAGTACTCTAATTTTTTTTGGCGTTAAAAATGTCTGATTCACTTTTACAATAGAGTGTCTGCATTTGATATGTATTATTTGATATGATGTATTTGCCTTAGTTGTAAAACTTTTTTTTTCAACGTCTAAAAAAAATCTTTCTAATTACAAGTCTTTCCGCAACCGCGTTCAGTCTTTCCGCGTTCACGTCTTTATCGGGTGATCTCCAATACGACTGGATCGACAGTCTTCGATTTAACAGTGGTAGAGCCCGCTTTAACTTCTTAATGTAATTAAGGGAAATGGTTGGGGAATGCAGGAAGGCGGGAAGGATGTTAAATTATTTTGGATAAAGACGCTCGTGGGGCTGGAGGTAAACGAGAGCACGGACAAATTAGCAAAATCAGCTGCAGTCGGGGTAAAGACTAAACCTTGTCGTAGTGACAAATGCCCCTTTCATTCCTCAAGCGACAACTACTTACATTTGGACTCGCTGGATGAATGGAACAGGCGCTATAAAGAAGGAGTGACGGCCTCGACAACGAGGGTCTTCTTCCCTGACGCCACAAGCGCCTACCCGACACTACACAAGTTAGAGTTGGACCCCGAGATGTTCAAGTTTTGACTGGTCACGTTGGTTCGACGAGTACTTGCACAAGTTTAGGTGCAAAAGGAACCCCTCGTGTATATGCGATCCAGCACAGGAAGAATCGGTGCTACACGCTCTTGTAGGTTGTCCCGTAGTCGGTAGGTAATATATATAGCAGGAATCGAAACTAAAATAAAAGAAAAGATAGAAACAGGAAATTTAAGTAAGCTAATAAATAATAAGAAAACAAGAGATTTTTTTGTAAACAGATAGCAAAAAAAAGTAATAGGCGGGAACAAAGTGTAGAAACCGAAAACTGGGCATATTTAAAAAAATTGGAATCTAGTCGTTAATAGTAACTTATTGTTTTAACGTTTTTAATTATGTATTATATATAGATATGCATAATATTTTAAAATTTTGACAGTAAATATCGTATTATAATGTAAATTTTATTTTTAAAGATTTTTAAATTAAATTAAGATAAAGTCCTTGGATTCACCACGCTAGGGGGATAACGACGGGGCGGCAAAGGGCCGCCTATAAATAAATAAATATAACGAGGTGAAATTGTTGTTAATTTTTGAATGATTAAAGTAACTGGCAACTAATAATATTGAATACTGGCTGAATCTGCATCGTGCATGATAGCTGTCAAGCGTCGATCGAATGACAGATGACAGTTGCCTTTGAATGGTGGAACGATGCGTTTTGTTATTATAAAATCAATTGATTAATATCTGTAAATGTTTGCAATTGGATTAGAGTGTGTTGTGAAGTTATCAATTAAGATGGTGGTCAACTAAGGATAGTGTTTCTAATATTACACGATTGTTATTTCATTATCTCCGACATACGCACGCCCATAATGGAAGATCATCTACCTTCGTAATTGAATTCTACAAGCCGCTCGTCAGTCCGACAAATAAATAACTTCTAAATGAGCCGCACGACCGGTGCAATACCACGACCACAGAGAAAGGCGTGAAGTGGATGCAATTTTAGTAACTGTTGCTAGAGTTATTATTTAGCGCGTCATAAAAAACATTGTCTACGGACGAGGCCGGGATGGTGTTTAAGTTGGCCGACATCTGTTTAAGAAAACCGTTAGATAACTAAGTTTTGATTAGTTTTAGATTTATGGGGCGTAAGCCCCCTGTAAAATGAATAAAAAAAATTATTATGTAGGTTACATTAATTTTAAACGAACAACAAAAAAAATAAAATATGTATCGATTTTTGTTAATTTTTCCCTTTTTCCTTTTACCATCCCAACAAAGCTCTACGCTTGTGCTAGGATATTAGTTCACGACAATAGTCGAATGGCGGGATTCGAACCCTCGACCGTAAGATCGGTAGTCCGTAGCCCAAACATTTATGCTATTGGTGCTTTTATTTCCATTATTGTATTTAATCCTAATATCATGTGAAGATGTAAACGGTAGTAGAGCCCGCTTTAACATCATCGCGTCAATGGGCCGACTCTCCTTGTGTAGCACCACGATCACACAGAAGACAGTAAAACGAGGAAGCAATTCCGCGTTTCTTCTGATGAGTGTGTATGCCCCAGGTCTAATTTTGATCCCCTTACCTTCCCACCCTTATCATATAAGGGAAGGATAGAAAGGGGAAGTGGATTTTAAGGCGGAGGATGCATAGGGGTGGTATATCCTCTTTCTATGCGTTATTACTACCTTAATTTTCATGTATCACAACCATATAAGTACATATAAGTACATAAGTATCAATAATAACATGCATCGTTTTAATTTTAAAAACACCACATTTAATAAATAAAACCTCAATAATGATTACATAACTAATAACAACGACTTAAGTAAAGATTATCGCTCTGGTTGTCCTCTCACTGTCCAGATTGAGCCATTTGAAGCAGCTTCAAAAATAATTGCGGAGTAGGCGTTGCATTTGATGACAGTGCTTGAACTTTTTGCATGAAAATTTTGTACCTCATGCGTTGTTCTTCTTCGTACAATGATATAAGATCCAGATCTTTGTATAGATTCTTTATTGTGTCAACGTGCTCTTGGTCCCAGCTGCCGTAGCAAGTTGTGAAAGTTTTTCTTTGCTGTGGAGTGCCGCGCTCTAAAGATTTCACAGCTAGCCAAGTGCACTTCCCCTCTTGTATGTCTGTGCCAGATTTGCCACTTTCTGACTCCAAGTCGAAGCAATCCATGAAGTCGTTCTGTGATTAAATGTTAAATTAGTACTTTCAATTGTGTCGTTACATTATATCATTATGTAACAAATAGAACAACACAGAAGACAGGCGTAAAGCGAGAGCAATTCCGCGTTTCGTCTGACGAGTGTGGTGCCGGAGGCCCAACTTTAGCCCCTTTCCCGTTTCACCCTTTTCTTAAAGGAAAGGATTAGATGGTGGATGAAGCGCATAGGAAGGGGAAATATCCTCTTTATGTGCGTCTCCTCCTTCGTCGATTTAGGGTAGGCAACGTATCCGCAATTGCGGATGTCTATGGGCAGCGGCCACTTCGCCATTTCGACGGATTTAGGTGGCCGCTTGCTCGTTTGCCACTTTATTGCATAAAAAAGGTTTTTTTTTGTTCCTCATAGACGATATAAAATTAATTATATTATTGGAAAACTTACTTTCATTTGGAACAAGTCGCCGACGTCGCGACATAGATTTTCGGCAAGTTTGAAAGACTCATCATTAGCTCTATTTGCCAGTATCATAGCTAGCATCAATGGTAACCTCATTGTATAGTACGTGCACTTATATTTGACTATATTATCGTAGTTTGCTTGAGTAAATAATGAAAAATCTTTTGATGTAGAGAACAATGTGTCCAAATGTTGCCCAATAGCTACCTGTGAATACGCCTGAAAAAATAATTTAGCAAATATAACCATTGTCAACTTCGATAATTAATTAATTCTTTTGTTCGAATTTAACGCCGTATAAAATTATTTGCAGTTAAAAATAGTAACATTAGTTGGCAAATACATGATAAAAAAGAAAAATATGCTGTACAAAAAATAAGTTGCAATAAACAATAATTAGTAGTACATAGAAAATTAAGTTTAGGTTAACAACAAGCGCGCTAAGATAAAGTTCAGAGGTTTCATTATATGGTACATATTATCAAAACATCATACATCGTTAAATGTATCAAGTAGTTGTGTGTAAAGAGGTCCTCTAAAATTTTGTTTCAATATTTCATGAATGGTACTTCTGAAGATGCTAGAGTCGTTTAGAGCCAATGTCTTGACATCGGGCAGTAAATGCCAGCAAGTCTTCCCGTGACGAGACGTCGCCCCGTCCTCTATATCGTCCATTATCAGGAAATATGATTGCAACTGAAACCAACGTCGAATTGTTTAAGCTATTTTAACATTAGGAGTTACCTATTAACACAAATAGTCTGACTCTTGCAGATTTGAGGGCAGCGACCACTTCCAAAAAAGAGAGCAAAAATATAGATATCCAAAAATTATGAAGAAATGTACTATTATAACTACTCGACAGGAATTGATAGTAATAATCAATATGGAAACACAAATTCATAGCTAGTTTATACAGTTTTTCGTATGAACAGTTGCGGAAATTCGCGGTGTGCTACTTAAAGAAAAGTTACCTTGTTCATTGCAACGAGACAAACTCCGCCTCTTCCTACATAGTACTAATTAGATAACAGTGAGTGGAAACGAAGGTATAATAATAAACACAAACTAGACGTATACTACTAACTTTTTTTCGTACATATTATATTTTATAAGCTGACAAACAGTATCAGCTGTTCAAACAATTGTAGTTTTTTAGGTAGAACACAGCCAGTTTCCCCAACTGTACAATCGAAGAATCTGACAGTGTTCTACTTAAAAGCTAAAGTCGTTTGAATATTTTGTGTTTTTGTTCTGCGTTTAAAGGACGCAGGTTTTAAATGTACCTATACAAAATAAGGTCGGCCAGTGGTACACGGGTACACCTATCTATCTGCGAGACGGAGTTTGTCCCATTGAATTTCCCTTTAAAAATCCCCCCTAGTGAAATTACAAATTATCGTATTTCACAATTGTTCAATGACATAAACATTACCAAGAAGATATCTTACCAATTCCATAGCGCAAGCAACAATTTCTGCTTGATACATTGAATTGTCTGTAACGTTTTCAGGTTTTTCCAACATTTCGTAAGCGATCAATGTCATGTGACCCTGCAGAGGTAATCTTTCCGTCGTATAGTACTCCGTCATCTGGCAAATAGAATGAGTTTTTGTTAGTATTTGAACTTTACACAGTTTACACAATAACTTATATCGATTTTTCTTAATAGTTTTTGTACTTTATTTCAAACTAGCTTTCGCCTGCGACTCCGTCCGCGTGGAGTTAAAAAAAACAAAAGTAGCCTATGTGTTCTTCCAGACTATCCTCTACGTCTGTGCCAAATTTCATCGAGATCCGTTCAGCCGTTTAGGCTACAAACTCTAACAAACATCCATCCATCCATCCATCCATCTAAACTTTCGCATTTATAATATTAGTAAGATTAGTAAGATTAGTAAGAAGTAAGATGTTTTGTGAAGCAAAGTAGTTTGTGGAATTTAACAAAATTCTTACCTTCTTTATTCGATTGACTAGTGATGGTGTCTTCGAAAATTCAGTGTCAATCAAACCGTTGGCGACAATTTTCGAAAGCGTACTGTTAAAATAATCACCCTTTTGCAACATACTCTCAGCTTTCGAAGCTTGCCTGAAATATTTAAACACTAGTTGGTTCGATCAGATTCACACCTCGATGCGCACATTAACCGAACTCGACTGGAAGATTGTATCTAAATGCGCGGCAGTGCACCCGCCGAGGCGAGCACGGCCAAACACTATTTTCTCGAAGTGCTTCAGGGCATTTTTGACTCCCTTCGTATCTTCGTCGTGGATTTCATTATATTATGGTGGATCCGGCGAGCACAGCCAAACACTCTTTAGATATACCACAATTCGTTAAATTGCCAAAATATCTTTCAATTATACTTTGTAGTTTACAAATTATAGCTAGATGAATTTATCACTTTTTTACCCAAATGATTGATTCTTTATAATTTTAAGGTACTTCCAATGGTGATATAAACTTGAAATTTATAATTTAGTCAGTGCTTCGTCTATAGTTACAGGAGAAAATGAAAAATCTTGAAATTTGGTCATTTTAAAAATTTTACACTTTCATAGAAAATATATTAATACCCGTGTAACTTCGTTATAGATAAAGTTAGACGTTTGAAATTTTTAACATAAACAGACATCATAAACCTAAAATGTTTTATAATTATTGTTTGCAGTTTACGAAATGTCGACAGTTTCATTTATCGCATTTATACCTAACGCATTAAAGAAACGCATGTGTCACAATTCTAAAGTACTTCTAGCAGGCACACAAACTAGAAATTTCGGATAAAGGTAAGAATCAATGTATAATTAAAGGGAAAAATTAAAAATCTAGAAATTTATTAGTTTTTATAATAGAACATTTTAACTCGACCTCTAGAATGAAGTATTTTCAGGAAGGGAAGGGTTTAAACTAATTTTGTTTTTACGACGAAAATTTAATTAGGTAAACCTACAAAAATAAAAAATCTAGATTATAATTTCCTTTTCCAGTAAATAAATCTGACCAATATTTTAAACGATATCAAAAGTCTAAATACTACGAGCAACACGGCGCGTGGCCGCACGTCATTAAGTGATCGCAATTATGTATTAGTTTTGACTTAATTTATTAGTAAACCAATTTACATTATTATTTCTTTGTTTGAAAGCGAGTGACTATCTTAATGAAATTCAATAAAAATGAAGAAATAAATAAGATTTTTTAATCAAAACCAAAACCGACTTCCAAACAAAATACATTAATTTTGTTTTTACATTAAAATTAAATTAAATTATATACTTGTTAATTACATTAAAAACAAAATGTTCTCAAAAAAATACACTAAAAAGTAACGAAATAATTCCTTAAATTACTTAAACCTCCCTTACGATAGCTACTATGTATATATTGTACAAATATTATTACTTTGAAGTCGGTGTCAGCCGAGGTAGACAGTAATATTTGTAGATAAGGCATTCTACATTTTTAACATAGGTTTACGTAATTAAACGTATATTAGAGTTTAAGTGCTGAATGTACCTTAACTCACACCAACAACTTATTAGGTATAAAGTAGGTACTGCTTTCAATTATATCAAAATATACATACAAAATTTGACATACCAGATAGCAGAACTTCTAAAACCTCGTATGGACAATCTACTCAGTAGCATGTTTGAAAACTTAATACACGACGACTTGATCCCTTTGATATAAATTGTATGAACGAAAGCCGGTAACACACCAATATAAGTAGCTACCAACTACGTATGCTGAAATGAATTACAAGGGATATTACGAGTAAACACGTGGCCCGAAAGGTAACGCCTAACACTAACGAACAAGAGGTCGTCCTTCTCTGACATGCATAATCATCTAATCGTCTATATGATTCGTTTTTGATTAAAACTTCTAGTACTTTAGACTTCTACGTTGTAGTCCTCCTAGTACTATTACCTGGCTAGTAAACCCAGGGACACACCCGACTGGTACTCCTTTAAATAAAGCAATTCTACGTTAAAAATCATACTAATATTATCATACTCATACTAATTATAAATGCGAAAGTTTAGATGTTTGTTAGAGCTTGTAGCCTAAACGGCTGAACGGATTTCGATGTCATTTGGTATAGATAGTAGAGGATACTCTGGAAGAACTTATGTTCTTTTTATTCCACGCGGACGGATTCGCGGGCGAAAACCAGTATGTCATAAAAGTTTGATTATAAAGGAAATTATAAAGAAAAAATAAGCGCTAAGAATACTTAGTGCATATTTTTTGTGGTGTTACAATTTTTTTTTAACAATTACTACTCGATTTAAATAAAAATCTAGAATGTAGTTTAATCGATTTGGCAAGTAAGCCAGACAACGTCAATGATCACAGATGGTCAGACAGCAATATAAAAGAAAATAACACATCAATTGACCTTTTTATTAAGGAAGAAATGATGTGTTATTATAATGAGGTTGTCTCGCTTACAATGTCTCGGAAGTTGCCTCGATGAGCTGCAAACCATACTAGTCGAAGCACCTTTGTTTCAGCAAAGCTGAGACTATGTCTATAGAAAACCCTAATAAAGTTAGAGACGATAAAATTATGAAGTTTAAGTAACGATTGCTTTATAAAATATGGATATCACAGTTGATGAACGTAACACAGACATAGAAGTAAAAATGTTTTAGGGTTTTTGTATCTCCATTATTAGATAGTTTTTGCCCGAGACTTAGTAAAAAAATGTAGTAAGAAGCCTATGTGTTCTTCCAGACTATGTCCTACTTCGCCAAATTTTTATCGAGATCCGTTAAGCCGTTTTGGCGATGCGTAGAAACAAAATCCATTAATCCAAACTTTGGGATATTCAGGACGCACGCAAATACAATATTTCCCCTACCTATGCGTCCCATCCCCTGCTAAATCCACTTACGATCCTTTTACGATGAGGTTGGAAAGGGAAAGAGAGATTAAATTATGCCTCCGGCAGGCACAGTCATCAGACGAAACGCAGAATCGCTTCCTCGTTACGCCTGTCTTCTGAGTGGCCATGGTGCTACAAAAGGCGAGTCGGCCCATTGACGCGATGATGTTAAAGCGGGTTCTACCACCATTGTCATTAGTATGAAGTAAAATAATACATTTTCTTCGCCTAAAAAAAAGGTCTATCTATGAAGGCAACTTTGTAATATGTATTTTAAATAAGTGTTTATCACGCAATGAATAATAACTACTAGCATCTGTTATTAAAGAAATGATTGAATATATGCCATATTAGTTCAACAAAAGCAACTTACGTGTTTAATGTAACCTAATTTATTTATAACGAGTCGCCGCTGCTCGCGACTTCGTCCACGTGGAATTAAAAAATAGCAAAAAAACATAGCTTATGTTAGTCTATAGTCTATTCTTAATATTATAAAGGGGAAAGATTTGTATTTTTTTATTTTTGTATGTATTTGATTCACGCAAAAACTACTAGGCCGATTTTAAAAATTCGTTCACCATTAGAAAGGTAATTTATCTGTGAGTAACATATGCTATATTTTATCATACTGTTCCTGTTTATTTTATCATACTGTCCTGGAGGATAGCTGACATGGACGGGCATATTATAGATTATTTTTTTTTTAATTCCGCGCTGTCAAAATGGCGACCGGACCGCTATCTCTGGAACGGGTGGACCGATTTGGACGGGACTTTGAGTGGAAAGTAGCTGGTAAAAAGTAAATTCAGGCGGGAATGTAATAGATGACCACTTTTTTTTAAATTCCACGCTAACGAAGTTTGCGGGCGACAGCTCATGTAGAATAAAATAGTTCTGTACAGTATTTAAATTGGACTAATACTTTAGAAGTTATCGCGAACACAAACAATAAGGGTAACCGAAAAATTAGCGCACTGCTCTACCGGGCCTAGAAATTAGGAATCTTGCATCGGTAGATTTCTGTTATTACGTAGATTACTAAGTTAATACTTTAGGTAAGATGTAAAAAAAGGGGCGAATGTAAATTTTGAACATTAAATTTCACGTTGACGAAGTCGCGGGCAACAGCGAGTCAGTGATAACGTACGTTTTTAATGGTGAAAAATTTTTTGAAATCCACCCAGCAGTTTTTGAGTTATTACAATACATACAAAAATACAAATTTCTTTATAATATTAGTAGAAGTAGATTTATTTCGCGATTTTTAAACAATGAAACGAACAAAATAAAATTTAACGCATCTCTAATATTCAAAAAGTTTTTTTTGCACAGAGGTCTTATCAACAATGTTCACGAGAATTTTTTTGTAACACCAACTTTTAGAGTGGAACGTGTCAATACAAGTGTCACGCCAGTCGATACCCACAGTTAAAATAAAATAATAAAATGACGATAATAACAAATTCATTGCTTTAATCCAACAGTCCAACGTTACATCAACTTTAGCATGTGCAATTAATAATTTTATTGAATCTAACCATCCTTAAATTGACAGATTTGAAAGAAATTAAAAATGACAACATAAGTATGCAAATTGGATAATGAAATTTTATAGTCCGACAAACATCTCTGAACCGGTGGACTTGAGTGAAATTATTTACAATAGCTCATTAGCGCTTCCCTGTTAATCTAAAAGAAAGTGCTACACGCTTCTTGGATGTATTATGTTAGTTATACAAATATAAAAGATGTTACCTTTGGTAACATCGTTCTATAAAATACCTTACTTTCCTAGTGTAAACTTAAATGATTATTTCACATTTTCTGGCTCTGTGTCTATAAAATAAATCGCCCGCAAACTTCGTGAGCGTGAAATTTTAAAAAAAACTGTCGCCTATATTATTCCCGCGTGCATCTACTTTTTACCAGCTACCTCCCAGTCAAAGTCTCGTCCAAATCGGTCCACCCGTTCCAGAGATAGCGGTACCCGTCGCCATTTTTACAACACGGAATTTTAGAAAAAGTAGCATATAATATGCCCGTCCATGTCAGCTACCCTCCAGTGAAAGTCCGGTCGAAATCGGCCCAGTCGTTTCAGAGATTACCCGGAACAATCGCGGTTTGCGGACAGACAGACAAATAAAATTAAATGCGATTTTCGTTATCAGCAACGCAAATACACCGTCCTTCCGAAATCTGGAATTTTTCCTTTGATATTACAAACAGACACTCTAATTTCATTATATGTATAGATGTTATTGTAATTCGTGAAAATTTTGTACTTTATGACAATTTATTACATTTTTTTAAAAGTAACGTGTAAAATCACGAAACCAGGCTTTTGTGCATAAAAACGAACAATACTTAAGTACAGTTCTTGTTAACATTAATGGACATAACATTATTTCAACTAAGAGAACATCACATAAAATGGTTTCATGTAAATGGTTGTTGAGTTTAACCAGGAATTGTTCTAAATGGTAAGTTTAATTTACATTACTTTATACATAATTACCTAAGTTTAATTACATAGGCCGTGGCTTTTTTTTGTTCAGGCGCCCTCGGCCAATGCCAAAGAAAATATTGTCAGACGTAGCTTATACCGACTTTATTAATTCGCTGCCAGTTATAATTGACAAGGGTGTTCGAGAAACTAAATATTTAGAAACAGATGAATTACGAGATCGAATGAAAAGGGTAAGTAAGTAGTCCTAGGTATTAGTGTTTTATATAATGTCATCTAAGTAATCAAATATGAGATTAGACGAAGATACCAGAGATGTAGATAAAAATTTAGACATGATTTGACTATACTTGAATGACTTTAGCTATACTTGAAAGTCGAAGATGATATTATAAATATAGCCGAAGGATGTAAAATATGTGTTTCCCAATAGATGTATCCATATAATAAAATTGATTGCTCAATGTGAAAAAATCTATTAATTGGTAGGCCGATTGACCTAACGGGTAACGGCCTGCACCCTGTACAATAGGAAGTAGGGTTTGTTTTGTACATTTCATGAAATTAGATAACCATGTATCATATAAAAAATAAATTAACATTCAGATTGCAGAATACTATATGCGCGGACGTATAACAGTGCATGGTGAATTGGCGATATTCGGCCATGAACTGCTTAGACAGTCGGAGAAAATAGAAGATGATTTAAAAAACCAGCTCTATGTTTTAGCCTGGT
>LD688973.1:629802-644819 GCA_003118335.3 Papilio memnon | reverse complement strand
ATTTTGGATAAAAACCCTAATGTGGGAAAGAGACCATAAGTTTCTGCCAACATCAAGGAAGCAAGATTGCCACAGTTTGTTATCATGTCATGTCATTTTGACATTTGCAATTAAATAAACTTTCAGTGGTACGTACATAGTGAGTGCGGTACGTATAGTCGGGGAAACTGTCGGTGTTCCGCCGTAAAAGCTACAATCGTTTGAACATTTTGAAATGAGACGCGGGACAATATAACGCAGCTTATAAGTGTGTTTGTACGAAAAAACGTCGGTTAGTGATATTAGTTTTTTTTATTAACCCTTCGTTTGCACCACTCACTGCTATCTAATTAGTTATTTGTAGGAAGAGGCTTACCTAAAGTGGAACACCGCGAGTTTCCCCGATTGTACATAGTACGGACAGTAAGTACATAGTACTGTCGGTACGTATCTAGTACTTGCGGTACGTACGTAGTACGGCAGTAAGTACTTTTAAAATAATTTATTTAATTGAAACTAGCGTATATTCATTTAAACACTTCACTAGAGATCTCGCCAGGAATGCGCGCCAATATCCAATATCTAATGGCATTGACAGCTGTCAGTTAGAATTGTGACGTCTATTCCAATGATCTAGTGTTGTGCCAATTTTCTTCTTAGCAGTACATAGTACGGGCGGTACATACCTAGTGTGGCGTCAGGGTGGTCAGGGTGGTCAGGGTGGTCAGGGTGCGGCGGGGCGCGGCAGGGCGGCGGCGGGGGCGCGTGCACGAGGCGGCGGTGCGCCTCGGAGCCGGTGAGCGCGGCGACGGTGACGCCGGCCTGGTAGGCGGCGGGCAGGCGCACGTGCCGCGCGCGCAAGCCCGCCTCGCACCAACCGCGTGCGCGCCACTCGCGGATTACGCTCGCCACTTGACCTGCAATATAACGTTCATTTATCTCTTATATGTGAATCTTTATATTAGAATTCAAAGATACAAAAAAATAGTATTGATGAAAATAATAGGTTTAGCCCGTGACTTCGTCCGCGCGAAATTTAAACAAACAGTAAGTAGTTGATGTCTTCTTCCAGACTATGTTCTACATCTGTGCCAAATTGCATTAAGATCCGTTAAGCCGTTTCAGACATATGTAGTTACAAACATTCATCTGTCCATTAGTTAGGTAGATTTCTTAATAATTCTTGAAATTCGTGGAATACTTATTAGGAATTTTTGCCACAACAAACTTTCCTATTTAATCTTTTTCCATTTATCTATACTAATATAATAAAGCGTAAACACACACTTCTTTGTTGCCAAAGATGTCAGCAATTACAGCATATTTTTGGGTAATTCTTTTTTTAATAAAAAGCCCTACACTTACGTCACGCTTTAGGCTATATATTTGCACGCCATTAAACTTGGGGGTGAATATTTTGGATAAAAACCCTAATGTGGGAAAGAGTAACGCTTATGGTAAGTTGCTGCCAACATCAAGGGAGCAAGATTGCCATGGTTTGTCATCATGTCATGTCATTTTGAATTTTGCAATTGATAATTTGACAAATGTATATAAACAATGAAATAATGTTTTTATAATTTCACGCGGATGAAGCCGCACGCGAACAGCTAGTAACAGATAAATAAGAAATAAGTAATATACAGTTATGGAAAATTTCAATGATTAGATTATATGACTTACCTAACACATTGAAAGTATGAAATCGTCTATCCGGTACAGCCATTAGTATACTTAGGTCCATATTCGGTGTTATTCTGGCAATGATGTCTCTAGCCCGCACTAGCAACACCGAGGGCGAAGTGAGGCGCGCCCACAGCGCCCTCTCGGGCACGCATTCACAGGGGTTGCAGAGGTATATACCACGAGGTGACACACCAAATACCATCTGATGGTGCCATGCGTCAGGAATCTCCGCCTCACATCCCACTTGGAGGTTCAACGTCAGAATAGGTACTGCTCCTATAAAAATATCTAATCTAAAAAGTTCCAATAGGCTTCGAATAAGATGCATAAACTCACAGTACATGTCATAACATGCAAGTATATAAATATATATAAATCAATTATACCTTTTAAAGTACTTTTTAAATAATATCCATGATGTATCTTAAGTCCAAAATATAATATTTTTATTGAAATTCATACTTTTCTAGCGATACTTGACACGACTAAATGTAATAGTGTAGACAATTAATAATCAATTAAAATTATTACAATGGATCAAAATTCGCCTGAAAGCATATTTAATAACTAACCTAGCGATATCCAGTCAGCAAGCCAGTGGGACAATGACATGGCTCGCTCGGGATGCATGGGAAAGAACCGAGCGGTCACCAATCCATCTGAAGCCCTCTGTATTCCAGTGACGAGGTCCGCCGCAGTGCAGCCCGCCACAGAGCGCGACAGTAAATACCTAATTATATCAAATTATAACGTTTTGTACTTTGTATTTTAACCGAATATAACATTTTACACCCATCACAATATAGCTTAATATTTTGTGATGCTATTTAGTGAAAAATGTAAACAATTTGTGTATCAGTGTTTTAGTTGCATTATGTTGGTTATTTAGAATTTGTCAGGTTCAGTTTATAGTATTGTGACAGGATATGGTGCTTAGATTTGAAATTAAATGTTTATGTATGAGATACTGTAGAGACTGGACCTGCTGTATACATACATTACCTGGGTATAGGCGCATTGTTCGCCCTTAGCCTCGTTCCCACCGCGGCATTGATCCTCTCAATGTTCACAGGTACACCAAGAGCAATCTGGAAATAATGAATTTGACAAACTAATTTGCTCTGAAGACAATTTTAGGCACAATTTTCATTAATTACCTTACTGTGAAATTCCAATGGGGGTATCGTTTTCAATTTTCAAAACAGACTGAGAGATCACAATAGAGATTTCAGCCTATAATTTCTGTTAAAAATTAATTTGTACTTCATTCTACTAGAACTTTTACCATAAGATATTTTCTAAAAGCCTTATTATCATTTTCACCACAAAATAAGAATTCTTAATAAAACTGTTTGTAGTACCTACAAAAGTCAAATATTACTTACAAAAACATTAACAACCGCTGTTGCTCCGCATGCAGATGTGCCGATCTGAGTGACTTGTCGCTCGCATGCCTCGCGCTCCGACCACACCATGCAGTGCGGGGGCTCCACACAACCAGTATCACCGTCACTACTACATCCTGCACCCTGGTCTCGACTCTACAATTTACAGTAAGAGGTTTACATTTAAACTCTGCTTTTGTTAACACTGCACATTGATTTAGAGCTTATGCAAAAAACAGGATAGTCATTATCAAATCATAGTCATCTTAATTCTAGGACAACAAAAGACTTTGCCGCTCATAATTTCTACATGTCATTTCCTATGTTATATCGCACTATACATATGTTGGCATTGCCTAATGAAGATAAGTCTTTATAAAATTGCAAGAAAAGATATAGAAATGGATCCAGGAAGAGAAGAAAAGATTAGAAAAGGCATACATGACTTTTGTTACATTTACCACATTAGCTGCATCATGACTTTCAACATCGGAGCAAGTCTTCTGAATCATGAGCCTCTTAGCCATTGTAATATGGTAAAGAGCTGTTGACAAATTTACTGAATCTCCAGTAGGTCTTTCTCCTTGATTAATTTCATAACTATGTGCTCCTTCATGCTTATTGCGCTCTTCTTCATCTAAAAGAAAAGGTTAATTTTATTTGGAAATACATAGTTCAAATATTTATAAACTTACTCAATTAGAAAATGTTTTACTCACAATTTAATATTTCTCTTGGTGATACCAAATCTCCATTAGACACATGTAAGCCAGCCAATGTGTTACTTGGCCAACTTGATGTGGTTCTTCTGACTAAAAACTGTTCACCCCTAAAGTTTACATGTGTTATGTAAGGTCCATACTCTTGGTCATTTGTTACTTCTTCATCTATACTTTGTGTCACTTCAACTCCATAACTTGTTGATGGAACATTAAGACTATGTTCAGTGTCATTATGTATTGCACTAGTGGATGGTTGAGGATTTACCACAATGCTAGGCACATATTCAGGTGTGGTACCTCTAATTACTGGTTCAATTTCTTCTGGCAAACTGTTTGCCACTTCTAAATCAGCATCAGGGCTTGATTCATCATCCGTATCAACTTCACAGGATGGTCCTGGATCAAAATCCATTTCCAAGAAGTCCATATCTGGACTGGATGCTCTTGATCCTTGTTCTCTAGCATTAACTGGCCCCTGCTGGGGGACTGGATAATTTGGAAGCAATGGGAGATGCCTATCTAATGGCAAGCCCATATCAAGGCTGAAAAATGAACTTGGTAAATCAGCTAAGTGTTCACCTCCCCTGTATGTGTAAATACAGCCATCTTCAGAGCCCAATGAGTAGTCATCATTACCAGTGTCACTTGAACTATCATTGTCATCTATGCTTGGCCTATCTAGCTTCAGAGTTGATGGCCGTTTCCTATTTTCTCGAATGCCAACACTTTCAGTATTATCATTGGATTTATTTGTGCCACTTGTTGATGGACCATTAACACTGCCACTACTGCCTACTTTGTCTGAATACATTTTGTATCTTTGACATGCTATGTCACAGTTGGAGTCAGAACTTTTATCACATGTTGATTCAACTTTACTTGAACAAGGACTTTCAGTATTGTGAATGTTATTTGACTCATTATTTACCATTTGCTTTTGATTTACATCAAATGTATGACCAATGGTGTCACATTGTAAATTGTTTTCTTTCGTTCGGTTAACCCTTTGTTCAGAATCATCACTCGACCGAGGTCGAGAACCATTTACTGGAACAAAACTAGAACTTTGTTCTTGTGACATTGATGTAAACACATTTTCAACCCCAACGAGTTGGTTCACCGGTCTATCTACAACTTTATCGTCCTTGCTTGCCTCTTTCTCACATCCTTCTTTAATAGGATTTCGAACAGATGCTGCCTCATCGGAAGAATCCATTATTACAAACACAAGTTGTTATTTGTCGGCATTGTAGTTTTAAGGTTAACAAATGATGGCACTTTTAAACGTTTATAAAGAAAAAACAGACACGGTATGTTACAGTTTTATATTTATATCTTTATTACTATCCATTTAACTACCACTATAATTGTTTGGAATTAACTTCATTAAATAATAACAAACCCATTGAAGAACAATATAATTGACAGCTAGCAACGATCACCATAGACAAAAATTGCCATATTAATATACAGAGAATACTTTACATATTTATGTATGTTATGCAGGGTCTGTTTGTCCATCTGGACATCCGTTTACACTAATCTTAGAATAAATTTAACCGTAATTAATGCGGTTTATTGCATAAGTATATTACCTCTGAGCAAGGATCTGTTAAACTAATGAATTTCCCTATGTAAAATTAAAAAAAAAAACAGACAAATTGGGTACCTTCTCCCTTTGGGAAGTCGGTCAAAAACTGAGCTTAAAAGCGGAAAGGCATATACACTTCTGTAACTGACACACTTGTATGAAAGTTACATATTCCGCCTATTTTCATGTGTATACGCGGACCGGCATGCAAGTATATAACATAATATTTGATTTAATTATATAGAATGGCAAGCAACACGTGGGAAGTGTCGAAGACCACCGAAACTACCATGTGTGTATCCATATTCATATGTCGCGATAGGAACAGGCATGTCAGTTGCTTTCCTTATCTTTTCTTAAATAGTTTTGTAATTATTACTATTATCTTGTTGCATCTCTGTGAACAGACAATTATTTCTGTGGATTTTGAACTTTGAACTTGTTTTAAGTTTTCCCCAAATTCGTCTTTTTTTCTATCATTAATTTGGCAATACATTTTTGCCCTTAGTTTTAAACTTATACTTAGCTTATATGCTCGTAAAGACGTTTTTATTTTATTGAGTATTTGAATTACATGCACTTTATTTTCACCTATCCTATCTCATCTATCCCCCCTATCTCCCACCTATCTCCCCAATCCCGCTAAATATGGCAAAATGTTTGTAAAACAATAACGACGGCTCTTTGCCTAGTCCGTTTTTATATAGTGAAAGTGTTTGCAGTTTGAACTACATAGAAACATTGGTTTCATATTTAAAATTGCTAATACGATAACTCTGTCGGGAAATGTTAAATGTAAAGCAATAATAATAACTCACAATTTATCGGTAATAAAAACATATTGGTATTGCCAAACAGTAGTCAAGAATTTCCAATGCCATTTAATATTATCCTTAAATCTATGGTCAGCTAACTCATTGACTCATTGTCAGTTTTCACAAATTTTACAATGACATATTGAATCAACCCAGCTGTGAGATTAATAAAAATTGCGTCGTATCGTAATTAAAGTAATCCGTATTGAGAGTGTTATATATTCTAAATTTATATTTTCTTTGTAATATCAATAGCAAAACCAGAAAAAAATGGCATACGCCTACTTGTTTAAATACATCATCATTGGCGACACAGGTATTGATTTTATTTCCTGAATTTTTTCTTCATTGTCACTTTTGCTCTTCGATTCAATAATGTCGCATTTTACATCTATTAAGCCTTTGACAATACAGAAATTCGTCATTATTTAAGAATGCAACATTAAGAGTTCAGCATTAAAGGGATGATAGGCTATCGTAAAAACCTTTTGTGTTACGCCTACGCTCGTCCATAATCTTTGTATCAAATCAACCGAAAAACGTTGCGCAAATAAATGTAAACCAATTTTGACCTTATTTCTTTATTCTATTCAAGGGCATTCTTTGTATTCTATCACTTATGAAACAGGGTAATTTGATTGGCTGTACTTAAACACAATAGACATTTTTGTGACAACAAACAACAAATGAAATATTTAAATGATGTAAAAAATGTTTAGGTGTGGGCAAGTCGTGTTTACTGCTGCAGTTTACAGACAAGAGATTCCAACCAGTACATGATCTCACTATTGGTGTGGAATTTGGTGCCCGCATGATTACAATTGATGGCAAACAAATCAAACTACAGATCTGGGACACTGCTGGCCAGGAGGCATTCAGGTTCGAACAAAGACTTACTAGAGCAACAAATACACAAAGTATTGATAAGAATACAATGACCTAAATAACTATTGTTTTATGTCCTTTAGA
The DNA here is from genome assembly GCA_003118335.3 of Papilio memnon. Lineage (NCBI taxonomy): Eukaryota > Metazoa > Arthropoda > Insecta > Lepidoptera > Papilionidae > Papilio > Papilio memnon. The sequence continues at coordinate 637,672 of LD688973.1, read as the reverse complement.
GATACATTTTTAGAATAAAAAAAAAAAAAGTAAGTAGCCTATGTGTTCTTCCAGACTATCCTCTACATATATGCCAAATTTATCAAGATCCATCTAGAAGTTTAGGCTACAAACTCTAACAAACATCCATCCATCCATCCATCTAAATTTTCGCATTTGTAATATTTTTATAATATTTGGCAGATTGGCTTATAACAAACATTAAAAAAAAATTCAATGAGTACTCTGTCCAAAATTTACATTAAATATATTGTGATAACTCTCATGTGAAAGTTTGGACATTGTATTAAAGTAACCAGTTACCTTATTTTTATTACAATTTATAGCGAAGTTGTAAAATAAACATAAAATGTACAAAGAAAATATATAGTTGTGCTCTTTTAGTGAATTCTAAAATTTCCAATCTATATTATTTATTCCTTATCACAAACAATTACATGTTATGGTTTGAGTAAACAAATTTAGACATTCACTAGTCATACATGCACAAAATATGGTCTACAAGAATTTTCTTTCTTATTTACACATGTAGAAAACATAATAAATGTGAATAATTAAAACTCCTTAGGTCAATAACTCGGTCATACTATAGAGGTGCGGCTGGTGCACTTCTAGTTTATGACATAACTAGACGGGATACCTTCAACCATTTGACAACTTGGCTTGAAGATGCCCGGCAGCATTCTAACTCCAATATGGTCATCATGTTAATTGGTAACAAGAGGTAACTAATGATTTCTAAACTAAAAGATTTTCTACATTTTTTCACATAAAAGAAAACTTGCCAGACAAGAGTGTGGCATTGACAATTTTGTATTTTCAATTGAAGTTTGTATTTATAGTGATCTGGAATCTCGACGTGAAGTAAAGAAAGAGGAAGGGGAAGCTTTCGCACGTGAACACGGCCTTGTGTTCATGGAGACATCGGCCAAGACTGCAGCAAATGTTGAAGAGGCCTTTATCAACACTGCAAAAGAGATTTATGAGAAAATACAAGAAGGTGTTTTTGATATCAACAATGAGGTAATTAGTGCAGTTCATTCCAATTACATTTTACCAGTTGATTGCTAGTCCAATTTTGAAGTGCTACTGATACTTGCTAATTACACACAGTATAATATATTGATAATTAATATGACAATTTGTTAGGCAAACGGCATCAAGATCGGTCCGCAGCACTCGACTGGCGGAGGTGCGGGTGGCGCGGGGGGTGCGGGCGCGGGCGCGGCGGGCGGCGGCTGCTGTTAGGTGCTGCGCTGCACACACTGAGGCGGACAGGCTGACCACTAGCGGGCTCGGCGGAGGTATGACACTCATTGACACCCTACATTGATCCTACACTTATCCCACTCAGAATTGCCTCATGGTTACTCTATAGTCAATAAGTGGGTATGTATTTTCCGCTTAAAATCCTTACTAGGTATTAAGCAAAGACATTCGAGTAATATATAGACAAGGCACAGTGAACAACATTTTTTCACTGGTACTTTCTCTGTAAGGTACTGTAACTGTTGTTAATTTATATACAGCACCTTGTGTCCTTGTATATTGACATGTAACATTTTACTAAAATATAAATATTTAAATATTATTTAATAGCACCTATCGGCAATTAATTTAAATACAATTAACTGTATTGACTTGTGGTTTTGAGGATCTATTAACAGATAGCGTCAGTGATGATTACGTGAAAAATGATTCAAGTGAAGTGTCAACTATGTCTCCTCTATATATTTAAATCTCTTTGGTATTAAGCCTCTTTGAAATTACTCATAAAATTGTCGTTTTATATTTTAAGGGTTGTTTAACCCCTTACAGTGGGCTTGTTAACTATTTCAATCGTTTGATTGTCAGGGGGAGTGCAGCTGTGTGCATCAAACGTTGGTCGGAAACTTACCGTGTGCCGGATTTACTAGGATATGTATGCTATAGAATGTTGCATCTCTATTCAATATAATAATTTTAATAATGCCACTCTGGCAACATTGTTTCGTAAAATCATTTCATATGTGCTTACAACGCGACGTTTAGTATTTAAAACTAGTTTTTATACACAACTGGTAATTTGAATTACAAGTTACAAAATTTGTGTTTTCTATTTAACATTTTAAATACTTGTTAGACAGATTTATGTAGATTTGATTCAAAATTAACAGTCTTATAATCATAAATACATTGTAGATGCAGTTTCTCGTCTTATATAGTACATAATCGTAAGATATAAATGTTAAGACATAAGTTTCAAATCATATTGTGTAACAGGTCTATGAGAATAATAAGCAAATATTACAAAGAACCAGGAATGGAAAATTAGCTGTATATGTTGTTTTAAAAAGCTTGTAAGTCTTGTATGCTTATGTACTATGTGTTATATTGTAAATCTTTGTCAAAAATATAAAAACAAGTATTTGAAATTCAAATATGTCAAACCAGAGACTATGTTTTATTTTTAAATATTTGTTCAAAGAATAAAACAGATCCCGAAATGTTTTTTTGTATCTGCTTAGGCAATTAATTATTAATATGATTCTTAATTTACAGAGTGCAATATTTTATTTATAATGTTACAGAATTAGGCTTTATGATTTCGAATTTTTTAAAAGCCAATTTGACATGAGTTATATTTGTGAAGAAACACTTAGTTGAGAAGAATTTCTGTATGACAATGCTATTTTTTCTATTATTCGAATCATTTTACATATATGTAATTTTAAAAATAGTTTGTTTTACATAAATTTCAAGTCTTAAATCAAGAGACACTATTCTTTATAGTTTTAAGTTATAACAATAACACAAAATGAAATTGCTGTGATGACATGTAATTCCAGTGAATTACATTAAAGTATGTACTAACCTATTTTACCTTTTTAGTACATTATTTAATATAAAAAAAAACCTGTCTGCTATAATTGTATTGTTCTTAAAAATGACAAACTTGTGAAGGCCTATAGAAGTTTTGCACAAGAACAATTTTGAAGTTATTTAATGTAAAAAATATAGCAAAGGCGTATTGCTGAAAAGTACTGCTTGCAATTCAACAGGACATGATTACAAGAAATAGTTTTATGTTTAAGTTTAGCACATGTAATGTAGAAAATTAATATATAAGGTTACATTATGCAAACACATTTGTAAAGCGTAATCCATGAAAGTAAATGTTATAATATTCAAGTATTATTTATTTTATCCCAACTTCATATAAAATACATATTAAATGTTCACATTTTTAAATTGAAGTAAAAAATCATTAATTTAGGTATTTATTAGATATTTATATTAGGTACTGCATCATTTTTATTAGTCACCTTAGTTTTACTGTTTCCAGTAACAGAAAAATTGTCTTGCACTTAACAAAATCAAATTCAACTAATCTTAAACAATCTCTTATATATTCAATAAAATATTCGTGGTGGCTTACTTGTGTTACAATTTACGACATTTTTATAGCATTGAATATATGTGTTATAATTCAACTGCATTATTTGTAACAGTCTGTGAACTGATTATTTCATTCAGTACAGTAAACACACAATTCACAAGTTCCGGAGTTTTCATTTTGACCGTACCATCTGATTTCACTTCAGCTTTTGGTAGATTTATTTCACATAAATCTAGAGGCGTCACATCTAACTGCATTGAGAAGAATATCTGATTCTGCAATATCTGGTAAGCTAATTTATCTGTCTTTGATGATGCTGGAGAATCACCTTTTGCTCTAAAATATTCGAAAAATTGCAGTATTATTCAAAGTTAGAATTTTAACAAATAAAAAAAGCTAAGAAGAGAAAAAATGTCTATTAATTCATGTAGTCTGTTGAAAAAAAATAATTTACCTGTGCCAAATCATATTTACATCACCAACTTCAAATGATAAGCTCAGCTTATTTCTGTGATCCGCTAATACTGTGAAGCATAATGTGAACGGGTCAGTGCTACGAGATGTATCGTTTTCGAAAAACCTAAAACCCAAGTGTATGAGTTGATGCTGAAAATTAAAATAATTGATTTAATATGTTGACATGAAATAATTGACATATAGACTTCTTTATTTGGTTAGTCTATTTTTTTATTAATATGAATTCAAATAGCAATCTGCTAAGACTTTTAAAAACACTTTGGGCTCATGTGTAGGATTTTCTGGCACAGTTTTATTCCAGCAAACTTGCATCTTACTAAGAAAGGTAAAAGGTTCTTGATGAAAGTTACCATAGATATAGAACATAATACAGATTGCATAGTCTACCTAATAAGTACTTTTCCATGCAGGTGGAGCCATGGGTTAAATCTATACTATTAAAGAAACAATACCTGTGAAAAATAAAACTGTTTAATTGTGCAGTCAAATAAATTCTGTAATGTTGTCTTCACTGATGCTCCAATCCTTCTCTCACCATGCTCCAGCATGAATGGTAGATGAATACTATCAGGCACTTTCACAGTAACACCCCAAGAGAGAAGAATACATGTATAAACCAACTTAGATTTATTATTTTCTTGTGATGTCACAGTAATCTAAAAATATTAAATAATAAGAAATAGTGTTGTGATTTGGAGGTCCTAGGCTCAATTCATGTTACATATGTTTTTGAAATTCCAAAGTTCATATAGGATTTTTTTGACCTGCACACTATGTGAAGAAATTCAAAGGATTTTTAAAGTCAAAACGCATGGTATCACTATAAGGTAAGCATCTCGTAAGGAGGAGTTGTATGTGGTGAAGACAAAAAACATATTAAATCAAATGTAAAATGCATACCATGAAAGCTTCCGGATCATCTTCATTGTATTTCAAGTATGGCTGTCCCTCTATATGTACAGAAAACTTTATACCAGGCTTAGCTGGGATCGCAGTAATACCTTGACGAATCTTAGATGCATATTGCTTGAATTTAATTTCATTTGATTGTATGTTAAATAAAGGAGACACTTTACTTAGTCGCCAATGCCCTTCGTTATAAATAACTGAAAACAGAATTGTATGATTAAGTACATTACATTTATTTACCAGAAATATATATTACATTACTTCGATACTAACCAGCTAAAGGATCGTTTATAACATGATTATTGCGTATGTTCATAATGATTTCTTCATGAAATTGTTATGATTAGCTTTACGTTTAGTTTTATAACTTAGTGAAATTCCCGTCACTTTCTTTACATGAGGCTTACTGAAAGATATTAACATTAAATAGGAAATAGTTACATTTTATTTATTTTCAGTAGTTTACAAATTCAAATAACGTTTAACTATTTGCTGTCAAATCCTATCTAGAGTAAAAATATTTGACCAAAGACTATGCGAGTTTCACAGGTTTTTTTATTCTTGTCTAGCTCGTTACTCTTTGATCAAGGTAATTTAAAAACATCCAACAGTCACATAAACATTTAGTTATCTCAGTTTATTCAAAGAAAATGAGTGAGATAAAAAACGTTTTCATTGGAATGTTTCGGCAGTGGAAACGGTTTGAAAGATAAAACCTTTTGACAAATGACAATGACAAGATCAAACTGACTGACAATAACAAATAACAATTGACATTTGACATTTGACAACTACTATCATTTATCATTGAAGTGAGGATACGGTCATCGCGGAATTTTATTAAAGCCAGCGATCCAACCAGTTTAGTTTACCATTTACAATTGCTAAGGTTTGTCGCGCCGGTTTTCTTTTGGACCGTTTATTATATAATTTGTATTATTCATTCCCAATATTTAATGTAGTCTGGTTTGATAAATGTTATTAAAATAAGTAAAGGACTTTAACAACTTTTTAATTGGTTTCTAAAAGTGCATGTTCATTTTCGCATTAATCGAGTTGGACTTTGGCACTCTTTGTATTGATACGTAAAGTCTAATGAAAGTAAAGTTCAAATCTTTTTCGTCGTATTAGTTGTTTTTTTTTAATAATTATTCTCGTAGAAAATGGAGCAACTACGCTTTGACGGTCGTGTCGCTGTGGTAACCGGAGCCGGTGGTGGATTGGGCAAAGCCTACGCCTTACTTTTAGCATCAAGAGGAGCTAAAGTGGTAGTTAATGATCTTGGAGGTGGCAGGGATGGCAGTGGAAAGTCAACATTTGCGGATGCTGTTGTTCAAGAAATCAAGAGCAAAGGTACTAATGTTTTCGATATATATGTAGTAAATGTTTACACTACTCTAATACAGTTAATATCTTTACTAATAAATATGTTTGCTCATAATGCATGTCACCGCTTCATCAGGTGGTAGGTTTATGCACAAAAATGGCTGATATAAAGTTGACTGCCTTTGCATTAATCCATAAATAAGACACAACATTAGTATTCCAATTAAACAACAGTAATGAATAATAAATATATAAGGAAAACTTCTATTTCATCCTGTTACAATTGTTACATCTTAAGGAAGTACTCTATTTAATTACAGTATCCTTATAAGAAACACCCTATATCATCTAGTCATTATAGTAGCTAAGTTTAATTGAGACCCATTGAGCTCTTCTGGCCATACACAGCAACTAACATACATCCATTCATCCAAATTTTCCCATTTATAATGATGAACATAAGAACCATCTTCTTATTATTTTTTTAATCTTATAGATTTTTTTAATATAATTATATTGTTAGTCATAAATTGTTATTATCTTAATGATAATTGATTTTATACATATTAATATGCTTTAAACAGTCCAGTACTATTTGTGTTGAGTCAAAGGTCAAGTCAATGACTGACACCAATCTTTACATAACTTGTAGGTTTGTGTACTTGTATGTTTTTATGTAACTACACACTAGCAAGCATGTAATATTAGCGGAATGCATAAAAACATCTTTAATTATAGTCATATGGACTTATAACATCTAAAACAAAGAAATACTCAAGAAGTATCACATACATTTAAACCAATGTGTATGTATGCATAGATGTATGAATGTAGAAGTAAGAAAAGTGAGTCTAGTACCAGATGAAGGACTGTGGTCTCTGCCTACCCTTCTGGTTATGAGCATGAGTTTTTGTCATGTAGTCAAAAGGATGCATAGTTAGAAATGTTTAACATTTATGTATACTTCATAGTGGCAGTGTGTAGTTTCCACAACTCGAGTACCAGCATTTTTTCAGTAAATTGTAATTAAAAAAGCAATTTAATCCTTATTGTGATTATGATAAAAATGTTTGTTTGTAGGTGGTGAAGCCGTAGCTGATTACAACTCTGTTGTCGATGGGGAGAAGATAATAAAAACGGCTATAGATAATTTTGGACGTGTTGATATCATTATCAACAATGCTGGTATACTCAGAGATAAAAGTTTCAGTAAAATGTCTGAACAGGTGACAATAAATTTTTGTAATTACAACTTATCCATTGAACTGACAAAAAATTATTTATCTTTTTATTCTTATAACTATCACCTAAGATTAAGTCTGTCTACAATAATAAACCTACTTTAATAGCCTAGGCTAGCTTTAATTATACTATCCTAGACTGTAATATATCTCAAATATTATTCTATTTACACAGTACTAGTATTAACTTTCGCCTGCGTGTACGTCCGCGCGGAATTAAAAAAAACACTAAGTAGTCATGTGTTCTACCAGATTATGTTCTATGTCAGTGTCAAATTCCTTCTAGATCCATTCAGTAAATGGCTACAAACTCTAACAAACATCCATCTATCTAAATATTTGCATTGATAATATTAGTAAGATTTATATTTTTAACCAACACTCAACAATGATTTATATGACTCTTAAGGATTAATTCAAAGGATGTAAGGACGGAGTACTCTTTAGGTACTCGTAGTTAGATGGATAACTTTACATATTTTGTTTTTATCTTCTAACAGTGGTAGAGCCCGCTTTAACATCTTAGCACGAATGGGTC